>CP092866.1:77646317-77897839 GCA_030710605.1 Cordylochernes scorpioides | reverse complement strand
GTAAATGTGTTGATTCCAAGAGAAGAAAAGTGGCTGTTTGAAACCGTGGGTTTGACTGCTTTGGTAGGTACCTTAGTAAATGTGTTGATTTCAAGAGAAGAAAGTGGCTGTTTGAAACCGTGGGGTTTGACTGCTTTGGGTAGTTACCTTAGTAAATGTGTTGATTCCAAGAGAGGAGAGGGGCCTGTTTGAAACCGTGGTGTTTGACTGCTTTGGGTAGGTACCTTAGTAAATGTGTTGATTCCAAGAGAAGAAAGTGGCTGTTTGAAACCGTGGTGTTTGACTGCTTTGGGTAGGTACCTTAGTAAATGTGTTGATTCCAAGAGAAGAAAGTGGCTGTTTGAAACCGTGGTGTTTGACTGCTTTGGGCAGGTACCTTAGTAAATGTGTTGATTCCAAGAGAAGAAAGTGGCTGTTTGAAACCGTGGGGTTTGACTGCTTTGGGTAGGTACCTTAGTAAATATGGTGATTCCAAGTGAGGAGAGGGGCTGTTTGAAACCGTGGGGTTTGACTGCTTTGGGTAGGTACCTTAGTAAATATGGTGATTCCAAGTGAGGAGAGGGGCTGTTTGAAACCGTGGGGTTTGGACTGCTTTGGGCAGGTACCTTAGTAAATGTGTTGATTCCAAGAGAAGAAAGTGGCTGTTTGAAACCGTGGGGTTTGACTGCTTTGGGCAGGTACCTTAGTAAATGTGTTGATTCCAAGAGAAGAAAGTGGCTGTTTGAAACCGTGGGGTTTGACTGCTTTGGGTAGGTACCTTAGTAAATGTGTTGATTCCAAGAGAAGAAAGTGGCTGTTTGAAACCGTGGGGTTTGACTGCTTTGGGTAGGTACCTTAGTAAATATGGTGATTCCAAGAGAGGAGAGGGGCTGTTTGAAACCGTGGTGTTTGACTGCTTTGGGTAGGTACATTAGTAAATGTGTTGATTCCAAGAGAAGAAAGTGGCTGTTTGAAACCGTGGTGTTTGACTGCTTTGGGTAGGTACCTTAGTAAATGTGTTGATTCCAAGAGAAGAAAGTGACTGTTTGAAACCGTTGGGTTTGACTGCTTTGGGTAGGTACCTTAGTAAATGTGTTGATTCCAAGAGAAGAAAGTGGCTGTTTGAAACCGTGGGGTTTGACTGCTTTGGGTAGGTACCTTAGTAAATGTGTTGATTCCAAGAGAAGAAAGTGGCTGTTTGAAACCGTGGGGTTTGACTGCTTTGGGTAGGTACCTTAGTAAATGTGTTGATTTCAAGAGAAGAAAGTGGCTGTTTGAAACCGTGGGGTTTGACTGCTTTGGGTAGTTACCTTAGTAAATGTGTTGATTCCAAGAGAGGAGAGGGGCTGTTTGAAACCGTGGTGTTTGACTGCTTTGGGTAGGTACCTTAGTAAATGTGTTGATTCCAAGAGAAGAAAGTGGCTGTTTGAAACCGTGGTGTTTGACTGCTTTGGGTAGGTACTTTAGTAAATGTGTTGATTCCAAGAGAAGAAAGTGGCTGTTTGAAACCGTGGTGTTTGACTGCTTTGGGCAGGTACCTTAGTAAATGTGTTGATTCCAAGAGAAGAAAGTGGCTGTTTGAAACCGTGGGGTTTGACTGCTTTGGGTAGGTACCTTAGTAAATATGGTGATTCCAAGTGAGGAGAGGGGCTGTTTGAAACCGTGGGGTTTGACTGCTTTGGGTAGGTACCTTAGTAAATATGGTGATTCCAAGTGAGGAGAGGGGCTGTTTGAAACCGTGGGGTTTGACTGCTTTGGGCAGGTACCTTAGTAAATGTGTTGATTCCAAGAGAAGAAAGTGGCTGTTTGAAACCGTGGGGTTTGACTGCTTTGGGCAGGTACCTTAGTAAATGTGTTGATTCCAAGAGAAGAAAGTGGCTGTTTGAAAACCGTGGGGTTTGACTGCTTTGGGTAGGTACTTTAGTAAATGTGTTGATTCCAAGAGAGGAGAGTGGCTGTTTGAAACCGTGGTGTTTGACTGCTTTGGGTAGGTACTTTAGTAAATGTGTTGATTCCAAGAGAGGAGAGTGGCTGTTTGAAACCGTGGTGTTTGACTGCTTTGGGTAGGTACCTTAGTAAATGTGTTGATTCCAAGTGAGGAGAGGGGCTGTTTGAAACCGTGGTGTTTGACTGCTTTGGGTAGGTACTTTAGTAAATGTGTTGATTCCAAGAGAGGAGAGTGGCTGTTTGAAACCGTGGTGTTTGACTGCTTTGGGTAGGTACTTTAGTAAATGTGTTGATTCCAAGAGAGGAGAGTGGCTGTTTGAAACCGTGGTGTTTGACTACTTTGAACCTGGGTGTGTACCTTAGAAAATGTGTCGCGTCCAAGAGAGGAGAATGGCTGTTTGAAACCGTGTTTAGAGGAGTTCGTCACCAGTTTGTTACTTCGATTAGCAATGCGGACAGTTGGATCGTCGCTTGCACTGATCGTTTGAACAAGCCGTGTGGAAGATACGATATAAACCTTTTTTTGAGTAGTGAGATGTCATAAGCCGAAATAACAAATTTTTAAATTTACTCTTCGGTAAATAAAATGACATTCTGTTAGATATCCTCGTGGCATGAGTTAGTCCCTCGGGTCTCATTGTTCTAGCCTTCCTCTCATATTTAAAGAAAGACATTGGCGACGTAGAAATGCGCGCGGGTATTATATCTAAAAACGAAATAAATCGTAATAAATTATTTTTCCTAATTTTTCATAACTTCGAAGTCTTGTATATTGGATTTCAGAAGGAATTTCCAGATTCTAAGAGTTGCTGACACATCTACAGACCTATCAATAGACAGGCGTTTGGAAATTTTTAAGGAATTCTCGGAGGAGTTCTCCACACCAGTAAATAAAGAGATAAAATAACACTATACCTTCATTACCAGAGTTCTGTTTGTAATTGGACCATCTATTGGAGGGCCCAACTATTGGGGCTATTTTCAAACTCCGAATTCCCAACTACAGGAGAGATAAAGCAAGGAGCGTCATAAACTCCGACGTTTCGCTGACGTTGCCTTCTCCCCTAGAAGTGGTTCGATGTCGGGTAGTAAAACCTTCAAATAAGCCGGTTTATTTTTAAATTGATAAATCGCCAACCAGCGATATTGGCCGCACAGACCCTACGTCATTTTGTCACCAAAATGCACTACTCCCGATAACCCTCCCACCCTTTAAAATAAAGGAACCTTCACGATTCGCTCTTGACATCTTCTCATCCGTTATTAACCTGGCGCGTGTTTTAGCGTCAAGCCAACAAAGTTCTAAATAGCTTCTATACAATTTTATTATCTTCTTTGTAAAATATGGCGCCTAATACCGGAGAAGTTTAATGAAATATACCTCGAAGTAGTCCAAAAAGTCGCAGAGCAGTCAAACGTGGTATGTAAATAGATGTTACTGGGGATGTCCAGGGGGGATCCGCTCATGTCATGGAGTAGAGACGTGAAACACCGTTTTTTATTTTATTTTTCGGGAATTAAAAAAAAATGTTTAATCTAATTTTATTCCGAGATTGATGCTTTTGTTATCTCTATGTATAGTGTCAGAGTCCCGTTTGGTTACTTGTACTCTTCTATTTATTTTTATCAGACAGAGTGTGGAGATCCCGCTGTGCTCAATATTATATGGTGTTGCACTTGGAAGTTGAACTATTATTATTGTTTACTTTGAGAGCAATGTATTGAAGGCAAGCAATAAGTTAAGATGCATACTTCAAGATGTATGAAGATAAGAAGAATTAAAGCACCGGAAGTCTGCAAAGAGCCTGCTGCTACCACCGAGGAAGAACAAAGGAGATGGATGCCATAGCTCCGGGTTGGTTCAACCCCACCGCGCCGTGAAGACAGCTGAGGCCAACGCACTGAAGAAGAAACAAGTCAAGAATGAAGCCAAGTCAGTCAACGTCCCCACAGCTACATCCATCAAAACGGCGTCACTGGGGATTTACGTCTCTTCACTTTTGCAACGTTCGTCGCCTCTACCATCCTCATCTTGAACTGACTTTGTCGTCAATGCACGGTTTGTTTGTAATTCGAGAGAGCGGGATTTTCTTGTCTAAGATGTTCCCATTTTATCCAAGGGGGATTTCAGGTTCATTTCGATCATTTTTGACCCTTCATTGTGATGCTTTGACAAGCCGATTTGATAAAAAGCTTACAGTCTCTATTTAAAATCAACGTCTTAGTCAGAAAAAAAAAAAAAACACTTGATATAATGGTTTGACTGTGTATTTTTGTTATTTCTTCAAATCTTGTTACCTCTGTGCCAAAGTTCGCCGAAGTCTTGTCTACTTCTTTCGTATCAATTTCCCGGTGTAACCTACGCTGACTTGACAGCCGCCATTGATACCTGCCAAGGAATCTTCGGCCGTGCTACTGTGTTGGTTTCTTGCAATTCCTGTCTGGAGCATTGAGGTTGCTTTGATTGGTTGGGCGGATCTTGTTGTGCCTGATAGATAGACGACCAAGTGCACATTCCATATGTGAACCTCAAAAGTCGTCTTCTAACTTGTATTCTGTCTGCATGTGGTACATATGGCTGAAGTGAATTATCTTGGGTCAGCGGTCACTAGAACGGTCAATTTTGAGGAAACGAAAACGTTTTATTTTATATTTCGTATAAACTCTTTCCTCATGCGATTATTCCTCTCTGGGCAGGCCCTTGTCTCCAGTGGCTCATCTCTATATCGAACACTTCCATAGCTCCACGTCCAGTTCACCAGCCCAATTTTCCTTCATCCATCTATTTTCTTTCCATTAATTTTACCCTCCAGACCTTTCTTCAACAATCCATTCTCTCTTAATGTATGCTCCAATTCTTTTGTATTTTTTCTGATGACTTTTAAACAGGCCTCTTATCCCTTTACCAAACTTCTCAAGAATTCTTCATTTCTCTTTCAACCCATTTTTTCTTTCCCTTTCTATTCAGATCCAAATTAGCAAATGCTCTCATTTTATTTCCTCTGCGGGCTTCAGCCACAATTTTCCCCCCGCGTTTAATATGGTGCCCATTTTCCCACGGCAAAAATATACGTATTTAGAAAAAAAACTATTATTTATTCCATTAAAAAAAAAATCTAGTCAAAGCATTTTAAAAAATTAAACTTTTGTGTTGACAGAAAAAAAATATCAAAACGGCCGATCATTCACCAAAATTATAGGTTTAGTAAAGGTGATCCTCTCCAGAGATCTGTGGAAAGAGGTCGAGACCTTGACCGCAGTTGACTGGTTTTACGGTGTTTACAGCAGCAGCGATACTGTTGGCATTAAGTGGTTGGGATTTTTTTTTTAAAGGTGGGCTCTGTGGAAACGTCAATGCTGAAGTTCATGCCGAATGGTAAAGCAATACTTGAATCGAGGTCTGATTGACTATCATCCTATATCCACACGTATCATTTTGAATCCTACGCGTCATGGTCTTTACAATGACATAATGGGAAAGAAAAAAAATCTTTAAAAAAGCAATTCTTATAGGAATGATAAGACTGATTTGTAGTGAAGATATTGCCACCCCCGAGCGGTATTAATACTCCGACCATGGACTACTTCCATCCCCAGCGGCGACGGGGTAACAAACTCCGCAACGCGCTAAATCCGGAGCTCCGACCGACTGGCGCCTGTTTCGCCCAGGCTTTGTAAACAAAATCTTCTCCGCCATGTTCTTCACTCTGAGGTATTGTCCCTCTGTTCTATATATACAGCCTCTGTGTGTGCTTCACTATGTATTTGGACGGTTAGCTCCCTTTGTATCTGTGTCCTGGACGGCTAACTCCACTTGGCTTTTGTCTCTGTGTCCTAGGCGACTAACTCCAACTCTCTTCTTCTCTTCGTTTTCAGGATAGCTAGCTCATTTTCCCTTTTCTTCATGTTCAGGATAGCTAGCTCCATCTCCCTTTTTCTCTCCGTGTTCTGGATAGCTAGCTCCATCTCCCTTTTTCTCAGTGTTCTGGATAGCCAACTCCATCTCTCTTTTCTTCGTGTTCTGGATAGCTAGCTCCATCTTCTTTTTCTCTCTGTGTTCTGGATAGCTAGTTCCATCTCCCTTTTTCTCTCCGTGTTCTGGATAGCTAGTTCCATCTCCTTTTTTTCTCCGTGTTTTGGATAGCAAGCTCCCTTTTCTTCGTGTTCTGGATAGCAAGCTCCATCTCCCTTTTTTTTCTCCGTGTTCTGGATAGCAAGCTCCATCTCCCCTTTTCTCTCCGTGTGCTGGATAGCTAGCTCCATCTCCCATTTTCTCAGTGTTCTGGATAACCAACTCCATCTCCCTTTTCTCCGTGTTCAGAATAGCTAGCTCCATCTCCCTTTTTCTCTCCGTGTTCTGGATAGCAAGCTCCATCTCCCTTTTTCTCTCCGTGTTCTGGATAGTTAGCTCCATCTCCCTTTTCTTCGTGTTCTGGATAGCTAGCTCCATTTCCCCTTTTCTCTCCGTGTTCTGGATAGCCAACTTCATCTCCCTTTTTCTCAGTGTTCTCGATAGCCAACTCCATCTCCCTTTTCTTCGTGTTCTGGATAGCCAACTTCATCTCCCTTTTTCTCTCCGTGTTCTGGATAGCCAACTCCATCTCCCCTTTTCTCTCCGTGTTCTGGATAGCCAACTCCATCTCCCTTTTTCTCTCCGTGTTCTGGATAGCCAACTCCATCTCCCTTTTTCTCTCCGTGTTCTGGATAGCCAACTCCATCTCCCCTTTTCTCTCCGTGTTCTGGATAGCCACCTCCATCTCCCCTTTTCTCTCCGTGTTCTGGATAGCCAACTCCATCTCCATTTTTCTCTCCGTGTTCTGGATAGCCAACTCCATCTCCCCTTTTCTCTCCGTGTTCTGGATAGCCAACTCCATCTCCCCTTTTCTCTCCGTGTTCTGGATAGCTAGCTTCATTTTACTTTCCTCTGTGTCCTGGACGACTAGCTCCATTTTAGCATCCGCTATATAACGGTGATGCGGCGTGTCAAGTCAGTCAGTTTGGAACATGGATCAGGAGAGAATATTGCAATAAGCGGGATACACTGTTACTAACTGTCCTGAAGTCACGTACAGAAGTCGCCGGGGTTAGCCTTATTGCCTTGTTGAGCTGATCAGATGTTGCCATGCTGGTTTGCTTTTAGCGAGGTTCCTTAATGTCTTTGCATTCTATGTGTTGACACTGAGGAAGGTAGTTTTCGGACATCCTTCAACAGATGCATAGAATTAAACGTCTCAAGAAGGCTTTATATGGACAAGTGTATATGTAAATATGAAGATTGTAGCTTTAATCCCTGTTGAAGAATAGACATATCCGAAAGCTTGTGAGGTGCATGATAACTAGACAAAAGAAACGCTTCCCTTTAGACTTCTCGTTTTAGTGTCATATACCGTCGTGGGGATTATCGTCTGGTTTATTTTCTCCAAAACACAGGATGTGTTTCCTACAAGTCTTCGGCACAGTTTACAACGAGGAAAACGGTAAAGTTTTGATTTTTTAAACTACAGAATAGATAAGCACACACACAAAGCTTTTATTAAGACGCCAATCTTATACATATTCTCCTCTCTCATTGCCGGCTTGCAACGATATCCTCACGATGATCAATCAACATCATGCAGTGGAGCAGAAAACGATAAACCCAAGATATTTTTCCTACTTACTGCTTTATAAAAGTTATAAAGGGACAGAGCAACCTTCGACTTGATATGGTACTGGTTAAAATACTTTGCACTAAGGTAAGTTGGCTGTCGTTTACTTTTGAGAAGAATGTCTCACTTTCTTCGTTAATAGACTGGCACCCAAAGATGTAATGAGTTATTTCAATTTATATATATATATATATATATATTTTTGTGCAAAGAAGGAATATTGTATCTCCCTCACTGAAGATTTTGGTATGGTTTTCCTAAAAAAACGAATGGAGTATTCTCTGTTGTGTAATATAACGTTTTACTGGAAATGGAAGGTCGCTAAGTAAATAGCTTTCAGTCATAAATGAACTGTGTAAGTATATACTTAAAGTGGGGATAGAAATTCGATTTTTCTATTTAACCCTATCATTGTGAATAAATTTATATGTTACTATCTTGATTATTAATGGAATTTCCCTCTGGACCCCCCATGCTAATATCATTGCTGTGAATTAACCAAGGAAATCCGGTTGAATTGAGTATGTTGCCCAAACTTCCTGCAAACCCGATATAGATGTTTCCTATTCTTGATATCTCCAGTAGTTGAGTGTTAGACATATATGGGGAAGTCGCGGCTAGTGTCCATTTCCAGAATTCTAAGCCAGAACCTGAGTGTCAACACTGTAACTCCCAGTGACGTTCGTCCACATTCCATGCATAGAATATAACCGGGAGTATATTTAGGTAAATTTAAGAGCCGCCGGAGAAAATTGTTCTGAACCCCGTTTACCAAGATTTTCTGGTTATTTGCCCGATTCGAAGCTGCATATAGCAAGTTTGACAGAACCATTGAATCCAAGAACCTGAGAGAGGATTTGATAAATAGATTAAGCTATGGTTAAAGTTTTGATATTTTAAACTACCAAGCTAAAGTTTCGATTTTTTGAAAACTACCAAAAAGATTGAGCTAAGGTTATAGTTTCGATTTTCGAAACTGCCACATAAGCTGACGTTTCGCCATGTCATCATCAGAGACTCCGGTATCACAACCCTATAACGCCGAGTATTTCACCAAACTCTAGCGCGAAATGGTCTCATCATGTTACAGGGTGGGTCGGTAGCCATCGCTATTTCACCCTGTCTTCTAAGTGATTCTCTTCACCTCTTCTCGTATCATATAATTTCACAATTTCTTCTTAGCAATTGTGATCTTCGGAGGTAGAATTTCATTGTAAAGATAGCTCTTGTTCACACAATAGGGGGTCTCTACAACATTTTAGCTTAACTCCCCAAAGTCATGTATTGGTTAACAGATGCACCCAACAAATGGAGCTGTTTATCGCCAGTAGAAAGGATATTTTTCTGTAATACCCATTGCAATTATATAAATAATTATATAATAAATAAATATATATAAATTGGGAAAGCTAGCTCATCAACAGTTAACGCTCCCAACGGTTTCGCCAATTTAAGGTATCAGATCCCTAAATCAATTAAATTTGCATGCATGAATTTTTAATAACACGTATTTTAAGAGAAACTTTAAACTTTCACGCTATTTTAAGTTAAGCTAGGTGCAAAGAGACTTTTCAATAGCAGCAAGTACTAGAGTAATGGTGATGTTAGCATTTATTTTCTATTGAAAACACATTTTGCTTACTTGTATAGATTTGATGTAGTTACTTATTTTGGATAAGGGCGCCCACGATCTAAATTGCGAACCAATTACCTTAGATGGTTGTCGGTGGTACCATAGATGCATATTGGCCGTTGTCCCTATCTACTATCAGATCGGTTGTTACTGACAAGGCTTGAACCTCCACTTTGATTAGCTACATAGAAAAATTGTAACCATTGTGCAAAATAGACATACTTCCATAAAAAACCCCAAGCCCGGATGAAAAAGGAGGAGGGGGAGCAGTAACAAGCTCACTAAAAAACCTGGGCTCAGCTGGCCCGGCTGATAGTACCCTGTAAGGGCTCCTGATCCAGGGATACAGGATGAGCAGCGTTTGTACTCCATGTTAGGAGCGGCTTCACATGGCGTCTGTTCCTCATGTCAGAGGCGGCCATTTCTTTTGGAGCTAAGTCGGCCTGCCACTGAGTAGTGCTCCCAGTCTTAATGACAAAGGCAGACGTATTCTACTTCACCCAATTATGATGGTTGTCAAACAGACACCATCAAGGGTCACAACTTGATACCCTAATATGATTGAGTGAAGATAAGAAAGAAAGAAGAAGAGAAGACTCTGAAAGATATTTGATACACAGTGACCTTTATTGAAGACACACGAGATAACCAAGTGTGAACAAAGTTGCCTATCTCCGACCGGCGACATCAAAGACTTTCCACTTCCTTAAGGTGTATCCATGAGTGTACATCGATAGTGCACATCTAATTTCTGATGCACAAATCGTTATTAGAGTCTGAAGAAATGGATAACATTTCTTCCCCTCACTAATGTCGACATCAGGAATAACGGCCACATAAACTTGAAAAAAAATACAAATAATTATAAAATTCAAATTTTTCATTTATACTCTTCCTCTCCCCGCCCCCCTAGTTTTGGAATTAAAGCAAAAACGTGGTATCATCAGATTCCTCCTCACCCCAAAGAATTATAATATTTTGTAGCTACCTTTATCAACTATATACAATTCCGTCCTTGTGAGGATGTTTTTACCAAAAATAAACATTTATTTATATAAAAACTCCTTTCTTGACGGACTTTAAATTATTATATCTTTTTTTTTTTAAATATAATTCTCAAAGTGCGCATTCAAACATGATTATTTTGGTTTATATATACACCCACTCATACTAGGTCTAACGGTGCAAATATTTTCGAATTTATTTATCCGTTGTATAAGTGACGGTTTAATAGTTTTATAGCAATAAATATATAAAACATTTAAAACGTTATAATAAAAAAATAATAAATATGAAAAATTGAATCGTATTTCAAAAAATATTTTAGCGATATAAGTATATATATAAATATTAATTTAATAATTTAAAAAAATTAATATAAAATCCGCACGCCAATAACAATGCCTTGGAACTGGTTCAAACTGGTTTGGGCCGGCGCATTCTGGTCCGCCATTACAACGCCCCCTAGCGAAAACCCTAAAAATCTCTTTCAAACTCGTTACCAGCTGATGACATAACCTTTTTGGTAACACCATTTCTAGCTTACTTATGAATACAGTAGTAGGTGTTACCGAGGCTACAGAAGGTGATGATAAGGCTGCAATCCACACATCTTCTGTTCTTTCAAATACGTTCTTATTAGACGTTTGCTGCTTTATCAAAAACTACATCGGGTGAGTCATCATGGCCACTATCTGGCTAGCCCTAGCTACCCCATCTTTTATCTCTAACCTTTTTGACATTTAACTTTCGATAAAAAATCCTTGCCTGTCTCTCTTCCCCCCTCTAAAAATTGTTTTGCAGATAAATTTTCTGGACCGTTCAATTTATTTAGAAGGTGTGTATAAATTATATATTTTAAAAAACGTTCTACAGATTTATTTATCGAGTCGATTAATTTTAAAATGTCTTGCGCCGTAAATATTTTGCTTTTTATTTAAATATTTGTGTTGATATTTAATTATGCATGATCATTTAAAAAAACTCGTATTATTTTGATAGATGTTTATTGTTATAATTTAAATTTGATATTCATTATTTTTTTGACATTGCATTTGACATTTAAAAGAAAAGTATGAATCTTCGTTTAGTGAATATTTTTGAAAATGGGTATGTTTATCATGTATATTTTACAATTTTATATCATATAGATGATTGTATTTGCAAAACTCGTGCAATATATATTTAATATACATTTTGTATTAATACATTTCAAATTATAAAATTTATTTGTATATAAAAGCATATATAGTGCTCAAACTTATCTCAAATTTTGTATTCATTCTTGAAGAATATACATTCCTCTAGATATTGCCATTTATAGAAATTTTCTCAACTTATATATAAAATATATGACAAATGCATGTTTATATTACTTTATATATGCCTATATCTTCTGCCAAGAAAATATCAATGTAAAAATCAAATGAAAATAAAACAAATTTGAAAGTATTTTCTTTGTTTTTTTATTTACTTATTTTTACACAAACATTAGGTGAAAGAAATATATCCAAAAGAATTAGGGTGATTATTTTTAACATATGAGTAGAAAGCTTTCATAATGCATACATCCATTGTTTTGTCATTTTTGGTGCACCCAATTTTGAATAATATTTTCTAACTCCATGTGGGTTGACGTTCAATTTTTATAAAATTATATTTTAAAAAGCTATAATTTTGTTTGCTTGCAGTTATCCGAGAGTTTGGGAATGCCATTTCTCAACCATTGCAGAGTTGAGAAAGAGCTTAAGCCTAATAGGAAACAACCAAACTGTGTGTGTTCTCTCTTTTGTTAAAAAAAATATATCTTTTGACATTTATTCCTTTTAAAAGACTTGATGCAGGTTGACAAAAGCTGCCTTTTTGGGTAAGGCAGTTTTATATTTTTTAAATGTCACCTTTAGTAAGTTTTGACAAGGTAAAATTGTTCTTTATTTTTTTGTAACCATCTATAAAACATGTCTGCTTACAGGGAAGAGAAGTTATCAAAAGGAGTAAGGGTATAAGGTTTTGTATGTATATCCTTGCCTTGAATGATGATGTCTTTTTTCCTAATTCCCAGACTTGGATCTATTTTTTACTAACATTGTGTTTTGTTATTCTTTTTTTCCAGTACAAACTCCAATACTGTTGCCATTGATAACAAGATAGAGCAAGCAATGGTGAGTACTACATCATTACTATAACATGTCCTTAATATACCTTCTTTATTGGATGCTAATTTATATTATAATGATCTGTCTCACTATGTACTTTGAATTTTTAATTTGCACGACCTTCTATTATATTCAAATAGAAACTTGCATATACAGGGTAGCCCATATTGTCCTAATACCAAACTTGGTAAGAGAGTTTAGGAAGAATTTTTACAATCATTTAAACATTAATTTTTAGAGCTTCAATGAATTAATTCACTAAGAGCCCACTGCTTTTCACATGTACAGAAATGTGGTGCACTTACAGTAAAAGCAGTCGCCTACTTCTACCCACTATGATTACCATGGCCTGTACCACGTGTACTAGAGATAAGCAAAAAAAAAAAACTAAGAGCCCACTCTCTAAGTGAGACCACTATGTAAAACCAAAATTGACCCTGAGACCTCTGATGAACAACCACCTCTAGGACAAACCAGGACTTGGACCATCGCTATATATCAATTTGGTTAGATTGAAGACCCAGAAAAGAGGTAAAAAAAACAGCCAACTTTCAAGAAGAATTATGTTTTTATGGCAAGAAGTAGTTATATTCCATGTGTGGCAATTACAAAAGATTTTAAAACCTTTTTGTGATATATTGATAAAATCATAACTTGGAACTCTTCAAACCAGCAAAATCAAGAATGAATGTTGAAGAGTGACCATAGTTTCCATTGTAAAGAGCCAGAGCTCAAAAGATTGTGGGACTGGAGTTGTTATTAAAACAAGAAACTCTTCACAACCTCATGTTTTTGAATAATAATAAAAAAATATATATATATATATATATAGAGTATATAGTCTTTTTGATTAAAGACTGCCTTAATCCCGCTACCTAATGCCTTAATCTTTCTCTCCTGGATGTGGTTTTTCATCAGTCAGGCCTGAAACTGTCTCTGATGAGAGATGACCTCCAGGAGAGACAGTTTGATTTTTAGGAAGTCTAACATTTGTTATATTGAGATGAGTGGCAATGTGTAAACAGCTTTGTTACAGTGTCTGATAGAAACCACAGAGAGAATGGTACAGTTTGCCGCAGGAGAATGGATTATATAGAGGAATAATAATCAAAAATATGCTAATTATCCAGCTTCAACTAGCTTAATGTGAAATGAGCATTCAGAGAGATTTCTCCTGTGTAAATAGGCTTAGGAGAGACCTTGACATACAGGTTGGTATAGCCTTGGCTATTTCAATGTTTTGAGGTTTTTTTTCTCCTTCACCAACGGACTGATTAGAAATACTTGGTCCTTTAAGTTTGTGAGACCTTAAGAACTTCACATCAAAATAATATCTGTTAGAGTAAAACTTTTGCCATTTAGTGCACACTTTCTTTACTTGGTATTTTTGCGGGCCATATAGTGCTGTCTCTAGCTAAAAATTGAAAATAATCTTTGGACCCATTGTTTGCCAATCTGTACACATATTGAATGTATTGGGAAATAGTGATAAAGGGCATTTCAATATTCTATTCAGTGGTTGAAAAGTATTTTTTTTTTTTAAATATAGTGGATAAAACTTGTTACCACCACCCTATTGGCAAACTACAAACAAGATAGTGATGAGACAGAGGCTGTTGACACCAACAATGGCTTTACTATGCTAGAAATGGAAAAGGGCAAAATATGACCAGGAAGCCAGGATATGTGATGTTCAAAGTTAATTGGAGAATTGTATTCAATTTTCTCTCTATTTAAAATGGTGAAGAAGGAAATAAGCTTAATATCACTCCTGACTCGAATGTAGCATCCTTAATGTTAGAAGTTGCCATGTTTGACAGCCCTAACATAAAATACATATGCAGTTAAACCTGTCTATAGTGCCCCCTCTAAATAGCGCCTTCCTCTCTATAGCGCCCAATTTTAAATACGTAGTATGATGCGATTTACATTAAAAGTGACCTGTATATAGCACCCTATTTTGGTGAGTCACAAGAGAGGGCGCTATAGACATGTTTAACTGTATATATATGCTCATCTCAATTTAAAAAAAATATATATATATGTATATACTTCCAGAAGAGTAGCTTCCACCAGAATGTCAGGCCTATGAGAAAAAAGGTATCAGTTACAAAATGACTTGTATAAGCTGTAGGTTTCCAAGAAAGTAGGATTTCTATAAAAGGTTGCTATCAGCCAAGTGGATGGATAACTGTTATCTCACACAAGCCAACACTGGTGGAGTATAGCAGCAACAATTCTTGGCCCCAAGTGATGTGTAATAGAGAGGTTCCACTATATACTTTTCTTATTTCATTTTTTAAGTTCAAAAAAAGCTTGAAATTTCTACTAATTTTAATTTACACATAAAATTTACTATTTCGGATAATTGAACAAAGAGCACTTTCATAATTTTTAAACAAATAAAAATGTAGAAAGCATTAATGAGTCCTTGAAAATTTTATTTACATTGATATTATCACTTAGAAAATGAAGGAAGACAAGCATTATGTCTCTGTGGTGTGAAGATTGTCATATATAGTTTCTATAGAGATCTTCTTGGAAGAAAGACAGTGGTGGAATCCTGTAGCCAGTCTCGTAAATTGTAGATCGAAGCACCCATGGCCTCGAGGTTTGCTGGCAATCTTCAGTTTGTCTTCCCTGGCCATTCACACCATTTTCATCAAAATATCAGAGAAAATGAAGAAAGACAAACATACGGATGTTGATACAATTTATTGTGATCAAAACAAGTACTATATTAGTTATTATTTAGATACCCAGGCTCCTGGAGCATGCAGAAGTTGCCAACTACCTGGGTTGTCCTTCAGACCCAAGTTTTATTTACGATGCAAGTGGAGGTCCAATTCATGAGGTGGGGTCAAGCAGGTTTATTTCTTGGAAGATTTTCCAAGGATGTTGGGCTTAGCTTTGTGGTTTATAGTAGGATGGTTGTCTTCAATCTTTGGCAATGAGGGCAGATTGGAACTTCCCTCAATATCTTTGCGTAGTTTGCCTGGACGTAACCATGACCAGTCAGGAATGGTGTCGAGGTGAATCCAGGCTTGATGTTAGGTAACGGATAGCTTGGAGTGGCAGCATATCTTCCTGGGGGAGTGGTCTTTAATGTAAAAGTCTGTCCATATTTTACCAACTTAGTAACAACAAATAAGAGAGAGAAATAGGCTAACAAAATATTTAATAGAATAAAAATGAAATATAATGCCACAATAGTGTATGAAACATTTTCTTTACTCAATTTGGAGGCCACAAATCAAAATTAAATCCTCTGCATTGGACTTTTTTTTTTTGAAAAAAAAAAAAAAAAATTCAATGGCCTCAAATTCTTGCACAAGTCCAACACCACCCGTGAATGCAAGAAACCAAATAGGATTCGGGCTCGCTTGTAAGTTCAAAAGCCAAACTGCTTTCCACATATGGTACATTTGCAGTAAAAAGCAGTCTGTGACTACACCATGTTGGCTTATATGGCATATTGACATCATGACTTATACCATGCATTCTTTATAGATTTAAGAAAACTTGCTTTATCAGCATCAAACGATGCTTGTAGGCCCACTTTGTGGTTGCAAGCAGGAGTGGTAGTATATTGTTTTAAAATCATCCCAACATGATGCCTTAGAGGTTTCCGAGTTCTTTATATGCCCTAGAGGTATTTATGCTTATAAGTCTCACTCCTTGATGTAACCATTTGTATATAAGCAAAGAAACTTGAGTGCAATTTTATCTCTTTTCAAATAAATTAACTACTCTTACTGATAAGCCAGGTCTCTCAATATCACAGTATAAGGGCAATAGATAATTATTTGTGTAGCTTTTATTATCTCAACAGTAGAAAACAACAATTAGTTTAAAATACTATTGATGCTTACTCACATCGAACAGATAAGGATTATATTTGCAGGTTTCAATTTCGTTGGATGTAAAATATAGCAAATCATCTTTTACTCTGTTTTAGCAACCCTACAAATACTATTTTCCCTGAAAGGGAGCGGCTGTAGTCCGCCTAACTAAATAAAATATAAAAGGGAATTTGCTCAATCAAAAGGCATATAACAAAACCAAATAAGTAATAATTTTTATGTGGAGTTTCAGAAACAAATGTAACTAAAACACCATGTATAAGTCACTTGTTACCTCGGGAGTCTTACCTAGAATCCACATCGTACTTTATAATTTTGCCATCCAATTAGACCAAGCAGGCACCCACTGAGGGGGGAATGATGAATATGAGAAGTGGTGGTTGGTTTGGTGAGGTTTATTTTCTCATAGATGTGTGCCACAAACATTTTTATAAGTCAGCTTAGAGTTATAAATATGGACAACTTAAAATAGGAAGTGGTGGGAGAAATAAGGTCAGCAGCTCTCTGTCCCACAGTGCCTAGTGGCAATTGGATTCTAGCTTGTAGTGTGATGTGGTAACAACATGCCACTTAGTAGCCTGCCTGTGTGGTTTCAATGCCACAGTAGTACAATAATTCTGTCCTGACACCACACCAGGAGGTGCAGTAGTGTTGTAGGCTTATTTGACACTTCATTAGTAGAGATAACTAGAACAGTGCTTTTTTTTGTCACACACAGCATGATTTCATCAAAACAGTACATTTACTATCCAGATTATTTACATTTTTACAGTGTAACCTATCAATTAATAGAAAATATTTTACGTTCAATAAATTTTCTAAAATTGGAAAAAGTTGCAGATTACTTCCAAATATAAGAAAAATGCGAAAGCTATACTGTTATTTAAAAATTGCCACTAAACAAGAAAATAGCCATTTTCAAAGCTTTTGTAATTTGAACACTGCACACAGAATTTGAGAACAAGTTAAAAATTAGAAAAAGAGAAGGTTTTAAAAATAGCTAAAAACCTTTGTTGTGACTGTGTTATATCTGGTTAGGCATAAAAATGTTCCTTATATCCACTACTATAGCATTTATCCGTAGTCATTTATTTATTCTTTATCAATTTATTCTCCTCATTAATTCTCACTCTTAGGTACTTTTTAACCCTTCCTCTATAAACATTGGCACCTCTCCCTTTAAAATGCATTAGGTTATCACCTCAATACAAAACATGAGTTTGTGATAACGAATGAGCCACAGGGTAAATTCAGACAAAAAGCCAACTTGTGGTTCCAGGCTTTGTCTTATTTGTTATCCCCAACTTTCAAGGAAAATACATTTATGCTTCAAACAAAAGTTTACCATTTTGGTTTCCTTGAATTATCAGTCTCTGATGCAATAGGTATCTAAATGTGCATCCTAATGTAATTTTCTGCCAACCCCCCTCAAATAAAATGTATGTAGGTAAGAGAGTGGATGTTGTGCCCCAGGACCTGGTAAAGAGCCATCTCATGTTTGCCGTGAGGGAGGAGGTTGAGGTGCTAAAAGTAAAGATCTCAGACCTCTCAGACCGCATCTCCCACCTGGAGCGGGAGAACAAATTTCTGCGGGCACACGCGTCCCCAGAGACACTGGCCAAGTTGGGCCACCACCCCGCCCCCTCCTCCTCCACCCCCCTGTGATAACTCTCCCCTTGTACAGAACTCATACATACATCTATATATATTGAGATATATTTTTATTTTATTATATTTGTCCAAAAAAAAATTTTTTTTTTTTTGAAAGAAAACATTTGCTTATTATTATTATTAGAATAAAAGAAAAACTACATTTGTTTGAGGTGTTTTGATTTAAACCTTGTATCATCATGTCTCCCAATTAGAAGTGGCATTTTTTGTAGCATTTATACATTCAGGCAGTGTCATTTTTGATTCTTGCACTGTCTCCGTTCCCTGTCCTTCTTGCTTGAATAACAATATCTGAATGTAATTATAGTTCCAAATGATGAAAAAATAATGTTCTGGGGCAGATTTTGTTTTTAGGTTACATTTTAATGTTTCAATATATATTTTCCTGTCAAATGTTTTGAATTGTAACAATTTCTTTACCCTTATTTCCACTGTTCAGTAAGTCTAGTGACTGGCCATATTTGGATCAATGTGTATTAGAGCAGAATTGGTAAAATAGAGGCCCTAATGTGTTCTTTTTGTGAAACTGATAATGATGAAACCATTGAATACACTCTTTTTGATTGTAAGGATCTGAGTGAATACACCCATATCTCAAAAGTTATTCAATACATAAAACATCTTCCAGTCACACACACTCTAAAAGACTTCTTGTTCAATTCTAGAACATTTAAAGCAACCCTCACTTTCTTGGAGCTATCAAACAGGCTAAATCCTAGCCTCAGAATAAAAAAGTAATGAAGCTTTAATTCTATCCAACTTGTAACAAAACCTAGCTACCCCACCCCAGTTAATAGGATTATATCCATCACATCTGTACACACACCATATAGTACCATGTAACATAATATATCCTTTTTGAAAATAGAGCAGTCCATAAATAATTCTTTAAATAAAAAGGCATATATTGGATCAAAATATCATTTATTTTACCAATATTTCAGTTGGCTAAATGCCAACCTTTATCAAGGTATTATAATATTTTAATGTGTGTCCATAAAGGTTGGCATTCAGCCAACTGAAATATTGGTAAAATAAATGATATTTTGATCCAATATATGTCTTTTTATTTAAAAAAATATATAAGCTTGTGTCATAAACCTTTGAAGTAAACAAAAAATTGCGCTACAAATAATAAAAATACAACCTTTTGCAATGAGTTTCTTTCAAAGAAACTCATTGCGAAAGGTTGTATTTTTATCATAAACCTTTGTAGATAGTAAGTGTGGAATGTAGAGTGGTGCACATGGGAGAAATAAATTGTTTGAATTGGAACCCCCATCTACCAGCCAATATTGTACCCACCTTATTATTATTTTAGAGTAATCTTAGCCTACTATCTCTGAATGACAACAGCCTGAAAGCTGAGTCAGTAGCAATATTCAGATAGTTGACACCTTTTATTTTACTTTATATTCTGCCTATGATATTTCAGATGAGAATCTAAACACAAAGCCTCACCAAGAACTTCAAACTTTTTGCATCAAAGATACAGAACAGAGGATGCTTCTCCCAATAACTGGACCATTATGTCTTATACACCATATTCTCACAACTTGTAGGCAATAAATCCCCCTCCCCTCTAGTACACTGGTACAGTCATGGTAGGCAACTGCTTTTATTGCAAGTTTACCACATGTAGAAAACAGTTCAACATTTGTACTTAGAAATGTGTCAGAGCCTCATTTGTTTACTTGCAGTCAGGGGTTGGACAAGAATGGGGGACCATTTAAACAATATTGTAGTCTGAAAAAAAAAAGTACCTATCTGGGATTTAATTCTGGTCATGGCTGTTGAAAATCAGCAGTTTATACAACTCATCCACAGAGCCACTTCCCTAGTTAGTGATTTAGTGGAATGGAGGTCTTGAGAAACTATGAACTACCTGTTCCAAAGGAAACTTGTGGAATGGATGTCTTGAGAAACTATGAACTAGCTGTTCCAAAGAAAACTTGTGGAATGGATGTCTTGAGAAACTATGAACTAGCTGTTCCAAAGCAAACTTGTGGAATGGATGTCTTGAGAAACTATGAACTAGCTGTTCCAAAGCAATCTTGTGGAATGGATGTCTTGAGAAACTATGAACTAGCTGTTCCAAAGCAATCTTGTGGAATGGATGTCTTGAGAAACTATGAACTAGCTGTTCCAAAGAAAACTTGTGGAATGGATGTCTTGAGAAACTATGAACTAGCTGTTCCAAAGAAAACTTGTGGAATGGATGTCTTGAGAAACTATGAACTAGCTGTTCCAAAGCAAACTTGTGGAATGGAGGCCTTGAGAAACTATGAACTAGCTGTTCCAAAGCAAACTTGTGGAATGGAGGCCTTGAGAAACTATGAACTAGCTGTTCCAAAGCAAACTTGTGGAATGGAGGCCTTGAGAAACTATGAACTAGCTGTTCCAAAGCAAACTTGTGGAATGGAGGCCTTGAGAAACTATGAACTAGCTGTTCCAAAGCAAACTTGTCAACATGATAGGAAGCCAATAGAATGGGAACACTCCTGACTTCATGCTTTAACAAATATTGAGACTTTTTTCTAAATATTCTCTCTCTCGACCACAATGAAAGCAGCCATGCCATTTATGGATGGTCCTTGTTTATAATTTCTTTCGATCTTTTTTTGACGTGACAACGTCTTAAATTAGGTTGCGGCTGGGAGTCACTTATGAAAAAGTGTAACGCCCGGTAACGTTACGATGAGTCACCGAACGAGAGTGCTGCGCGCGCAGCGCTAGAGAATTAGGCGCATTGAATCGGCGCATTCTTGTCTCTGTCTTTGTCTTTCTCGAACGTTCTTGGCGTTGGAAAAACAAGAAAGCGTCATAATACAAGTTCACACGTGTGGTTAAAGTATCGTCAGCTGTGTCTGTAGTGAAAATGTGGAGTGCTTAGATTCGTCATTTACAACAACTACAACAATAAAGGTAAATAATTGTACACTGATATTTCATTATCGTAAACTATGATTGATTGATTAATTGTTAGATTGACACAAAAGTTGAGAAACTGAGTTTATAGGTTATGTCATACTATTGATAAATGTTGATAGTGTTAAGTAAATTATTAGTTTAAAATTAATTAATTAATTAATTATTATTTTACAAATTTTAAATAGTTTCAAATTTATTTAGCAAAAATTTGAACCTTCGATCTGAATAAATGTTTTGATTTTCGAATTGATTATTTAAAAATACGTATAATCTTGATTGCGTATCAAACGTTTCTAAGTCAACTACGTTAAAAGGAACAACTATCGACTTGACTTTCGCAAGACACATTACAGCAGAAACACTTCCTTTCATTTCATATTTCTCCTATCATCGTCCTATCCTCAACAAAATCACTCAAATAGGAATTAGTTAAGTTTAAGTTTACATGTACAATGTTTTAGTAAACAAAATATATTTCTATAGTTAAAATTTGTGCAATTCTTATTTTCATTCAATTCCTTGTTCCTATTGTGCAATTTAATTATATTCATATCAATAAATATTCTACCGTTGTCACGTAAAATCTTCGCCCGTAAAACCGACTTTACAGGCAACCATTATTTTTTTTTTTAAATCAAATAAAATAAATTACAATGCTACAGATTAAAATAAAGAAGCAGCTTAACCAGCCTACAAGTACAGTATTCAGTTCAATTATTACAAGCAATGAAGGCATCCAACCAAGAACAAAGGTTGTAAAATTATATGCCATGAATTATTTTAGAAATGATCAGGACCTACCCCACTGATGGACTAGCTACACAATCCCCTTCCCATAAAAATCCTGTATGTTATATATATATATTAATGAATAACAATTTGTGGCACCCACAATAATCCTAACCTTTGATTTTATTTTGTTTGACAACAAGGCACATATCATTATTTATATATATATTTGGAGCCAATTCTGGAAAAGATTAAAAATCAAAGAATAGTAGATATTTATTCCGACAGATGGCGCAAGCCATCAGCAACTTTCAGTTACACAATAAGGAGATGCCTTTTTCTTAATTTATCCACCCGACCCCAGTACAATTTCACATTTGTACTATTTTTTTCATAAAGGTATATGTAAATATATAGATCGTTAGCTCTCATTTATGTTTTGCCTATATGTATCATTAAAAAAAACATTTCTAAACACAAGGTAATAAGACCAAATCCAAATAAATAAAAAGTGTGTTACGTTTCGGTAACAGCCTTGTTACCATCTTCAGACAAAAGTACTGAATGGTACTATCTAATGGTGAAAGTACTATCATTCAGTACTTTTGTTTGAAGATGGTAACAACAGTTACCGAAATGTCACACACTATTTATTTGGATTTGGTCTTATTACCTTTTGTTTATAATCTATAATCCAAATTGTGACTTATCAAAGACATTTCTACTTCTGACCCTCAGGTTGAGAACGTAGCCATCCAAATCCAATCTGTCAGTGCTCTCTTCCAAGGTCTAAAAATAAGAAAGTTGCTTGGACAAAGTTATAGGAAGTGACAGAATGGAAGATTTTGATCCTTCAGCAGAAATGTTTTAACACCTCCATTGCTTAATTAATAATACACAAGACTAGCTAAATGTTAGGTAAAATGCTCATCTTTATTTGTCAAATTACAATTGTTTCAACTATTATTTTGTTAAAATTTATATATATTTTTTAACAATATCTTTCTTATGATATTGATTATCAAATTTTATATCATCCTCATATATTACTGCAATGATGTAATTATAAGAGAGGGTTCACCACTGATGAGTAAAGCCCCCTCTCATCTAATAATTAATATTGCAGTAAGGAGAAAATATTTGATAATAAATATCATAAGAAATATATTTACAAAAAAGTTATAAATTTAATAAAATTATTATCATTTATTCAACTCACTTTTTTTCCATTCAAATTAAACCCATTCTTTTTTTGATATATACAACCATAATATATAGTTGAGGAATAGATGTCATAGAGCAGTTTAGGACACATTTGTCTAGTTGTTGTTGTTTCTTATCCCCTTGTGTAAAGATTGCACGAATTCCATGATCTCATGGAATGGGGTGTAGGGGTGCAGCTTTCGTTGATCATGGCACCATGATCCAGGCACACTTTGGTGAAAGTCTGACTTTGCCTGTAGTTTGAGGCCGTTCCTAACATGGAAGCAGACACCTTTGCTGCAGACTCTAACATGAGTACAGACGCAGCTCCTCCGTATCCCTGGAGTGGGACCCTTGCTGAGGTCCATCAACCGGGTCAGTTGAAGTCAGGATTTTTAAAGAGGTCTACTCCTCTTTTAACAATGCAGCTGTTGGTCCGCAACTGCTTATTTGTCAGAGTTATTCTGCTTGTTTCGCAGCTGGCCTTCATATCTGAAGGTCGTTCCCCTATCCGCCACCTGGGGACGCGCCCTATAGCAGTCAGCTCTGCCAAAGGGATTTGTCTAGTGCCTCCACTAATTGATACCTTTACACATCTGTCGTATACAGGTATATGTTGTTTCTTATCCCCTTGTGCAAAGATTACACCAATTCCATGAGTCCATGCTTAGTGCATCTAAGCAAACCAAAATGTTGTCTAAAGCTGCAGGTGCCAAGCTACATTTTGGACAAGTGAGGTAGATTTTGTTGTTATTTTCTATCTTCAATAGCTTGTTCCTAATCTTGTTAGTGTTGTTTGGTGCTGTCTATTTCTGACCTCCACTGTACCAACTGTGCTTAGGTGGGATCCTCCAGGTCTTGTTTATTTGCATAGTGGTCCCTAATAGTGTATGTAAATATTCCTCTCTATTGTCCATTAATATATTTGGTAGTAGTACTTGCCATCTGCCATGGAAGGAAGAAAACATCTTCATTGACAAGCTTTAATACAATCTCCATCTACAGAGGGGTTGTTGTAATGTGGAAGTTCAAATGTAAAACTGCCTTGTGGAGCTCTCCACAACTTGACGAGAACTTTTCCAGGCTTCTGCTAAAAGCAGGTTCTATGAAAATTCTTGTAACAGTTTCTTCATTCTTTTCAGACCATTCATCTTATTTGAATAGCCATTTGTGACGAGTCAATCATTCGGATTATCCTTTTTTTTTTTTTCAGGCATCATTTCTTTAAGAATACCATGTAGTGAGCTATTATTTCTTGAATGTTCCCTTTCTTATTTCATTGATGATTTGACTTCTAGACTTTTTTTAGGTTTCAATAATATAAAGTCTCAACAAATAGATGAAGTGTACTCTAACATCACTCAACTGGGTACTGTTTAGAACTGTGTGTGGGAACACCACATATGGGACACACCCAGACTTATTAACAAGTCCTTGTGCTGAAATACATGTAAATTGCATCCATCACCTGTGTAACATAGTGTAACAATATTTTAGCATACATAAAAAAAAAAAAACTTGCTCTCATGATTGGTCCACTTGCAATAGAAGACTGAGATCATTTAAGGTGGAATCAACATACCTAAAGATAACAAGACCAGATGAGTATTTGTGACAAGTGGAAATAACTTTGTTATCATCTCCAGAAAAGTAGTACTCTGGTATGATGGCAATAATGCTGTTATTAAATGTCTATTTGGCCTTATTGTTTCTTTGAGAGACATTTTATAATTGCCAAATTGTACAGAACAAAATTATAAACACAAGGTAATAAGACCAAATTTAAATAAATAGTGTGTGAAACTTTGGGCAAGAAACCAGTCAAAATTTTTAACATCTGAAAGCAGTATTGGTACAAAATGTCTATCAAGAACCCATGTCTAAGAATGTTTAAAGCAATCTCTACAAAAGGCACAGATTCTCTGGCTATCAAAATGTCTGATGAGAACAAACATGTTTTGGACATGATTGCGGCAGGTAACAAGTTTTGGTATTGTTATTGTGAACCTGAAACAAATCCTCCAATGGTTACTGAAAGGAGCTGCTTCTCCCCAGGAATGCATCAGTATCTCAAGTATTTTGCATATGTATTTGATAAGCAAGAATTTTTGGATGCTGTTTACTCCAAATGGTACGACAAGCACACTCCATCTTTTCGACTTTTGGATTCCATCATTTTGACCAGAGGTATCAATATATGATAATGCTCATTGCTACCGTGTTGGTTACACACAATTTGTGGTCATCTTCAGGTGAGATATGACAGACCTATTGTTTGGGCTGATTAAGAAAGCCTTATAGGGAACAGGCTTCAAGTCAGATCCTGAGAGAAATCTCAGTTTGGCTATGAAAACAGGACAAAGAATTCTTCTAGGCTTATACAACAGTGGTGGGGATTGTGTATAATGAAAACATTTGTAACTACTTATTGTGGTTAAAAGTTGTATTTTGATATAAAGAACTCATGTATAATGCCTTGTCACCTGACATAGACCTTACAAGGAGAGAATAAGTTGCCGTTCAGCAATCTCTTCTGTCTTTTGTTATCTTAATGTCAGAGCTTGCAATACAATGTAACCTAGTTGCACAGCCAAAGTGTCCTCTTACCTGAGAGTTGTTAAATTCTAAAAAAGGTAATTGTGTAGAGAGATGTCCTCTCCACTACTGTACAATTTTAAGTATAAGTCACACATTAGCACATCATCTATAGATTAGAAATGAAACATGTGTATAGCACAATTTTTTTTTCTTTCTTTTTTCAAATTATGTTTCAAAATTTTTATATTTGAAAAAAGAAAGTTTCACTTCTTATATACAATTCTGTTAATCAAAAAGTGTTAAGATTAGGAGTATAGATTAGAAACACAAAGTAATAAGACCAAATCTAAATAAATAGTGTGTGACATTTCGGTAACTTTGTTACCACACACTATTTATTTATTTAAATTTGGTTTTATTAATTTGTGTTTCTAAAGTGTTGGAGTAAAAAGAGAGACACGACACAGCAAACCAAAGTATATTTAAGCCTTTTTTATTTTCTTTTTAAAATGTATTCCAGGATATTGGCTGCGTACAGAGTTAGGCCTAGTTGAGCATAGATAGATAGATAGATAATACTTTGCACAGAGAAATACTTGGTGGAGACACCCATCCTTGGCAAAACTAAAAATTGAATGGCTTTTTCTCATTTACAAATAAAATATCTATACATATATGTAGTAAATATAGAGAATTTCTTTAAGCGCTAGCGCTTTTAGCCACAACAAAATTACTTTACACAAGGATAAAACACATTACAAAAACAACAAAAAGTTTTCTAAAACAAGCTATATAAGAGATAATATGTATTTTAGGTTATATGTAAATACAGTCAAATCTCGCTATAACAACATCATTCAGGACCCAAATATTTTTTTTTATAACCATGTTAAAAGCATTAGGATTTAAAACTTGGGACCTTAGAATTATGGTGTTATAACCATGTTTCTGTTATAAAAGAGGCTATTTTAGCGAGATGCCACTGCATGTGGGAAAAAAAAGGCATTTTTTTTATTTATTTTTTTTAAAGAAAGTTAAAAACTGCGCCAATATTTGCACATAAATACCCTCCTCCAGTAATATGTAAATACATACCTAGTAATATGTAAATATATTGATAACAATATATATAGAGAGAAGTAATATAGCAATATATGATGAAGTGGGGAATTCAATGTCTACAACATCAATAGATAGACTCTCTACAACATTTAACCAACTAAATCCTTGGAATAGTTAAATACACAGTGTGTGTGAAATAATGAAGACATTGCACAATTAGAAGTCTGTGTGTGTCAAGTAATAAAGTGAACTATGGAAGAAACAACATTGCTACCATCCACAAACTAGGGTAAAATGGCTCATCTGTAAGATGAGGTGAATACTTTACTTATATAGGTATACTTTTGAAATTGATTTTTTAAACAATAACAGGTTGAGGAAAAGTTCTAGACCAGAAAAAGCTTCCAATAAAATATATATTATAAAAAATCTTGCAATAACTTATTTACATACATATATATTTTTTAATCAATAAAGTACACCACATTTTAAAGCAGTTATTAGGTGCTAAGCCTCTGTTTAGCTCACTTAGGGAACCATTGAAACTGTTTTGTTGAAAGAGCTTCAAAGCCTATTATAGAAGGGGAATACTGGTCTGGGGATGGTAGCAGTGCTTGCCACACTTTCCAAGATATTAATTGGAACAATACCTGTGTGGGTTTCTTTTTCTCTCAATAAAATGGATGTTTACTGTTAAATTGTTAGAAAAAAAGGAAGTTAATAATACCCTTCTTTGGCAACTTGCAATTTTAATACTAAAGAAAAAAAAAAATGGACGTCAATATATATATATATATATTATTTTCAAATTGTATTTTGTTCTAACAGGTGACCTTTCATTTAGAGGTGCCCAGTGTTAACAGGTGCTGTTGGATACCCTAGTCAGTTGTTGGATGGAAGATTGTTCGCTGTGGGATTTGCCTAATGGTCTGTATATTCAATGTTCACTCTTTCTATATCATTTGGAATATAAATAGTGTTATGTATGATAATGCTTCAACTTATAGATTAGAAACCCAAGGGGTAATAAGACCAAACCTAAATTAACAAATATTGTGTGAAGTTTACTATTTATTGATTTGGTCTAATTACTGTGTGAGTTTCTATGTGTGGGTAATTTAGAGACTGTAAACAGGTGGGTGCTGGAAGGTTTGGAAAGTATTCTTCCTGGATCATTTCGATGCATATGATTTTTATTTTTTTCTATTGCTCTTACTGCAATGCTAAATGTAAGGGCAGTGGAAAATTGTTTTAAATCAAAAAGAATCATAAGCATCAAAACTAGTTGAAATTTCATATAACAGATGACATGCTATAGTGTCATGTCAAGTCTCCTGGAATACAGCAGGATCAGACATTTACTATATCAGACTAAAGAGATTGAATTCTATTTTTGAGATTTCAGGATCAACATGTATTATTACCCTGATAAACACAATATGTGTTAACACAATAAGGACTTGATGCTTAGAACTTTAGTGTTCTAACCAAGTTTCTGTTGTAAAGGTTATAGCAAGGGGTTGCATTGAGTTTCTCACACCTGCTGATACAACACCTTTCTTAGATATCAACTCTGGTTCAAGTAAATCCATTACTTTCAATGTCTAGGGAATTGTCTTGTAGAGAGAGAGAGAGACCTTCTTGATCAAGCAACTGAGCACTGCAAGCTGACATTTAGCACAACAAATATCTCACAACAGCTAAGTCTTTATTGTGCTAGTGACTAGATGAATGAACCAGATTCGACCAGGATTTACCTGGCTGAATCTTTAACACAAGAACTTTCAATTCCTCTCTTTATTTTGATAAAATTGGATGAGGTTTCAAGCCAAAAGGCTCTTTTTCACATCCCTAGGAGCACTTATGTAATTATTATGGAAATTTGGTCTACTTGTCAGGGAGAAATGAAGTTCCATAATGGCCGACCTCTGTATCGAGATAGCACTAGGTCAGATATCTGAAACTAACTTTCAACTTGTGGGCTGGAGAACAAAAAAAATCCTATTTTAACAAAGGCCCAGACCTATATATAATTTGGATTTAACTTCTTGAATCTCTTCCTGTATGATTATTGTGGGTGCTGTTGTTCTTATCCTCTTGTGCAAGAATTACACAAATTCCATGAGTCCATTCTGCTTGATAATTATTATTAGACAGATATGATAAATATATATATATATATATTTGAAAACATTTCAACATTTTTAATGCTTAGAGTGAAAAATATAAAATAAAATTCAATGCGAATATAGAATTAATTTTTAGCTCTCCAAGGGCCAAATGTTACAATCACTTGTATAAAATTATGATGAGGGGAGCCAGATCAGCCCTGTACATTGCACATTGCTTTGTAAAGCACAATTTTTAGGAATGAACAATTTAAAAATGGTTTACAAGATATTTATTCCACTAAATAGCTGTAGCTGACTTGTAGTACTCATATGGCCTTGATTTGAATAACCTAGTTTTGGCAAGGCTCTAAGTTAAGCTTAGACTGTCAAGTTTTAGACTTAAGTCTCAATTTCACTCTCTCAAGTCCAAACCACTTTCCAAACCTCCCAAATTTTCTACAGGAAGACAAATTTTTTCACGGATATAAATAAATTATATATTTATGCCTATATTTTTATAATGAAAAAAAAAAAAGTTTTAGAATTGTTAGAGGGCAAAAAAAAAAAAACCCTTTGCATATATATATTAAACAGGAACACATACAGACACTGCACTTTCAACATAAATTTAGTGTATAATTATAGTTTCCCCACAATAATAGAAAACAAATGTGTGGAATATTTTACAATCTGTATACAATTGTGTGGTAACATAATCAAGTTATATGGGTGAACAAATTAAGGTAAAATAAGAGATGTAAATAGAAGAGATAAAAGTTAACGAGTTTATTGAAATGGTATAAACTTGCCGAAATTTCAGAGCTCTCTTCTTAGCTATGATATCCACCCTCCTATTATAATTAGGAGGAGGTGGTGTATATGATAACCTGTTATGTCAGATGCAATAATACTGTTGTTGAATGCTCGACTTTCTTATGACTTGGACATTCTGGCTCAAACTAGGGATAGCTAGGTCACACACTCTAATCTTTCATGCCTCCTTTCTTTGTTTGTTTATTCCCAGCACAAAATATGAAGAGAGAGAGGGAAGAAAGTATGGAATCAAGGCGTAAATTAATCCAGTAAATTGTAAAACAATATACATTTGTTCATAACATTGTGTATTTCTGTGAGGGAAAGTTCATCTTTATTTATTTAAACTAGAGGAGTGAGTGTGAATACTATAAAGCTGCAAAGAACTCAGAAACTGCATATAAATAATGAAATATAGATTAGTGAACACAAGGTAATAACACCAAATCCAAATAAATAGTGTGTGACATTTCGGTAACAGCATTGTTACCATCATCAACCAAAAGTAGTGAATGTGTTGAATGTTGAATTTTATCTGATGATTGTAACAACACAGTTGCCAAAACGTCACCCAATATTTATTTATTTGAATTTTGTCTTATTACCTTGTGTTGCATATAAATAAAAAAATAGGGAGGAAGACTATAAGAAAGGGGAAGATATTTGGAAGAAGACATACATGGCTTGGCAATGTAAACTTTGGCTACTGGATGAAGAAGACATGGTATAACTTACACACACAGTTTCTCTAAACTCACTCAACAGGTGGAAAGCTTCAACACAGATTATTTTGAACCTGGAAAACTTGTGAAAGAATCTCCAAATAAGGAAACTGTACTGCCATGGTGTCACACAGCTACCATCAAACCTTATTTGGCACACACATTCTTTTTTAGGTGTAATAGAGGACTGAATAAACCATTATTTTTTATGAAAATTGAAAAAAAAAAAAATCAGATGAATGCTGTATTGGGCAAATCTATAAAACTTAACTAAAATAAATATACGTATATATGAAACAATTAGATTAAAACTAAGTTTGATTAAGGATATGGAGATGTGAAAGGTAAAAGTAACACTGGAAGAAAACCTGCCTGTGATAATATCTTTGGTGCAATTAACATAATTATGCTTTTGCAACAATGTAATTGGTAATCATTGATTCTAATATTTCTTATAAATATCTTAGAATTGTAGGGCTGCATTTGGAAGCATTTTGAAAAAATCTTTTTTTTTTTTTTTAAGCTACATTTGTGGTGGCTTCTTGTAGGACTAAAAGAAAAATAAGATAGAGCTCTAAAAAAAAGGCTAGATGCACAGAATTTGGGAGGATTTAATCAAAGAAGATATTTTTGTTTTTCTTGCATACATACATACATAGAAAAATAAAAATCAATATTGGACTTGGGGAAAGAAAAATATCTCAAAAATGAGGTAGAAATAAATAAGTAAAATGTAGAAATTAAGTATTCAAAGGTAAAAAAATATAAGTACTCAAATATATATATAATTATAAGAGAGAGAAAAAGACAATATAATTAGTTTTTGTTCGTTTTTGTAGAGTGTAGCCCAGGAAAGTGTAGGTAATGTTCGATGTTTGTTGGTAATCACAACCATTCTCTACAGCAAAGTTGTTCTTTAGGACAAAATGGAATTTTGTTCGTGAAACAGTGCCAACAACTTCATTGCAGCATCTGGCAAACTAGAAAATAAACTCAATTATTATTTTTGTTGGAAGTGTTTCAGAGGAGGCATCAACAGTTCTATTGTAAATATGGTGCATAATCTATCTTGAAGAGTTATTCAGGTTGGATAGCGCAGGATGTCTCTTAAACATAGGTTCAAGTACACGTAGTAGGTACAACATATTGCAACAATACAGTCAGAAGTGTCTTGCTGATGACAGCCTACAATGTTGGGGAAAGGAAACCTACCATAAAAATCCATTGCCTAAAACAAGGATGTCTCTCCTGAATATAACCTCTCATTATAGAGGTTGGTTTATGCCAGTTCACGTCATTTAAAAACAAAAAATTCTACAAAGGTGGTGTTTTCACTCATCAGAGATTTAACTAGAAATTGATGAGTCCTTATTTTGTACCTGGGGGAAACTCGTTGTTCGTCTTAGTGGAGAGCTTGTGAAAACTAGCCTTGTAAAAGGCAACAAAGGCTAGCTAAATCATTAAGATAAATAAAAAAGGTTGATGAGGTTGATTTCTTTATGAAATGTTTCAATGTTTTATTTTTTTGTTAATTTTATAAAAATGTGCTTTGTTTATATAGTTGTTGTGTGTGCCCTTTATGTATATGTATCACCTGTGTAGAGACCAAATTGTTTCCTGTATTGCAACATCATGTTAATTGTGCATGAGTATGGCATGCATGTATACATTTCAGAAATACACATTGTAGTGATCTAATATGTATGTTTCAGCCTTTGAAGAGTTGAAATGAAGCTGTGTATGGGATGATCCCTGAAAATCTCACAATGATATCCTTACCACAAGAACATCATTCTGGATGATAATTTGATTGGTAGAAATAGGGAAAAAAGGAAGAGAAGTCCATTTCTAGTCCAATAGAGATGAAGATTGATAGTGGAGATGGTACCTAGTTTCTATTTTGATGGAAGAATTCTCTTATTTGAGATTCCTTTGAGAGAACCAGTGTACTGCAATGAAGATGTTTCACACAAGTAATGTTAACAGAGAGACAATACTTGATGTGACATTTGTAGTAAAGCTTTAAAAACTTGTTCATTTAACAAGGAGGGTGGGGAAGGCACCCAAACTTCATTCGTATACAGATATTGTTTTAGAATTATAATAAAAACACTTTTTTATATATTAAAAAAGAAAATCTGAGTTATGTGTATATATATCCAAACACCTTGTCTCTTTTTCCCAATTTTTATATAAGGAATAAAAACTTAAATATATCTCTAAAATAAACAAGGTTCACAACTGCATATAAACTGTATAGATGTAAATATTGTTCTATGCAACTTTAATAAATAGTATTTTTAGATCAATGCAATGCAACAAGAAAGTCATGAAATGCCAAACTGTGAGACGAGCACAATTTTTAGAGGTAGAAAGTGAAAACTTCCAAATTATTTTCTTTTATGGACGGCAAAAACTATGTGAAAATCCTGCATATAACCTTTAACATATTCGCATATATTCACATATATTTAGCAAGAGAGAGATGTGGATTAATATTTTATATATTTTTATAATAATTAATATATATATATCAATTAACTCTTTTAGTATTTTTATGTGTGAAATAATTTCACCAAAATATTTGTAGTGTATTTTTTAAGCATTGGATTCAGCAATAGCCTTCAAAGAGACAATTTTCAAAAACCTCATATTTTCTTGAGAAAACATTGGTTGTCTGAAGTATCGATGTTGTTGGCAGTCTTGCATATCAGCACAGTTGTAGTTGCATAGCAAATATTCTTGGGTTAGTCTTGCGGACATCAGTTACCAAAACATTCGATTTTTGAAAAAATAATAACAATTATTCAATTTTTTTTCAAATCCTGTTAAGGAAAAAAGTTTGTAAGATGAAAAAAAATGAGTGTAGATGGTTCACACATTAAAAGCTAGGACAAGATATAAATTTGCATATTACAAAATTTGAGTTGAAAAAGGGAATAAATTGGATACACTTTATATAGTAAACAATAATTAGAAACATAGAACATCAATTTAAAATCAATCAAACTCCAAGTTGAGGAAGACAAAGTGTATAAATAAATACTACAGATGAAAAAAATGGCTTTGTTAAAGCCAAGGCCAACCAAAACTAACCGCTCTGAACTAAATGGCTGTACTACAAGTGTGCTACCTAACTAACACCAAACTAAAAATGGTCCGCACTGGAGGAACTAGTGTTACCCTGTATGGCTAGGAGGAGAAGATGGAGGATTCATCATCATCCTCTGGTAGTGTGGTGGGGGTGGGAGGTGAGGGGGGCGGTGGTTCCTCCGCCACTGTCGAGGTCTGTGGGGAGCCCAGGTCTTCCTCGGGTGGGGAGGATGAAGCCGCAACACCAGGTCGATTGTAGGCAGAGAAGGCCTCACCTCTGCGACTCTTGCGGAAACGGAATGTCTTACGGCTCTGAGCTTTCTGCCTCTGGAGTCTGTGGCGAGGCTTCTGGGAGTCGGAGTCAGGGGAGTGGACTGTGCCCCCGGGACTGGTGGGGCAGGAGGTGGGGCCTCCGTTCCCTGGGGCAGAGCCTGCACAGAGGTGATGGAGCCAGATTGGTCAGGTATAGGGACAACTTACTGTCAGAATGCTCCAAGGGAGGTGGGCTGAGGGGGCCAACACTACGCTCACTCTTACGGCTGCCCCTCTGTTTCTTGAAGTGGAGGGTAGACTTGCGGTAGAGGCGGGGTTCAGAGGAGGCTCCGGGCTCTAGAGGTTCTGCTGAAGATACACACAGAACAGTTAGGTACTGTTGTTACATCTACTGAGACAGCTCAAAGATCATATGGTGTTGTTGTACAAGCAGATAAATAACAACATATAAATTATCTGCTAAGTAAGAAATGGAAGTAAATTACAAGGAGGACTCTCCAAAACAAATTGTATCAATGGAAACTCACCATGGGAAGTATCAACACCATCGGGGTAGGAGGTCCGGCGGGTCATGAACCGCTCCATGGCCCTGCGTGACTGGACCCTGAGGCCAGAGGGGAAGAAGCTCTCGCTGCGTGTGCTCAGGTTGCGGGAGAGAGAGGGGGCCCTGGTGCCGGATGCCCCACTGATGGAAGCTGCACAAGTCCTCAGACAATTAGACCATTTCATAATTAGGTTCTCCATGGAGTCCACCTCTCTGATTCAACTACTTTTAAAAACATAACACTGCCTTTAGACAAGGTACATTTGGATTAGAAACATAAAGTAAGAAGACCATAAACTGTGTGAGACCATAAACTGTGTGTGACATCTTGGTTATGGTGTTGTTACTGAAACATATTGAGTTGGATGAGGTGTCTTGTTACCTTATCTAACCACCTGAGAGAGATTTTAAGAATATATTTTTAAATCTCTGTTTTGCTTTCAAATTGTCAAGTATAAATATCTTTAAAATAATCAAATGAAAATTTATATTAAAATAATTGCTTTTTTATATATCTTAATTTATATTATAATGATAATATGATAGTTATAACAGGCACATTGTATGGCAACAGGCACAACTGATCACAAGTAGACACAAGGTAAAGAGACCAAATCCAAAATAAATGTATGTGAAGTTTCAGTAATATTGTTGCTATATATATAAATTTATGCTCTTTACCAAAGTTCTTTTTTTTTTTTTGCTTATCCCAAGTATACGTGGTACAGGCCATGATAATCATGGTGGGCAGTTAGCGACTGCTTTTTACTGTAAGCGCACCACATGTCTACACATGTGAAAACAGTTCGACTTTGCACTTACAGATGTGCCAGAGCCTCGTTTGGTTACTTGCACTCGCTGGTGGGGTTGAACTTTTGCAAGAATCGGGGGGTCATTGGAGCATTTTTTTTTTAAACAGAAAAAAGTGTCCAATGCGGGAATTGAACCCGGGTCGTAGTGGTTGAAAACCAAATGGTTTAACCAGCCTTCACCGACCCCCTCTTCACCAAAGTAAAATTATAAAAAGCATACTTATCTTTTAAACTTTTTATACACTTCTTTACCAACCACCTTTCTTAGAATTTTTGTACAATTTCAATGTGGTGTTAGCCTCAGAGAGGTGCCAACTTTAAATTGCATAGCAATCCAGTAAGCAGACTCACGGTGGCGAGAGGTGGAGGTGGAGGAGAGCAGGCCAGGGGGGTTCCCTAGCCGGGTAACACTCTGTTGGTCAGGGGTGAGTTCAGTGAAGCTGGGACATCTCGGCCCTCCTGTGTGTTACACCACTGCATTAGATAGAATTGTTATTGTATTACAAGAGCACAACAAGTTCTCTAAAAATATAATTCACACACATTAGACATGGAAATTTTAATTTTTAAATGGACACTGAAACTTAGCCTCTTCTATTTGCTGTTAAAAAACTCTGGCAAATTCTGAGGATTTCATGAATTCCTTGTGGAACCATCTCATGGGACCAAACTCCACCTAGGATTGACCAGAGCCTCTGGTCTCCAGCTGGGGAGGTACTTGACACTAGTCTGCAGAGATGGTCTATAGATGACACTCAGTAAATGCTTTTATTTTGACATGAAAGGTGCCCTTTCTTTTTTTGAGATCCATTTCTTCCTAGCAAACAATTTCCACCTATAATTACATGAACATAGAAGGCCAAGCCAATATACCAGGTAACCAATCCACCACTAGGAGATGTTACACCATCAACAAACTCACCCATCTTCCAGGCCACCAGGTCCTCCCTCAGTGCTTTCATGTCTGCCACCAGGTTGATGAAGAGGTTGCCGCGGGAACACGGAGTGGCCAGTCCCCGGCCCTGGAGTTTGTCCCGGATCACCTGCTGGTAGGTGTACTCCTGCTCACTGTCGCAGATGGTCTGGAGCAGCTGCGGCACAACTTGTCTTTTAATACAAATAAACCAATATTAAGTAGAAAACCACATCACACAACCATCCCACTAGCTTTAATATAGAACTAAGTAGAGCCCCAGTAAATCAAATAACAGAGAGAACTTTGTTATGACAATTATACCATGTACTGGCGAGGTGCTGTAGTGTTGTTGCCCATTGATGATTTAATACATTTTTCCAAGTTGTAAATGCTATAGAGGTAATGACAGGATTTCTCCTATTCACCATTTTTACTCTTTCTCAATCCTCATAAGATGAGGTAAGGGTGGTCTTGGGATAGTTCAGAGTTCCATTATTGAACAAAAATAAATTCTTCACACCTAAGTTAATTTCACCCTCACAAGTATGCTACAACAGTTTTTTTTTTTTTGCTTATCCCTAGTACACGTGGTACAGGCCATGATAATCATGGTGGGTAGTTAGCGACTGCTTTTTACTGTAAGCGCACCACATGTCTACACATGTGAAAGCAGTTCGACTTTGCACTTACAAATGTGCCAGAGCCCCGTTTGGTTACTTGCACTCGCTGGTGGGGTTGGACTTTTGCAAGAATCGGGGGGCCATTGGAGCATTTTTTTTTTAAATAGAAAAAAGTACCCAATGAGGGGATCGAACCCGGGTCGTAGTGGTCGTAAACCAAACGGTTTAACCAGCCTTCCACCGACCCCCCCATGTTACAAGAGTGGAGTGAGAGACTTAAATTGAAGTTGTATAAGGCCAGTTTACCTTGTACTTGATGAAGGGGTAGAGCAACAGAAACAGTGGTGTCCGGTGGGTCACCACAAAGTCCAGGAAACTCCACAGAGCTACACCACCTACAAACACAATACTGTGCTTTGAACACTTCACTACCTTAGAAAAAAGGGTATCAAAATAAAATTAGTATTAGGTTTGCCTTTATTGTAGAGTAAAGCTTTTAAAAAATAGAAAATGTGCTATATTAAGGCAATTTTTCTAAGGCACATTAAACATTTTTGTAGGATTTGTCAAAAATTATTAAGAATCTCTATTTATCATTCCTCAGGACAGATGGAACCAGTACTTGGGTCCTTTTAGCCATGATATTAGTCAATAATCTTTTAATTCAAGACTTGCTATAATTCAACCACTATCAAATCCCAAACACAAGTTTAATCAACCTCAGTTCAACAGGAAGAGATGAATCACCTTGAGATTTGTTGCCCAGCTCGCGGATGCAGCATGCGATGCGATGCCACTCTGTGCTGAGCTGGGATTCAAAGCAGACAATGAGGATCTTGAGGCCTGCGCACCAACATTCTAGACACGTGTGAGGACTCGCACACAAGTCCCGTACCCAGGAATCCAATCTGGATGCGACTATAGGACTTGTCCTGCTGGTCTCCACCTCCTTTGTTTTTGGCCGGCACCACAGGGGACAGGGTATGTAACACCAGGCACAGGGCAAAGTTGATGTCACTCGGCCGGATCTTGGGCACATCTACACATAGTCAACTCCTCTTATTGTTTAGCATAGTTACAAATTGAAATTTGGGGCTCAAAAATCATTCATCTTGGTTAGCAGTCCTGTAAATAAAGATATTTCCAAATTGAAAGAAGATAACAATTATTACTCCAAGTATATTTGTCTTCAGCTGAAATAGTAACAACTGACTTCCTCTCAAGGTTAAAGGTCAATAGCTATCCCTCTCTGCGGCAATTTCATCTCTGAAAGAGATATAAGCTGGTATCCATCTGAAGAGGATCCCCATCTAGTATAATCCAAACTCCAATGAGAAACCAAGAAAGATTAGGAGGCTATATTCCAGACAGAACTCAGACAAACTTTAGGATTCTCACCTTTTTTTATTTTAAGGACATAATTAAAAAATGATGAAGATAAAGTTGCAATTTTGGTTCTGGATAAAAAAAAAAATTCACAAGATGTAACAAGATCATATATGTAAACTTTATGGGATTTGGTCTTGTCATCTTGTTGTACAGTATAACCCCTCTAATCTTCTACTAATAAAATTTAAACACACATTTACAAAAAATCTGTAGCAAACCTTTACAAAATACCATTTTCAAATCAACTAAGATTGAATTAACGATATTAATTTGAAAGGGAATGAGCTATGATTTTAAAAATGGATAAAATGCATTATGTACTGGATATAATAATTGGAGAGGTTAAAGGTGTAATAATTTATAAAGAAAATGGGAACTGGGAAAGAAAAGAAAGAGGAGAGGAAACCTTTGACACCGCTACATATACGGATGCACATGGGCAGGATGAGGTTCATGAGGTAGATGTGGGATTTCTCTGGGCTGGAGAAGAGAGCTGCTCCCCCACAGACAACCTCGAGGGACTGGGCCTCCTGCACCCAGAGCACCATAGGCTAATGTTGCCAACCCAGTTAGTTGACGAGTCCTTACCCCCAGGGCAATCATCTGCATGGCAACCAGCCTCACCACTACGGCAACAAACCCAGCTGGAGGAGTCTGGTTCAGTGCTAGGGCAGTAGCTGGGAGGTTGCAGCTGCTGTCTGCGGGGGCCAGGGTCTGGTCCCCCAGGACAATACCCTGGCAGGTGGTGATCAGGGACTGGGGACACACCACACTGTCCTGCTACCTATCTCAGGAGGGCTACAATTTGAGGAATGAACCTATTCTCATGGACAAAACTTAAGGAAGTGGAAAGCTTTGATGTCACCGGTCATATATTTTTTTTTTAGGTAGAGGCAAGCTAAAAGGTACAACTTCCTTTAGTTTTAACTACAAGAAAATACTACCAAATCCAATTTTTTTGGTCTTATATTCTTGTAGTTATAATCTATAATCCAAATTGTGCCTTATCATTCCTTAAGTTATGTCCATGAGTGTAAAAAAGAAAGAAGGAGGATGTTCCCAGAGGGTGAAAATCTGTTAAAAGAGATTGACTAAAATTATGCTGAAAGGTCTCCACACTAATAGTACCTTGAAAGACCCCTCAAGGAATTCAAAAATTGGCTTTTGTATATAGCTGATTCTTAATTTAAGACCAATCCAGAAAAATAAATTTTTGGTCCTAAATCACAATTTTATTTCAGATTAGATATCATACTAGAAGTGTATTGAGGGACAGTAAAAACTTTGTCTAAAATGCAATTAGTATTTTCATAAGTGTCCATTTAATGCAGTTGGAACTTCCTCACCTTGAGATGGGGCAGGTGGGCAATGTAGGGGTGGCGGTGCAGTGTGAGGTACACTCCCTTCAACAACACCCTAGCTGCATCCCAGTCCACCAGCCTCTGTGGAACACACCACAATCAATTGATGTAGTAGAGTTGAAGTAGGTTCAAAGAGGAGGGTCAAGTGTCTGTATTTAAACATGTTAAAGTGATATATTTTTAATAATGATCATTCCATCTTGTTGCTAAGGCTTCAGCACCCTTTTGTTTACCTTCTCAATAGATTACTCAAGAGTTTTGTTGAGAAAAATTGAAACAAATGTGAAATGTTTAAAAACATATTTTCCAACCTCTGTTTGTGAAAACTAAAAATTACTTATTTTAAATTAATTGAAATCATTTTATTCAAAATTCAAGTACAATTTGGATTATAGATTAGAAACACAAGGTAATAAGACCAAATCCAAATAAATAAATGTTACCTTATCAGAAAAAAGACCTGTATGAGAAAATATTTCACAACTTGCTTTTAAATAGTTACTGTTATCATTTGTGTAAATAAGATAGCACATGCTATTTATTCATTTGGATTTGGTCTTATTACCTTGTGTAACTTTCATTTAAGTTTAATCAAGATACATAATGTATAATGAGTTTTGGACTCACCCTGATTGTGGTCTTCTTGGCAATCTTGGCAAAGGTTTTGTCTAGCCTGCGCAGGACAGTGATGAGGGCAGGGCGGATGTTCTCATGGGCCCACTCTGTGTGGGGCAGCACTTCAGTGAGGTAGCGCTGGAGGCCACGGCAGCCCATGGTGGCCGGGTCATAGGGAGACACTTTCAGCAGGCTGTGGGCTATCTCCGCCAGCCTCTGTCACACCATCACACACCACTGTACTTTACTTTCCTAACCCAACCTAACTTTCAACTAGAGAATTAACAGAGAAAATAGGATATTCTTCTGTAGCTCTCTGCAGCTAAATTTGAGTGACTTAGAGCCCTATTAGCTACATTTCTAAGCTAAAAACAATATGTATTTGTGGGAAAATTGAATAAATGTTGAGACATGGGAGAGAAATAGAGGCAACATTGCAGATATTTAAGATTGTGAAAAGACAGGTTAACTCTCTTAGCAAGACTCAAAATTTACCCTTCACATGATATTAATTTATTTTGAATTTAACACCTACGGTATATTTAAGATAAAAACACATTCAGCAAGATTTCCTGTGCATAATTCCAAATTCTTGTATGAAAAATAAACAGAAGAAACATCTATTTTGCAAAGAAAAATTTTTATTTTGGAATAAATATTTATTTTTATTGAGCTTATCCAATGGGGTGATTATAATTGTTCAAATATCTTGAATGTTAACCCATAAACATATAGGCAATAATTGTAGACATACCTAATTTCAAAGAACTCTACCAACAGAAAAGTACAAAAGGAATATATTTGCCTTATTTATAGGAACTAAAACTACTGGTAAATACAAATGATGAATGTATTTGTATGTATCTTTGAATCAACATGTATCTTTAAATCAACACTATAAACACCTTAGCAACAATTGTACATTTAAGAAAAAGGTATCTCCTTATTGTGAAACTGAAAGTTGATGATGGCTTGCGCCATCTATTGGAATAAATATTAGCTATTTGTTGATTTTTAATTATTCCAGAATTGGCCAAATACCCATTCTTGATTAATCAAGAAAAGCTACCCATGTACTTTGTATTTGGACAATTCTGGAATAATTTAAAATCAACGGATAGTTGATATTGTCAAGAAGCTTCATGGGACACCTGTCAATCATCCCTGGACCCCAGGAGGGAACACCACAGGTGTGAGGGGTTCTCGGAATCTCATCTGCAAATAAGGAAAACATAACGCCTTGGTGGCTGACAACGCTCATTATTATTATCTTTACCTTAAGATAAGTTGTATTATTATCTGACTCTCTTTCTCCCTATAAATACCTCTTGTAGATAATTTTATTGGAGAACTAGAAGGTGAATACCCTTTATAATAAATTAATTATTCCCAAATTTGCCCTTGCTTTATTTATCTCCGCGACATATTTTGGTGGAGATGCTGGGTAACGTGACGGAACTTCGAAGAAGTCGACGTATACAGGGACGTGAACCAATTCTTGAACCTTTGCCACAACGAATAAAAAAGGTAGACGACCACAGACCTACTGTTAGCGGATCCTACCTCCCTTGTCAGCGCCAACGAGATCCTTCTACCTTTTATGGAGATGGAAATATAAACCCTGGACAGTGGTTGAAGGAGTACGAGAGAGTGTCGAAGTACAACAGATGGGACGAAACCATGAAGCTTGCCAACATCGTCTTTTACTTGAACAGAACTGCTGGAATGTGGTTTGATAATAACGAAGAATCACTCAACTCGTGGAGAAGCTTTGAAGATGCATTCCGCGGTGTACTCGGACGGCAGGAGGATTCTGCTCGATGCGCCGAGGAAGTTCTGAAGTCAAGAGCACAGAAGGCCGAGGAATCCAGCGAGTCATACATCCAGGAGATTGTTAGTCTCTGCCACCAGGTGAACCCTCGAATGGAAGAAGGTGAGATAGTTTCTCACATTATAACGGGAATTTCGGAGGACACATACCTGGTATTGGTGGCGCAAGACATACAGACGGTAGATGAGATCCTGAAGTTTTGCCGTCATCTGGCAACCGTCAAGAAGCGCAGGATCGGCCGTACGAAATTCGCCAGTTTGTCAAACGTAATGCCCATTTCGTGTGTTGACTACTCAGACAACTTGGCCAGCTTAATTCGCCGCATCATTAGAGAAGAGATTCAAAAGGTCTTCTCAGCACCTGAAGTGGTCAATCCTCTCCGAGAAGTGAACGCCCTGGAACAGACTGTGAGGGAAGAAGTCAGCCGTGCTCTCCAACCTATGAGACCACAAATCAACGTGGTGCAACAACAACCATGCACGCCCTATAATATCTACAGACCAACCCAACGCAGGAAGACGGAACAATGGAGAACCTACAACGACAAACCAATCTGCTTCCACTGCGGACGACCCAGACATGTCGTCCGTTATTATAGGGAATGACGGCAGGTCTTCACTGAAGCCAGGTCAAGGAATGGCAGAGAAGGAAGAAATGGTAGATTTTCGAGTCGACCCCCGAGATATGACGCCGACGAAGACTATGTAACGCTCCAAACCTCGACGTACTTCTACCGGAGCTCTTCCCCATATCCAAGCTGCGCAAGGTCGCCAGCCCATAGACAATCTCAGTCGCCAGCATGTTGTTTCAGCCGTTTTCCCAAGCCTCAGAATGTGAAAAACTAAGTGGAGCGGCTTCTAATGGGGGTGAGGTCGCCATTGAAGAAAATCCTCCAGGGTATATTGCCGCTAAATTGAAAGAAAATTTTGTTATGGTTGAAATAAATGGACGCAAAATTAAAGCATTGGTGGATTCAGGAGCAGACTTTTCTGTTATTTCGGACAAATTTCGACGCGAACTAAAGACACCTCTCTTCAAAGAACCGGGTCCCATTCTTAAAGCCGCAAACAAAAATTTAATAGAGACGCTAGGAAAATGTGTCCTGAACATAGAAGTTAATGGTCTGAATATATCATTTGAATTCGTTGTTATGGTGGAATGCAGCCATGGCATCATATTCGGATGGGACTTCTTCAAGGCCACCGAGGCCGTCATTGATTGTGGCAGAAATCAACTCCATCTAGGGGAAACCTCCGTCCTGGAATCTTGAGAGGAGGAAAACCAGAGATTGTTTGCCTCCGACGACTTTGTCACCCCGCCTAAATCAATAAAGATTAGTGTGATAAACAAATAAATATGTGGTGTTAGAGATGTTTTAGTCTCAACTTCTAAAGACTTATTATTAAGAAAGGAAGTTCTTATACCAAACTCATTGGTTACATTTCGACACTGCCGAGGTAGCATTTGGGTGGCGAATGGAGCGTCTTGGCCGCAACTGATTCCATCAGGAATGAATATGTGCACCATGGAAAGTTATGAGAATGGGAATATCTGCAGTCTTATTGAATCCAGCGATAAGTTACAAGAAACGCAGCTAAAGTCATGTGAATGGTCACAGAAGATAAACCTTCCTCTAGATCCAGTGCTGTCTGAAATTCAAAGGTTACAGTTTGTTTCATGCCTTGACGAGTTTATTGACATATTTGACTTTGGGAGTACTCCTATTAAGTCCACCAGTACTGTGAAGCACAAGATAAACACAGGAGACCACTCTCCTATCAAACAGCGGCCCTATAGAATAGCACCAAGTGAACGACGACTAATTCAAGATGAAGTGAACAAGATGATTGAAAATCACATCGTGAAGCCCTCTGAAAGTCCTTGGTCATCTCCAGTTATTCTAGATCGAAAGAAAGATGGGACCTGGAGATTCTGCGTAGATTATCGTCGATTAAATAAGATAACAAAAAGGACGTTTACCCACTGCCACACATTGACGATGCCTTGGACAGTTTAGCCGGCTCTAGTTACGTCTCCAAGATGGATCTTCGGTCCGGGTATTGGCAGATTGAAGTAGATGAAAAAGACAGGAAGAAAACTGCCTTCATCACTCCAGATGAGCTGTATGAATTCCGAGTAATGCCTTTCGGTCTATGCAACACTCCAGCAATGTTTGAAAGAATGATAGATAGTGTTCTGGGCAGTCTTAAATGGAACATGTGCCTTTGCTACCTGGACGACATCGTAGTTTACGCACCTACCTTTGAGGAACATCTACGTTGTCTACAACTTGTATTAAGGTGCATCCAGAAAGCTAGACTAAGCTTGAACCATAAAAAGTGTCTTTTTGGATCGAGGAAGATAAAGATTTTAGGACACCTTGTTGACGCCAATGGAATTCATCCAGATAAAGTTAAAGCCGTCTCTAAATTTCCGAGGCCAAGGAATATCTCTGAACTGAGGAGCTTTCTTAGATTATGTTCCTATTACCGAAGATTTATTGAAAACTTTGCCGACAAAGCTAGATCTTTTCATGGCCTACTGAAGACTGAAAAACAATTCTATTGGGATGCAGCTCAAGAGAAAGTGTTTGAAGTCCTTAAAACAGCTCTAATTTCAGAGCCTGTCTTGGGACACTTTGATGAATCCGCTGATACCCATCTACACACGGATGCAGGCGGACATGGTATTGAAGCTGTTCTTCTACAAATACAAGGTGGAAAGGAGCGGCCTATAGCTTATGCATCTAAAAGCTTGACAAAGGCTGAAGATAACTATTCTACAACAGAAAAAGAATGCCTTTCTGTAGTCTGGTCTATTAGCAAATTCCGTCCATATTTGTTTGGTCGACCATTCACAGTTGTCACTGACCATCATTCTCTATGTTGGTTGGTAGGGCAGAAAGATCCTTCTGGCCGTTTGGCAAGATGGGCGCTGAAGTTGCAAGAATTTGATGTGACCGTTATCTACAAGAGGGGATGCAAACATAAGGATGCCGATTGTCTGTCAAGGAGCCCGCTTGAGAACGATCAACCAAGTGCTGTCATGTCACTAACCAATGTAGATATAGAGCAGACTAAAGACCCGGATTTAGCTAAAATAATTGATAATTTGAACTCGGGCTACAGCAGAAAGGAATTCAGCATTATCGACGGTATCTTATACAAGAAAAACTATAGCACAACTGGAAGACCCTGGCTTATGATGATTCCTAAGCACTTAAGATCGGAAGTTATGGCAGATTTACATGATGCTCCTATAGCTGGGAATTTGGGCTTTGCCCCAACGTATGACAAAGTGAAGAAACGATTCTATTGGCCTGGCCTTTATAGAACTGTTCGCCAATATATACTCTATAACAAAAAAATCGACGCACCAAGAAGCAGTTGTCCGATTTATATAAAAATACGTATACAAAGAGGTTTCGACCAATCATGCAAATGATTGAAATTTGGTGGCCGATTTATGCAAAGCAAGAGCTCCAGCGCATCTGAACTGCGCATCCAGCACGACCATTCTAGACTCAATATTCGGCGCGGCACGAGCTGATTTTCAGAATTTCCGTTTAATATTTTAGCAGTATGCCTATTTCTTCTGTATCAATGCCTCGCCGAAAGATTCGTGCTCATTACAAACCTATGTCAGAGTTTGAAACTGGTCGTGCCATTGGATTGAAAGAGGCTGGTTGGTCTAATCGACTAATCGCGCGACATTTGTGTCGAAGTGATGCGGCTATTAGGCGATGTTGGCAAAAGTGAGTCAACAACGTAAGAATGCAACGTCAGGATGGCAGCGGTCGACCAAGGGCAACAACAGAACGGGAGGACAGAGCAATTGTCAGAATGGCTGTCGCAGCACCGGAATCCACGTTATCTACCATCCAACGTGTGACCAGCACACAAGTGTCCAAAATGACCACCAACAGGCGACTGAGAGAGCAGAATCTAAGAGCTCGCCGGCCGTTACGATGCCTACCCCTCACACCCATGCACCGACAAGTCTGACTACAGTGGTGTCGGGAGCGATCAACTTGGAACTGCGCTGACTGGGGACATATAGTCTTTAGTGACGAGTCCTGTTTCTTACTGTTTCCTGACGACCGTCGCAAACGTGTCTGAAGACGTCCTGGGCAGCGTGTGGATCCTGGCCTTACTGTCGAACACCACACAGGTCCACAACAGGGCGTTATGGTCTGGGGTGCCATTTCATTTGATAGCAGGACCCCATTGGTAGTCAATCCTGGCACCCTGACAGCACAACGGTACGTAGATGACATTCTACGGCCTGTTTTGTTGCCGTTCCTCTCACATCACCCCGGGCTTACTTTTCAACAAAATAATGCCTGGCCACACACGGCACGTGTTACTATGGATTGTCTTCAATCTTGCCGAACTTTTCCGTGGCCAGCAAGGTCGCCTGATCTCTCGCCCATAGAGCACATCTGGGACGTGATGGGAAGGCGATTGCATCCATCCCGGAATGTTGACTATTTAGCCCGATAGTTGGAGACAATTTGGCAAGAAATCCCGCAGCACACCATCCGGAATCTTTATCAGTCCATGACACGCCGGGTGGCAGCCTGCATCCAGGCCAGTGGGGGTCCAACGACATATTGACATTCTCAATTTGTGACGATCAAACTCTGAAATAAAACAATTAATTGTTCTGAAATTTTAATCGTTTTTTCCCCTATACATGCTCTTTACATACACCAATTTTTGTCCTAATCTGACAACTCCTTCTTGGTGCGTCGATTTTTTTGTTATACAGTGTATGAGCCATTGTTGGCAGTGTCATCGAAGGAAGAAATTATCTCGACGTCCGGCTGGACAATTTGTATTCATACCGCCCGTAGAAAAGCCATTCTATAAGGTCGGGGTTGATCTCCTTGGAAGATTTCCAGTTTCTAAAGATGGAAACTGTTGGATCATTGTGTGCACTGATTATATGACAAGGTATGCATGCCATAATGAAAGCGATCTCAGAGGGAGGAGCAATCAAAACAGCTAAGTTCCTGGTTGAAGATGTTATCTTGAAGCATGGAGCTCCTAGAGAAATGATAACAGATTGAGGAAGAAATTTCATTTCTCAAGTAATAAAAGAGATCAATGCTCTGTGCGGAATTGTGCACAGATTTACAACGGCCTACCATCCCCAGACCAACAGCCTGACCGAAAGGTTCAACAAAACTCTGGGTGATATTGTTGCACCAAGTTGAAGCTTTGCAGGGTCGTCGACCTTGGTTTCTTCCTTCTTGGTGTTATACACGTTTCCTGAGCGGATTTCCATATTAAAAGTAAATAAATAAAATTAAATAAAAATAAATTACCTTTTAAAGTTATTGTGTTTATTTATTCTTGTCTTTCTTGTAGGTTGCGATCCGCAGTCTTCGTCTAGGTCCTCTCCCGCTCCAATAAGCAATAAAGATATATGTACAATAAATATTACAAAAGGAGTGAAACTATAAAAAGGAATGATGCTAATCTGAATATTCTATTTTAAATAAATATTAAATATCATAGAATATTTTGAATAAATGTAAGACGCATTAAAATTGATGTAACAATATGTTGTCCATGTACACAGGCGTTGAGCAGGACTAGGACCAAGTTTTACCCTACGTAACTTTTGCTTACAACACTGCTAAACAGGAGGCAACTGGCTACACTCCGTTCTTCCTTGTTCACGCCCGCGGGACCGAGACCTACATCGATGCCGTACTACCTTACCTACCAGATGAGATCTCTGACGACTACGTTGGAGAACTTGTGACCAGCACTGAGGAAGTGCGTCTCCCGATCATGCCTTCTACAATCACAGGCGAAAGACCGTACTCTTTACGACCAGAAACATACTCCAGTCTATTACCAGAAGGATGATCTTGTGTGGGTTTTTACTCCCATCCAAAAAGTAGGACTCTCAGAAAGGCTACTGAAGAGATACTTCAGTCCCTACAAGGTGACCAAGAAGCTTTCAGAAGTTATGTATGAAGTAGAGCCCGTGGACCCGTCTCCCCGACCACAGAAAGCCAAGGATATCGTCCATGTCATTCGGATGAAGCCCTATCTGTACCTAAAGAACAACATTCCATTCTGATAGGGAACACCAGCCGTGATAGATTTCCTTCCAGAACAAGGGCTAAGACAAGCTAATCAGCGGGTCGCTGTTTTCTCTAAAGAGGGAGTAATGTCAAGAAGCTCCATCCAGATGGAACACCTGTCAATCATCCCTGGACCCCAGGGGGGGGGGACCACAGGTGTGAGGGGTTCTCGGAATCTTATCTGCAAATAAGGAAAACGGGACGCCTCGGTGGATGACGATGCTCATTATTATTATCTTTACCTTAGGAAAAGTTGTATTATTATCAGACTCTCTCCCTATAAATACCTCTTGTAGATAATTTTATTGGAAAACTAGAAGGTAAATACCCTTTATAATAAATTAATTATTCCCAAATTTGCCCTTGCTTTATATATCTCCGAGACAATATTTATTCCGATAGTTGACACAAGCAATCAGGAACTTTCAGTTGTCCAATAATAAGATGCCTTTTTCTTAATTTATTTACCTTATCCAAGTACAATTTCATTTTTGTACTATTTTTTCGATTTGTACATTTTTGTTATAGAACAATTGTACAATGTGTACATTGTACAATGGTTGCTAAGGTGTTTATAGTGTAACTTTCAAGATAAGTTACACCTTAAAAACCTTAGGAACAATTGTACATTTGTTCTATAACAATGAACACTATCCAATAGTGATTAAAAAGATTGAAATATATTTTAAGGTTTACTATAAAAACCTTAGCAACCATTATTCTTCTTCTTCTTTCCTATCTCAACTCAATCATATTAGGGTATCAAGCTTGTAGAGCTTGAGACTTGATAACCATCATAACTGGGTGAAGTAGAATGAGTCTGCCTTTGTCATTAAGACTGGGAGCACAATTCAGTGGCAGGCCGACTTAGCTCCAAAAGAGATGGCCGCCTCTGACATGAGGAACAGACGCCATGTGCAGCCGCTCCTAACATGGAGTAAAAACGCGGCTCATCCTGTATCCCTGGATTAGGAGCACTTACAGGGTACTATCAGCAGGGCCAGCTGAACCCAGGTCTTTAGCGAACTTGCAACTGCTCCCCCTCCTTCTTTTTTAACTGGGCTTGGGACCGGCAAAGGCGGGGTTAACAACCATTGTACATTTGTTCTATAACAATGAACTCTATCCAATTGTAATTATAAATGTTCAAATATCTTGAAAGTTACACTATAAACACCTTGGCAACCATTGTACGCCTGTTCTATAACAATGAACTCTATCCAATGGTGATTAAAAAGTTTCAAATATCTTGAAAGTTACACTATAAACACCTTAGCAACCATTGTACACGTGTTCTATAACAATGAACTCTATCCAATGGTAATTATAAATGTGTTGAAATATCTTGAAAGTTACACTATAAACACCTTGGCAACCATTGTACACTTGTTCTATAACAATGAACTCTATCCAATGGTGATTATAAATGTTCAAATATCTTGAAAGTTACACTATAAACACCTTGGCAACCATTGTACACTTGTTCTATAACAATGAACTCTATCCAATGGTGATTATAAATGTTCAAATATCTTGAAAGTTACACTCTAAACACCTTGGCAACCATTGTACACTTGTTCTATAACAATGAACTCTATCCAATGCTGATTATAAATGTGTTGAAATATCTTGAAAGTTACACTATAAACACCTTGGCAACCATTGTACACGTGTTCTATAACAATGAACTCTATCCAATGGTAATTATAAATGTGTTGAAATATCTTGAAAGTTACACTATAAACACCTTGGCAACCATTGTACACGTGTTCTATAACAATGAACTCTATCCAATGGTAATTATAAATGTTGAAATATCTTGAAAGTTACACTATAAACACCTTGGCAACCATTGTACACTTGTTCTATAACAATGAACTCTATCCAATGGTGATTACAAATGTTTAAATATCTTTAAGGTTGACAATAAAAAACTTAGCAGCCATTGTACACTTGTCTATAACAATTAACTCTATCCAATAGCTTGTATGTGCACATTTTCAAATATCTAGAAAGGTGCCGCTATAAAGACCTCATCCCAATGGCTCTTTCTCATTGTACCATATTAAATATATCACCCAATTTATCCTCCCACTCTCAGAACCTGGCAGGCATTGGCAATATATCTTTAGACGGCACCTCGTGATGATAAAATTGGATTTAAAACCTGGATAACTTCTCTGGCTATGTTTTGACACAACAATCAACTTTATTTCTATTTGGTGTATATTCAGTAATATGAAACACATTAGGGTATATACATTTTTAAAAATCTTAAATTATTGATGTATTGGATGTAAAACTCTCATTTGCCTATTCTACATTTCATTATTTGAAAATTTAAAAAGTACCCATGTCTCTCTCTCTCTCTATATGTATTAATATATACAGTTATCAGCGTCATGCACAATTCTTTCTTAATTCTGTCACTGTTTGCTTTTGGTTCAGTGGTAGAATGCTCGCCTGCCACGCGGGCGCCCCGGGTTCGATTCCCGGCCGATGCATTTTTTTTTTTTTTTACAATTTTTAAAACTCATTTATATTATTAAAATATATGTGCTTTTCCTGTCTATGTACAGATTTATGGTCTATGTACACAAGTATACAAGTATGTAAACAAGTTATTTGCAAATTGCGTGGCAAATTTGCCCTTTCGCTCGCAAGCAGCGCCTCTAGCGGTGAAGATGGGAGGTAATATCAGCTGACCTAATGGACATGTAAAACGTGTTTTAACAGGACATAGAGAAAAATCTGGAAAATATATTTTTCGGATTTTTAGTCAAGAAAAATAAATTGACAGGTTCTGGGAAAAAAGTAGTTGTTTTTTATTCAGAAAATGATAATGACAATATTGCTGTATCATATTTGATTATCAGATACAAAATTATATCCGGAAAAAATTCCAAAAAGCAGAGACCACGGGTAAAGCCAGTTCATTTTTAGTATGCAGGAACAAAATTCTAACAGAAAAACATTCATTCGAGCAGAAGACACAAAGCCAGGACATCTCTTTATAAAAATATCGCTTCTCAGACACAAAGTTTGGAGTGGGACGTTTCACAAGAGTGACATCCACGGCGCCAATTTATAATTGTAACGAATAGTATTTGAATAAAAGCATTTTATCGGGTAAAACCCGGGCATTGCCCTTTCTTAATCAATTCTGTCACCATTTGCTTTTGTGAATGGAATAAATACCCAAATATGGCCATTTCTCATAACCATCGGTGGTTCAGTGGTAGAATGCTCACCTGCCACGCAGGCGGCCCGGGTTCGATTCCTGGCCGATGCATTTTTTTTTACAATTTTTAAAACTCATTTATATATTATACAAGAATGACATCCACGGCACCAATTTATAATTGTAACGAATAGTATTTGAATAAAAGCATTTAATCGGGTAAACCCTGGGCGTTGCCCGGGTCATTCGGCTAGCATATATATATACTAGCGGATGTACCCGGCTTCGCCCGAGATTTTACCCGAGTAAAGGTTTGTCTAACAAACATTTGTCAAAACAATTCTCTATAAACTTATAAAAAAATATATATATATATTTTGATAATTTGAAACTCGTAAATTTGAATCTCTCGATAAAGTGAACATTTTTTCCCGGTCCCTGTGTGCCGTGTCATCCTGAATTTTGTCTTTCCTAATTTTCTACATTACAAAATCATCGTTTTATCTAGTGAACATTTTTTCCCGGTCCCTTGAAAAATACTCGATAAGTTGAATAAAAACAATATTAATTGGTTCCCTCGGTAATTGGAAGTTAAAGGAATAGTATCTTCGCCTTGAATTGTATCATTATGCTTGTCTCAAATAAATTGCCGTGTCATCCTGAATTTTGTCTCTCCTAATTTTCTACATTACAAAATCATCGTTATATCTAGTGAACATTTTTCCCCGGTCCCCTGAAAAAAGAGAGCAGGCGCTTTCAAATGAAAAAAAAAAAAAAAAAACTTTAATTAAGCAGATGTTTAAAGCATAATATATGAGAGAGGCAAACTTACAGGTTGTTGACGCCGCAAAATCCCCAGAGAGAGTGTTTTTGTTGTAGCATGCTGTGACTCACACGATGACCCAAGGTCATCAGGGGTGGAACAGCAAACCTAACCCTATCTCCGGCGTCGCAACGGTGGCGCTGCTTGCGAGTTAAAGCTACAAATCTGCAAATACCTCTAAGGATATTAAAGATATTCAAGAAATTATTTTTCGAAAACCTTTCCGGGGTAATACCTAATAATATCCCAAAATTTCACGGCGATTGGATGTACGGTTTTTGAATCTATAGAGTACACACACACACACAGACATTCATTTATATATATATATAGATTTAACCTTATATAATCTTTTATGAACAATTAATAAATCAGTTTCAATCTAAAAAAAAAACCTCTGTTTCTCAGCTGTTAGGGTTGAGCAGGTAATAGAATATCTAGAATAGAACGAAGATACACCCCAGATAATCTATGATTTACCACAACCAACAAATCTGACATTACCTTTATATACATTTTCTCTCTGTCCATATATAATAACACTTAGGATATTGAAAAAAAAATTCTTGGATAAAAGATATGTAAATAAGATGTCTCAGGCAGTGATATTGCTGTATAACTCACCAGGTGGCATTTGACATCCAGCAGCTCTGCAGTCTTGCTGCTGAGGTCCGGGATCTTCTTGCTGAGCTCTGCCAGCCTGGCCGAGCACTTGGTGAGGAACTCCGACACCACATAGAGGAGGGTGTCGCGGGGCTTGCGGAACTCTGCCCGCACTGAGTCGCTGTCTTCTGGCTGGCCAGCCCTGCGGGAGCTGTGCAGACCACACAGTGTCAGCATCCCATTGTCATGTAGATACTGAGGGTAGACACAAACATGAGTCAATTTGTTTCAAATATAACATTTAACAACAAATAAGGGAAACAATAAATATTCTGAGTAGCAAAATATCCAAATTAAAAAACTGTTGTGATGCTACACTATAACTCCAAAAAATCATAATGGAATTTCATTGGTATAACAAAAAGATGTGGGGTGGACTAGTTATTCTAATCTAATGGCTTTCAGCCAGTGTGAAATCGGCATTGAAGCCATTTGTTCAAATAATACATTGCTTTATTTCTTGTAAATGTATAACCTCTCAGTAGTGAGTACAAGCAATCAAGTTGGCATAAGTACAGATGTCAAACTGCTTCTACATATGTAATAGGCATGTGATGTTCTTACAGTAGAAGTATTCACAACCTTGCCCCACCATGTTTATCATGTGTACTGGGGATAGTTAACAAGAACATGAAGTGGAGGATGTGAAGAATGAGGAGAACTCACTTGGAATGGCTGTCATCATCCATCTCATAAGGAGGGGAGCAAGCTCCCTTGGAAGTGTTCTTGATGCTGGAGCTGCGTGGGTCGATGGTGCGCTGCGGACCTGTGTAGTTGCGGGTGAGGGCTTCTGCATTGCTGATGAGGGTCTTCATGCACACTGCGATGGTGTGGATCATGGCCAGCTCTGTGCGCGAGCCACCTGGAGTCTCCTTGCGTGTGGTCAGGCCCTGGATATGCTTTAAGTAGAAGGGCAGTAGGGCTTCCAGAATGACCTGTGGACATAAGTTAATCTTGTTATCTACAGACTACTAGTAGATGTCTACAGTAGTACTTTGTGGATGTGTCTTCAATACAAGTGAAGGTATTAACTGCAAGTTCCAAGCTTGCGTTCAACCAAAAGTAAAGCATAGTAAATATCCTCATTAAATGACTCTACTGGGATCCAAAAATGGTATTTATTGAGATAATATTTATTTTAAAGGGGAAGTAGAATATTATTATTATTTTTTAAAGTGGCCTCTAACTTGGCTTGGAGGTCAAAGAAACATGATGCTAGCAGAGTACTAACAGTATTTATTTAATATTGGGATACTTGGTATGGGGGAACCTAGCACCATACATACCAAAGAGGATTATGTTATATCTTGAAAGAGTCCTGAATGTAAAGGCCCAATATGAACATTCTACCATTGCAGAGAGAAGAACAAAGAAACCTCACCAGCATGTGGTAGGCACGTATGGAGTCCGCAGCATAAGCCACCACAGTCACACACAGGGCTATGGCATCCATCAGTGAGAGGGAGTCCGGCTCTGACTGGTAGCAGAAATCCAGGGGCCGCAAAGGTTTCTCAGCGGCCTCCACCAGCTCCAGGATGTCCAGAGGGTCCGGTACATACAGCTCCAAAGACTGCACTAGTTGGAAGAGGGCTCGGGGCTGGACTTTGCTGGCATCTCCGTAGCTAGAGTGGGCATCCATGTCCAAGATGGGGGCCACACTGCCAAACATCTGGAAAACACAAAGTTTTAGTATCTTCTATATACTTAGTCTACCCATAAATATTTTTCAAAACCAAATCAGTGATAAAAATTTTAATTTGACCCAAGCTGCAATATGTTTATTTTATTGAAAAGAGCAGCACACACACTCTCAAGTATTTCAACCTTCTACAAAACAAAGTGGTACTTACAAGAGGCAAGATCTTGCCCAATGAGTTTTATGCCTGGACTTCCTCTATGGGATTATAATCATAAAGATTATCTAGAGAAGAGGGTATTAGAGACAATAAACAAATATCTGTTCAAATATTGAAGTATTGCCGATTCTTATTTTTTACTGCAGTTGATGATTCTGCAATTATTAAGTAACTTGAATCTTGGTTTGTTTAACAGAGAGATCAGGAATATAAAACAATATTAGTAGGCTCATTTATTTTTTCGACTTGTCTCTTTTTTTTCCTTAAAATATAATTACAGTAAAACTTGGTATAATCTCCTTATTACTTGAGCACGTGTGCAAAGAGACAACTGTGGTATCCAGCCAGTTTGTTCCATGAGTGACTGTTATAGACAGCTTTACAGGTCTAGGCTTAGTGCGCATAAGGTAATAAAAACCAAAGTCTTAGTGTGCTAACACACTATTTATTTTGATTTGGTCTGGTCATCTCTTATGTTTATAATCTATAATCTAAATTGTACCTTTTCATTAGGTATAGTGTGCATAAAGATATAAAACACATTTGAATGATGAAAAATTGTAATAAAGAATTCCTAACTCATATGGGAAAGAAAGGAGCAGCACCTGGAGAATGAAAGGCTTGCGGTGCATGATGTAGAATTGCTTGCAGACAAATTCCAGGGTACGGCAGAGCAGTCCGTTGGTTTGGTGGTTGGAATAGCTGCGGAGGATGGTGGGCATTATCAGCAGGTATCTAGCACCAACTTGCCATTAGCATTGGTTTTGGGTGAGGTGTGGGTCACAATACTGATTGATACATGTATTTAAAATTAGGTAAAAAACAAAATTGTAAGTTGTGTGCATAAAACTAGGAACTTCTATGAGAATAAAATTACAGTACCTTATAGAACTGTGCTTAAAGACACTGGGTATTGTTAATCTTTTTTGATTCAACATCCTGGGGGGAAGGTACTTCATATTGTACTAAGGTGTTAAATCAAAGTTGTCAGTATGGTTAGGATTTGAATAAAGAGTTAAATTAACGTAAGTATGCAATTATAATTAAGAAAAGGCATCTCCTGATTGTGCAACCAAAAGTTGCTGATGGCTTGCACAGTTGTTGATTTTTAATTATTCCAGAATTGGTCAAATATATTATAGCTGGCTGAATTAATGAGGTCACACTGTTTATTCTACACATATGGGAACATAACACAATTGTGATGAAAAGTTAAACAGTTATTGTTTATTATCTACTTGTGCAAAGATCAAACAAATTCCATGCTCCAAGAGCTGTTTGATTACACTGATAGACAAAACTTAAGGAAGTTGTACCTTATAGCATATATATATCGGGATTCAGAAAATAACTCTGAGAGATATTTGATGCACAGTGATATATATCACTGATATATATAATTATAAGGAGCAGTCTCTCCCAAAGATTCTGTTTATTGCATCTAATGCAAGCCAAAATGTAAAACTTAAACAGTAATTGCTATAAATTGAAATAGGTCACATCAGACATATCATATTCAAGCTAAATACTTTCTTTCGCCCTCATAGAATCTAAATACAGTCTGGTGGAGGCTTTCCCCCATCACATTTTTCAGGACAACAGAGAAGACCTCCAACTATTGTGCAGAGTAAAAACTGGCTGTAATCAAGACTTGTAACATTTGTATTATGTAGGATTAAAAAAAATATAGTAGCCTTCCTATTCTTAGAAACTCTGAAAAAATATTGTAGTGAAAGTAAATGATTGCATAACTGATAAGTGTTTCATAGAGAATCAATTAAAGTCAAACCTTTTTAATTCAACCTTACCCCGAGGGATAGTGGGTTCCTGTTAAATTATATTGTAGCTAGATTTTGGGTCAAACTCAATCAAAAAAATGAAATTTTGATGAGAAAAAAAATTGGTTTGTGAATTAGTTACAGTAGAACCTCCATGAGAGGACACTTACGATAGAGGACATATCTCTCGAAAAGAACAGTTTTCATTTGAAAAATTAGCATTTTTAATATTTAGCAACTCTCCAGTAAGAGGACACAACTCTCCCTAATGGACATTTAGTTTCTGCGATTATGTGTCCTCTACATGTAGGTTCTGCTGTACAGTATAGTGTTATGAAAGGTATGTATCTGATGTTAAGGCAAGATAAAATCAGATTACAAACCCATTGATGGCAAAGATACTGCGGAAGTGGAGGGCTGCATTGAGGTAGGTGGCCATACAGAGGCGGAGCACTGCGGCATCCTCGGTGTGGAGCACCATAGCACCGTTCACCACGTTGAGCAGGAGATGGATGTCAGAGGAGTGAACAAACAGCCCAGCCATGGCTTCTAGCATACGGGCCACCAGCTACACAGCACACTCACTGCTAAGTCCACCACGGTACATTAATAGAGCTCCCTCACCTTGACCCACACCAGCTTGTGCAGGCTTTCTACTCCCAGCATCTCCTGCCATCCTGAGTTAGCTGAGGCCCCACACATGGCATAGTTCCCTCTCACCTGGCCCAAGACTCCTGTGTACAGACTGAAGTCCGACTCCAGAGCCTTGCGTGGAAAGGACGGCAACTTGGTCAGCTCCTCATGGAGGAAAAATACTCGCTGCGCCATCTGGACATTGGACTTGAGGATGGAGAGGCTCATCAGTACCTGCAGGCACACCCATCAGACTGACTACAGTACCTGAGAGTTGTGAAAGTGTTCCAATTACAAGATAAAACATAAATTTCACACATATAGACAACATTTTTGCTATTTTTTATGATTCCTATTGAACAACCATCTGCCTATTACCTTCATTAGAAGACACAGTGAAAGTATTTCTAGGCTGGCACTGAAAATATAATGTGGATTATTTAATTACAATCTCTCTCATTAGAGACCACTTGAATATTTGGGTAAACCTCTCTTGGAGGTGTTTACTTACGAGATGTCAGGCTAAGTAATGAGGAGTCTTTCAACCAGTCTCTGATAAGAGACTACCTCTAGGAGAGACTACTGTAGTTCTTTAATGAAATAAATTTCAATACAAATTTTGAAACTTAAATACACATATTTGTTGAGACTATTCATTTAATTGGGACTAATTTTTATTTTCCAAGAGAAGTATGCAAAACTCTCATGAGTCACCCACCACCTTTGTAAATTCAAAAATATTTTTAAAAAACACAAGTAGAACCTCAAAGAGAGACCATGATCTGCAATGTATGTTAGGCTATGGTCTCTCATGAGAGGTTCTACTATACCAACTATGAAAGATAGATGAGACAAAGATATTTCAAAGGATTATCTCACTCCCACATAAAGAGAAAGTATATTCTTAAGGATAAGTAAACAAGTAGAGTTGACTACAAAGAAATGGCAGGAGAACCTTACCTTCCCAAGTTCCACAAACTTCTCATTGAAGGCCTGCCGTTGTAACACCTCAAAGGCCGTGGTGGGATTCATATGGACCAGGGAGAGCTGGGAGTACTGGGAACGTTTGAAGAAGTAGTAGTCCCTTACGTAGGCGTCCAGACTGTGCATCTGATCTGTGAGGTGGCACATAGGTTAGCCATCACAGTAAGACAGAACATCTGATATAGTTGCCAGGGCACACAAGACAGGCAATAATCTTGCACACACACACAGATCATTCCCCAGTTTGGGAACCAATGGCAACAGCACTATTGGATGCAACTACATTCCACTAGAACACACACACATGCTGGCTGTCCTCAGAATGCCATGAGATGCCTTTAAAAACAAAATGAAAGCATTATATTCTTATTAGTAAAAAAAAAAAGCTTTTTACAATAATACTTGGGACAGATAAAAATGATTCAATTATCAATTTAATTAAGTAAAAATCACATATATATTCACTTGCTCTACTGACATTTAGCAACCCACTGTCATCCTATCAAGGAGAAATACAAGCATAATCTATTTAAAATAATAGTTTGTCTAGCATTAGTTTCCTTTGAAAAAAATTCTAGTTTCCTATCTCAATTGGTACTATCATACTTCTATCGTCAATTATTCTGCAGAAAGTAGGTAGATGTATATGGATAGGTGAGGATACTTCACTGTATTGAGGGGAAAGAAAGATAGAGGAAAAGTGCCTTCAAAAAGGAAATTTCTGCTTTTATTTCTTGAGAATATAAATCACAAACTGGCAATCAAATGAAGGAGAGTGGGTAATTGAAATATTGGGCTAAATATTAGAGTTGATGTAGATTTCTTAATTTGATTAAAACAATTTTTCCAAACCCTACAGATATGAATTTTGTTCTATTATATCAGTTATTGTTAACTGAAACCATATTAAAAGGCTCGATTAAATTAATTTTCGAAACTATTATAGATGCATATGATTCTTTTTTGAAAATAAACAATTTCTACTGCCCTAACTGCAATGGAAAAATTAATGGGAGGGCCTGGCTCATCAGTGGTGAACCCTCCCACCGGGGAGTTTTACAGAAAAAAAATAATAAACTATTACATACTACAGACAAATCCCCGGCCCAACTGAGCTTATGTAATTCAGACTTGTGTTGACTAAACTTTCAAAATTCTATATATTTTCAATATATTGGCACACAAACATATATTTATGTGTGAACATTGAAATTTTGCAGAGGATGATGTTCCTGTGTAATAACAAGTACTTTGAAACATATTAAAATAAGAGATTCTCTTTTTTTCATGAAGAAAGGTGCATCTTATCATTCTCCCAGAAAATACCATGTAAGATGACCTAAAATCAGTCCTTGTGTGTGACAAATTCTTCCAATTAAATAACTTCTCACAGGATTTAAAATAATGAAACTTTTACTATATTCTGATATAAGTGATATAGAGAAGAGTCTGCATGGTCTGAACAGAGAATATGGAGAAAATAAATTGGCCTATCTTAGCTATAATTAGTGAACAATCTCCTATTTAGATAAATAAATTAGGTTAAAATGATCAACTTGTCCATAGTTGCTATCTACTGTTGATTATTATATTTTTAGAATACTCTAGGAGGGTGTGGCAGCCATCACTTGCGATTTGTAAAAGTTGGAAAACCTCACAGATTTCACAGCCTAAAATAATTTTGGTTGATTTTTTTTTTGCCTACCAGGTGCAGTCTTTCCAAAAAAAAAAATCTTTCAGGTATAAACACAAGGTAATAAGACCAAATCCAAATAAATAAATAGTGTGTGATGTTTCGGTAACAACGTTGTTACCAAAATGTCACACACTATTTATTTATTTGGATTTGGTCTTATTACCTTGTGTTTATAATCTATAATCCAAATTGTGCCTTATCATCTTTCAGGCATGTATTGTAAGAAAAATGTCAAATTGGGTCAAAATATAGGAATGGCTGCACTAGAGTGGAGAGTGATAGAGATTTTTTAAAAGATAAATAATATACTAGACCTAGAGAAACACTATTGATCAGATCAGCATTCTCATATAAATCAAAGTTGCTGTGTTATTTGAATACAATTGAAGGCAAGATAGAGATTAAAGGACAAAATACATGCATAGATATCAACAAAACCTTCCACGAGTGACCACCTCCTTGATTAACTCCTGCATCACTTTGTGGAATAAAAAATGACTTGTTGTACTGTAAATATAGGTTAATGAAAGCAAAAGGCACAAACCAAGCTGCTAGGGTGGTGTCAAAACCAGGTTGATATAGTCAGTCACATCCTATTCTAAAGATGTTTAGTTCTAAGTATATTTACTTCTCAAGGTAATAAGACCAAATATACTGTGTGATGATTCGGTAACAGCACTGTCACTTACTATTTGTTTATTTGGTCTTATTGCCATGTGTTTCTAATCTATAATTCAAATTGTGTGCCTTATCATATATTAACTTCTAATCTCTCTCTCTTTGCTCTTATTCTTTTCTAACTACAAATTTTTTAACTAATCTTTTTTAAAATTATTTTAAATACATATTTTGAAAATATTGAAAAGATTCAAAACACAATAGAAACTTCCATGAGGGACAGCCTATAAAACATCCTGGTCTCTCCTGGAGGTTCTCTTATTAGAGGTTGGGTTAGGTCAGGTCAATTATTATCAAAAGTGATTTCTTAGGGACATGGTGACCACTCATGGGAAGTTTGATTATTTCATTAAGAGATAGCCAAATTAAATAATTGTGCATACAAAGTAGTGCATTAAAATAGACCAATAACACACAGCGCAGTAAAAACCCCAATAAATATGTAAATAAGAGAAGAAAGGGAAGGAGGCATTCTGATTGGCTGATACAATCTAATGGCAAGTCACACCATGCAAGACGGGCATCATGCTGACAACCCAACACACACAATGTGACACATGGGTAGAAAGATATGCAACAGAAAATATACCAGGTAGCATTTTTATCATTCCATATACAAAATGCCTATATAAGCCCTTCTTTTTAAAAGTCAATATAAATATGAGGAAATTTAAAATATATAGATTAGGTAACAATGTGAGAAAATCATTTGGTATGGGAAGGTGTAGTGCTAAATTTGAAATAAAAATATCTATGGATTGTGAAAAGACCAATTTTTAAAAATCTAAGGTGTGTGTGCGTGAGTGTATTTATGCATTGTGTGCATTGTGAATTTATCTGTGTGTATTGTTTGTGTCTCGGCGTGTGTGACAAGTTTGTGTATATGTTGCAAGTGTTGTGGGTTAGCTACAATCATCTGACTAGAGTAACCAACCACTTCACTGCAAGTGTGTACTTTACACAGATGGAGGTATGGATGCTGATGATAAATTATCAACCAGTTTATCATATTTAGAATGTGATGAGGCTCACAAAACAAGAATCTATATGTGATAGCATTACTACCAACCACAGACTAGAGGTCTGAGGATGACCCCAATGCTTGGTCACATATATAGAATAACTTTTAATCTTATCTATAATCCAAACTATGTACAGTAGAACCTCTATAAGAGAAACTCTTGCTAGAGGGCATCTCTTTACAAAAGAAGGTTTTCATCACCAAAATTATCGTCTTTACTATTTGGTAACTCACTGGTAAGAGGACACTGTTCCCTAAAGAACACTTTGGCTCTGCAACTAGGTGTCCCTTTAACAGCCTTTCTTATTACAGCAACTTGGTTATAAACTAGTAAAATCTTGGTCCCAAGTGATGTCATTATAACTAGGTTCAAATGTACCAGAAGTGGCACCTCTTCCTATATAAATGTATTTGGTTTATCACCCCAGTACAAGTCTCTACCTATGAATAATTGGAATGGGGCTTAGTACTTTGTGTAAGTCAAAATCAAACTGATTCCAACATGTGTAGACATATGGTTTGCTTCCAGTAAATACACTCAAAATCTATCTATATTGACATCCTGTCCTGTGTTATATGTATTTGGGATAATTTTTTAAAATGAATTCAAGCCAAATTTTGTTTGTTGAAAGAAGAATATAATTTGTTGCCTAAACCAAGTATGTAGGAGTGAAGAGTTGCAAGAGTGCATGCAGGCAGACATGCAACAAACAGGCACAACAAGCAAGATACCAATAACAACAACCAACCAACCAAGAAACAACAACAACCAGACGGTATATAATCCATACTTGTCTTGGTGTCCACAAGAAAATAGGAATTGTGCTGAGATTCTGGGATCCCAAAAAAATCCAGGCTGTCCTGTAGAATGTGGGAAAACTGGGTGTCCTGCAATGGTCAAGGGTTGGGTGCAACCTGAGTGAAGTAGTCAAAGACAGGGTGGGTACTGGCACCACAAACAGCAGGAAAAACAAAATTGTTAAAAAAAAAAAACATTTCAAGGCTGATTGTTTTGACAGATCAATTTTTATTTGCATATATCTCATAAATATTCTCAATATGTATACTCTCCTTGTATCTCTCTTTGATTTGTGTGAATAATATTTGGTGACAGATCTGGTCATAATCAACTCAATTAATGAACACACATTCACTAGTATTAGCTCTAATTATTAGAACATAAATGGCAAGTACCTTTGAGTAGAGTGTTAGTTTCTAGAAACTTGAGGTTAAAAATGAAATATTAATTGGTGCTCTCTTGTGTTAATTAGGACTAATTGTTGCAATAAGTCCCAATTAAAACACACTAACAAAAAGGTGTATAATTTATAGGATTCTTGGTGTAACTCAAGTGCTGATAGAAATATCACTCCAGGCTATGCCTCAGTAACAACTGGAGAAAGAATGAAATAGGAGAGGGTGAAAAAAAAAAACAAAACAGAGAAGGCAGTTCATTAAATTTTGAGTCCTTTTAAAACAGTAACTTTCTTATGGATATGAGCTGCTAGAATCAATAAAATAGCAAATCTCAATAACATATATACATATAAATAAAGAAATTTTGCCAGGAGGAAATTGATCTATAAAAGCATGGGGTGCCTCTCCTGTCAAATTAAGCGTCAAAACTAAACGTCATCTACTGACCGTTGGCGCAAACTAGCGACCTTGGGTCAGTGACAAAGCCACAACACCAGCTTTGGCCAACTAAGAAGAGGCAACCTAGAGACCATGGTTTGGGCTAATGGCCCTCGTCAGCCTAGGGCAGACTTTATTCCATGAGATCACAAGGGATCTGCCCAAGTCTGACCTAGGTTGATGAGGGCCATTAGCCTGAAACCACAGTCTCTAGGTGGATACTTCTCAGTTTTCCAAGGCTGGTGTTGTGGCTTTGTCACCGAGCCAATGCGACCCAACGATCAATAGATGGCATCTAATTTTGACATTTATTTTGACGGGAGAGGTGCCTTTTATAGATATAACATAAAGTTACAGGAGAATTTTATTCATGTACCACACACACACACACAAAAGCCTTTATTAGGGACTTGCCCCATACAGATTCTCCCAATTGGGTAAGGTAGTAATCATCTTGTGTTATTAACATAGGTAGTAAGATAGAAATTGAACTGGCTTTACTCTTTGTCTCAAAGTCATTCAATTGTTGACTGGTCCTTACATAATGATGATCTAAAAAATGTATAGTAAGCTATTCTATTTGTTTGCTGATATTTTTGAAAGCAATACGTAGAGTGAAATGTTGGTACATTTAATTTGTTGATATAGGGCCTTCCTTTCTTCATCAAGGGCTGTACAATTAAGCAAGTAATGGGGGAGTTCTTCAGTAATTTCCTTGTCACACAGTGTGCATATTGGGTTTTTGGCCTCAAACGTCAGAACGTGGCTTTTTTTTTTTGAAGACTGTAAATAGTATTCTCGATTGAGCTATGCAACTTTAACTGGTAAAGGGAAATCATTGGTTAGGTAGCATTCTGTTTCTATAAACGTATTGAAATGTTTATAATGAGGATGAAGATTTATTCATGTACCAAAAGAGGCATCTTTCTTTTAAAAAGATTTCAAAGCATTTTGTTGATCACCCCCTGGTGATGAGCCACCACACCAGTTTTGGCAAATTCAGGCAAAAAGCTAAATATATACAGTAGAACCTCCCTTTAGCGGACACCTCCTCACAAAGGACAGTTTTCATTTGCAAAATTACCATTTTTACAATTTAGTCACTCTCCAGTAAGAGGACACCTCTCCCAAAGGACACTTTGGCTCTGCAATTATGTGTCCTTTACAGGGAGGTTCTACTGTACAATGTTTTTGGGCTTTGACCCTATTAATTTAGGTTTATTCCTTAATATTTCACCAACACCCATTTCTTTATAAATAAAAACAAACACCAACCATGTATGCATTTTGTGCTTTTGGCTCTAGTGAGTGTGATGAAGGCTGTACCAAAATTCCAAATTTGCATAAGCGTGCCGAACATATGAAAAAAAAAGTAAGAAAAAATGATAAGTACAGGTAGTGATAAATATCCTGACCGCTTACATGAACATGTTGCATGAACATGAACGCTTCTCTTGTTTGTGCAAGTGAATGTTGCTGATGGATTGCACCATTTTTATCAAAATAGAGCTTTAATGTTGATATAATTTGGTCTAAATTTTTATATAAAAATATATTTTATAGAACAATAAAGTAAGCGTCCAAGGATAAGTATATATTTTTTAAACACAAGGTAATAAGACCAAATCAAAATAAATAAATAGTGTGTGACGTTTCGGTAACAACGCTGTTACAGAAACGTCACACACTATTTATTTATTTGGATTTGGTCTTATTACCTTGTGTTTATAATCTATAATCCAAATTGTGCCTTATCTTTTTTTTTTTTTTTATAATAATTTTTTAATATAAAAATATATGAACATTAAGCTCATATTTATTTTGATAGATGAGGCAAGCTACACATAAAAAAAACTATCAGTTGCACGAAAAGTAAATTATTTTCTCTAATTGTTTTCACCCTGATCTGGCACATAGTACTCCTTTTGTTGAGATTTTGTCGAGGCAGTTAATAACTGGACTGGTTAGGAAACCAACATTCATTCTCAATCATCAGTAGAACAACAAACATGTGTAAAACACTCTAATTTCACTAGTTCATATGAAAACACATATTTTCTTGTTAATTGGGATTAACTTGTACTCACCAGCAAGCTATTGACTGTGTGTGTACTCAATTTGAAATTATAAGAGAAAAAAAATCCTTTATAAAAAATTTCTAATGTCTTTGCTGTGATCCAAAAATTAATGTACACCCTCCCAGTGGTCTCATTTAAGGTCCATTTATTATAACAGATTTTTATCATCTTTCTGGAATTATTTTATTTTTTAAAAAAGCAACATCAATAAAAATAATTATTTGAAGAATATAGATTGTATTTATTTATCAAAGGGCTTTAACTCTAATGATGCAGAAAAAAATAGATGTAATAGAAAAATCTAATACAGTAAAACCCAGATATACGAACCCTGGATATAACGAACCTTCCCTTATAACGAACCCACGCCGATTCCCAATTCCATTCCATTGAAAATACCATCGTTATAACGAACTTTGCGATTTTTAGAATAACGAACTCCCCCTATAACGAACCTATTTTCGGTCCCAAAATAATAAAATCTATTTAAAATACTATGCTTATAACGAACTTAGAATTGAAATAAAAAAAAAAATTAAACAACCAAATTTTGAGCATATTTCAGCTCGTGGATCGCGATTTCAAAACAATAAATTTAGCGGCATTGTTTGTTTTGAATTTTGCACTTTATTTTTGCTGTATGTTGTATAAATTTTAACACATTATACTTTTTATTAAATAGAATATATTTGCATCCATTAAATTTGAAATATAAAAATACAAATGGCTTCCAAAATGAAGAAAACAAAGGCATTTTAAAAACAAAAGCGTTATTTCTTGAAAAAAAAAAGGGCCATTTTCAGAACTTTTCAAAGTGAAACAACACAGGCAAAATGTTAAGAACATATTAAAATAAGAGAATATAAATTTTCTATTAAAAAAGATAAAATATAAAGCTATTAAAAATTGTTACAAAGAGGAATCAACTTCAACTTTTGCCGCGATCGTACGTTTTAGGGCTAAAAAAAAAAAAAAATCCAAATAAATGGTCCCGTGATGAAACAAAAACTATTTTTATGCCATTAACTATGGTGATTTTAAAGTCAGCAATGTTTTGCATGACAGGTTAAAAAAAAAAAAACGATATCTAGACCTAGAAGAATATGTGGGAAAATGAAATGGAAGAAAAACACTTAACTTTATTTGAATGGTGCAATGCTTGAAGAATGCTTTGAAGCAACAAGGTGTTAGAGCCATTTTTCCAAGTAAACAATGTATTATATGTTGTAAGATTTAGGTACTTACAGCTTGTATGAAGGCATGAGGACGTTGATGATTATATGATAATAATCTTTATTATCCATTTAGTAAGAAAAACAAAGTTATAGTAGCGAACAGTTATTGTAATATAGAGAAGAAGGTAAACAAACTGTTGTAATGATGATAGGTCCAGTGTGGCGCTAGCTGTCGTAGCATTCAGTTATCCAACAAATCCCCGGCATGAATGTGGAGACATCACGAGGTTGTAGCGTAACTTCTCAAATGTCGGCCTTGGTAGCGGCTTGGTCAGAATGTCCGCCTTCATGTCGCCAGTTGGGCAGTAGATCATTTTTATCACTGTCTTCTTCTGAAGATCCTTCAGGTGATGGATCTTGGTTGCGATGTGCTTGGTTCTAGAAGACACTTTTTCGGATGAACATATCTTGAGACATGATTGATTGTCTTGGTGGAAGTAGATTGGAGCTTTCTGTTCCAGTTCGAGATCCTTTAGCAAGTCGAGAAGCCATAACAGTTCTTGTGAGGCTTCAGCTGCGGAGATAAGTTCCGCTTCGGTGGATGAGAGAGATACGCAACCTTGTTTCCCAGTCATCCATGAGATGGGGTTTGATCCCAGTAGGAACAAGTTTCCGCTTAGTGATTTTCTGTCGGTGTTGTCGCTTGCCCATGTGGCATCACTGTATGCTTCCAGCGTGGGAGGTTTTTGGTTAGATATGCGTAGCTCGAGTTCTTTAGTAGTTTTTAGATATCTTACGATTCTTTTTGCTGCATTCCAGTCACAATTTCTAGGATTCTGGTTTCTGCTGCTGAGTATGCAGACTGGAGCTGCGATATCTGGTCTGGATACTACGCTTAGGTACAATAGTGAGCCTATCAGTTGTTGGTATTGGACGTTGTTTGGTAGAAGTTTTTCATCAGATATACCGGGATATCCGCTTTCCATGGGAGTGAAAGTAGGTTTCGCTTCTTGGAGATTGTACCTTTCAACTAATTCTTGGATTTTATTCTTTTGGCTCAGAAGGAGTTCACCTTCTCTGTTCCTTGAGATTTCTATACCAATGAATTGAGTGGGGTCTCCAAGGTTCTTTATTTCGAATTCTTTTTCGAGAGTTTTTACAGTGTTTTGGATGATTATTTTGGAATCGCTTGCAAGGAGCATGTCATCCACATATAGAATCAAGTAGATGGAATGGTTTTCTTCATTCTTGGTGAATAGGCATGGGTCTACAATGCTCTGTTTGAAGTTATTTTTAATTAGAGTGCTTGCGATTTTTGTGTTCCAAGATCTTCCGGCTTGTTTTAGACCGTAAATTGCCTTCTTTAGTTTGCAGACTTCGTTTGTTTGTTTTGTATGGAGTCCTTCTGGGAGTTCCATGTAGAGTTCTTTATCTAGGTCGCCGTGTAGGAACGCTGTCTTGACGTCGAGGTGGTTCACTTGCATCCCTTTGTAGACTGATGCAGCTAGGAAGGCTCTAATTGTAGAATGCTTCACAATTGGTGCAAAGGTTTCTTCGTAGTCTCGGCCAAATTTCTGATTGAACCCTTTTGCTACGAGTCTGGCTTTGTACCGCTCTATTTCTCCTTTGGAATTGAGCTTCTGTTTATAGGTCCATTTACATCCTATGATCTTTTTGTCCTTAGGTAGAGGCGTTAGTTCCCAGACATTGTTCTTCTCAAGAGAATTTAGTTCTTCGTTCATTGCTTGTAGCCATTTTTCTCTTTCTATTTTGGTAATTGTAGGACTTTCCGAGTAGCTGGTGGGTGTCTGAATGTCTTGAGCTTCAGTTTTGTACAGCATGTAGTCATTTCTTATGGGAGGGTATTCCCTTTGTTGGTCTCGTGGATCTTCTTTGTGTGACCACTTGTGTTCCTGTGCTTGTACTGGGTTGAATGTAATCCTCGGTTTCTGAGTCCTCAAGGTTTTCGGATTGTGTTCCTGGTTCCTGACTTTCCCTCTGCATTTCCAATATGATTAGAGGAGGTTAGATCTGTACTTAGTAATTGTGGTGAAGTTGTTTTTGTGGAAGCGTGGTGAAACCCATTTTCTTTTTCTATAAATTTTACGGATCTGCTGATTGTGATGTTGTCTGCGTCATGCAGGATTCTGTATCCTTTGCTTCGATCATCGTATCCAAGAAAGATCCCTTCGATAACTTTGCTATCCAACTTGTTTCTTTTTATCTTGGGAATATAGGCGAAGGCTTTACATCCGAATCTTTTTAGATGCTTCAGACTGGGCTTTCCTGTTGGTCCATAGTTCAATGGAGTCTTGTCTGTAGCTTTCGAGGGTATTCGGTTGTGTAGGTAATTAGCTGTGGTAACCGCTTCCGCCCATAGAGACTGTGGGAGTCCTGAGTCAAACAGCATGCATCTTGTCATCTCCATTAGTGATCGATTTTTCCTTTCTGCTACTCCGTTCTGGGCTGGTGAGTAGGGGACTGTTAGCTGATGTTTGATTCCGCTTTGGTTCAGGAAATCTTCGACTTGTCGGTTTACGTACTCACGACCGTTGTCTGTCCGTATGGTTTGGATATTTTTTTCCAAATTCCTAGTGTGCTGAGATGACGTAGTCTTTTATTTTTTCATAGGCTTCGTCTTTTCCTTTCAGGAGGTAGATCTTCGTGTATCTGCTGTAGTCATCAGTGAAGGTGATGAAGTATCTCTTACCGCTGAGAGAGTTAGTTGGTAATGGACCGCAGATATCACTGTGGACAAGTTGAAGCGTTTCAGTTGCTCTGTACTCTGTCTTCTTTGGAAATGGGGTTTCGGTGAGTTTTCCTTGAATGCACTGAACGCAGTCTGTGCTGTGCGAACAGTTATTTAGACTTAGTCCTCTTGCTAGGTTCTCATTTCGAATCTTCTTAATTGATTCTATATTTCTGTGTCCTAGTCTGTCGTGCCAGAGCATGAGGCAATTTTTGTTCTTGCAGTGGTTTTGTTTTGCAACATTTGCTTTGAATGTGCGAGTTTGGGGGTTGTCATCCAGGTGGAGTCGGTACATTCCATTGTCAAGTATACCGTTCGCGAGGGCTGTGTTGTCTCTTTCGATGGTACACCAATCTCTTTTGAACGTTACTTTACATCCGTTGGAGGTGGCCGCACTCACTGACAGAAGGTTGTCTGTTAGTTCCGGGATGTAGAGAACTCTTGTGAGAAGTAAGGTGTCAGTCTTTCCTTGGGGTGTGATGACTTTGATTTCTCCTTGTCCTATCCCTTTGACCTGCAGCTTATTGCCATTAGCAACCACAACATGTTGTGTTTGTTCTCTGTTAAGTTCAGTGAAGAAGCTTTCATCGTACGCCATATGAGATGTGGCTCCAGAGTCGATGAACCAGTTGTGTACACTTGCTTCTCGTTGAGTGCAATTGAGAGCTTTTGGGTTAGGTCCTTTTGTTGTTCTCTGGTTTGTGGGTTGTTCTTGGGTGACACTCGACTGATTTGTGTACTTTGGTACGTTTCCTCTTCTGAAGTTTTCATATTTGTACTCTTTGTTGCTGTTGTTTCGCTTTTGATAGTGCCAACATTCTTCTTTGGAGTGGTTTGGTTTGTGGCAGAAAGAACAGGATTTCTTCTCTTTTTCTCTTCTTTGGCTTGAAGCTCTGTGGAGGCTTTTTAAGGCTTTTGATTCGGTGCTTTCGTCTTTCGAGCTTTCTACTCTGCGTGTGTGTTCATCAAGGAGTTTGTTCTTGGTAAATTCAAGCTTTAGCTCGTCATCAGGCCTTGATTCCAACATCGTGATGAGATTTGAGTAGCTCTTTGGAAGCGAGCAAAGCAGTATAGCCGTGATGTGAGAGTCCTTTAGTGTTTCGCCAATGGTTCGCAGTTTGTCAACAAGTTCCATCATGGTAGTGATGTGCTGTTGCATGTCTTTGTCTTCTTCGAGTTTTAAGCTGTATAGTTTCCTTAGCAAATAAATTTTTCCTGAGAGTGTTTTTCTTTCATAGATATTTTTAAGAGTGTCCCAGGTAGCTTTGGCTGTTAGTAGGTTTTTGACATGCACTATTTGTGAGTCGGCGATGCTTAGATTAATGATAGCTCTAGCTTTTGAGTCTTTCTTTTTCCATTCGATTTTAGGTTCATCTGGAATATTTTCGGTGACAACTTCCCAAAGATCTTCCTTTTGCAAGAGCATTTCAATTTTGAAAGACCATAGTGAGTAGTTATAGCCGTCGAGCTTATCTAGGGTTACATCGTGGCTCGGGAGTGACGCCATTTTTGCTAAGCCTTTTTTCTTTGTCTTAACTCGTTAGTTGAATTTCATGCAATATTCAGTCTCATAATCTAATTGTTGTAAGATTTAGGTACTTACAGCTTGTATGAAGGCATGAGGGACGTTGATGATTATATGATAATAATCTTTATTATCCATTTAGTAAGAAAAACAAAGTTATAGTAGCGAACAGTTATTGTAATATAGAGAAGAAGGTAAACAAACTGTTGTAATGATGATAGGTCCAGTGTGGCGCTAGCTGTCGTAGCATTCAGTTATCCAACATTATATAATGTGATAATGATGTTTTTAAAATCATTTTATATCTTTGAATATATATTTAATAAAACTTTGCCTAGGATTTGTCTTGATTTTTAAATTAGACATAGAGGTACATGTATGTTAAAGATGAGAAGAATCTATCATCTAATGATTTCTATTATTATTCAGTATTAATGTAAGGAAATAGGTCAATTATGGGAATTAATACAAAGTGACCACTATTAATAGGAAGCCTCTTCTTGTGTGTATAGCTGTCCTTTAATTATACGGTCTAAAAATTTTGAAAAAAAAAAAAAAAATAGCCAAACCGTGGCTATAGTGAACCGTGGCTATAGTGAACCAAAAGCTCTGTCCCATTGGGGTTCACTATAGAGGGGTTTTACTGTACTTATAAAAAAATCAATCATCACAGAACCTCATATTAGAACATAAAAAAAACATAAGACTGAACTCTTTTAGAAATTGTCCCTCATCTGAAGTTGGGTTAGTTAGTTCGATGCAAGTCAAATTCAATTTTACAAAGTTGGTTATTGCTTAACACTTTTTCCTGGATGATTTTTTTCTCTCAACTAAAGTTGGTTATTCATCAGATGTTTTGTTCATGGGAGGCATGACTTTGGAGAAAAAGGCAGTAAAAGATGTTTTTTATCTATGAAGAACAAAAAAGTGAAAACTGTTTTGAATCTAGGTTGAAAACCTGAGGCAATCTGTTTCCAAAACTGAAACATGTCCACAATTTCTTTAAGTATATTCACAAAGAGTTGGTAAAAATATCCCCAGCTATATAACCAATACAGCCTATTACAGGAGAATGGTAGACTAAACTGGTGAAACCAGGCCCTCCCAATTATTTTTTCCATTGGGGTGGAAATTCTGTGAATATGGTAAAAAAATCTATTTCAATTGTAAAGAAAAAATAATGCCAAAAAATCTTCAAATCCCAAAGCTTCAGTGTTTGAATATAAGTTGTGTGCTATGTGGTTGTCACACAAACTATTCTCTAAAATCAATAAATGTAGGTTACCTCATGGATGGGGAACTGAGAGGGTATCCCACTGGCATCTGGGCCATGGACTATGATCTTCTTGGCACTGGGGACATTGGCAGTGATGAGCAGACTGGACTGTGCAACAAACATTCACGGTTGCTCCCAGTTAGATGGATGCTTACACAGAGTCCACTTACATCACACTGTTCCTTGCGTAACACCTGCTTGAGGTCCTTGAGGAAGAGTCCGTGGACACTAGGAACTACCTGCACAAAGAGGGAGGGTACAGGGTTAAAAAAAAGTGGAGAATAATCGATTGTGATATCGAATAAAGATTGTGAAGTGTCTGACAAAAGAGAGATTTGGGAGAGTTGACCCACCTGCCAGAGGATGGCCAGGGCACTGCCAATCAGCTCTGTGCTGCTCTCCACTGGAGAACGCACATAGAACATCACAAAGCCAATCTGGAACAACACAACAGTTTTTGTAATATAACCCCTTAAAAATCCAACAGACAATAATTCAACACCTTCACTTTAATTCAAGCAATATTTTCAATATTTTATCCATTCCAAATTAGCATCTTGAATTCAAGCGACTATATTTCCAACACTACAATCTTTCAATCATTCAACAAAGACTTTGATCAACTTCCCCTTAAGTGTTGATATAAAAATCGTCCACTTAGAGAATATTGGGATATATTGAAAATCGTCTCAATAAACTATAATTCAACATTAACTTGAATCAAACCAAAAATTTAGATCCCATAGAGTGTAGAGTTGAAGAAGTTGGCCAGTAGATATACGTATAACAAAATCTGTTTTAAGCATTCATTCTGGAGACTTAAGTGAAATAGCACAGCGTTCCATCAAACAAGATCAATTTACAAACTAAGGTGAACACATGGTTTTTTAGCTGGAAACAATAAATATTACTATACCTGCTAAATAAATTTTGTTTTACATTCTAATAATGTTATTTGTTTAAAAAAAAAAATCTAAATCAGGGAGACTGGGCATAAGGACACATCTTATGTGATGGTGCTTATCACCTTAGACCCCTGTCTAAAAGTTCACTCTTCCCTGGCTTTGATATAGGCCTTATGTGTGAAAGATACTTACCAGATAATTATAGAGGACATGTGCAGCCTGTGAGGGAAGCCTGGGATGGAAGATACAGAGTTGGCGCAGGGCCCTGAACACATGGGTCTGTCCTTCCCGTGTGAGACGCTCCAGACCATGGCGCAGGAACAATGCAGGGTCCTCTGCTAGACACTGCCAGATGGCCTGCCAGGCAGTGCAGTATACGGCAGACTCAATGTCCTCCAACAAGCCCAGAAGTACTAGTGCTGCTCTGCACAGGGCTGCTGGGAATAGCGGCTGTGCAACCTGAAGGTGGTGACTGGACGGCCGTTCCAAGGCTTGTTCTTCCTCACCTGATTGGTTGCCAACCCACCAATAAGAGTTAGTGAAATCCCCAGAATTACTATTTAACAAACAAGTCAGTTGAAAGAAATCCCTAATGTTGAATATGCATTGATAAAAATTAACACGATACATAAAGCATTTGGTGGCAACATGATTTGCAAAATCAACCAGTAAGCATTATTAGCTCAATTTGCATTGGTTATCTCTACATGCCATACACAGTGTCTAGACTAAATAGAGCTTCTCTTTTATGAATCACCAAAAGGTTATAGAGATAGTAGAGGTTCTCTATGTTTCTAAATGTAAAAACCCTAGTTAAGAATTACAAAGCTTTTCGATCATCATTAACATGCATGCTGGGATGTTGGCACCGTGGCACATTTCTAAAAAAAATTGCTTCAAAGGCCATTGATTTTTGCACAAGTCCAACACCACCAGTGAGTGGATGTAACCAAATGGGGCTTTGGAACCTTGAAGTAAAAATTCAATTATCATTATCCTGCTTTTGATCACCTTCATCTGATATTTATTATATGGCTGATGTTGAATTTCTATGGAAATAAATTCTGTATTTTGGATTCTTTATTGATACCTCTGATGCCAGATGTTTTAGTAATGTATCAATGCTACCATCATCAGCTCGACCAAGACAATTGTACAATGTGGATGTTAGCAGCCAATAGTTGATGACAGACATAAATCTCACCATCCTCATGATCATCTGTAGCTGCTGCAGCATGGTAGAGGCTGGGCTCATGCGCAGCCTGACCAAGGATGTTCACAGCTGTGAGCAGAAAGCCTTCCCGCTCTGTGCGCAGCCGCTCCTCCTCAGCTTGTAGGGCATTCTGGATCAGTTCCTGCTGTTGCTTGCGCCGTGTCTTGGTGGCCGCGACAAAGGACCTCTGCCACATCCACCTTATATGTAGTCAAAAGGAAAACACGAACTATCAAAATGTTAAAAGTCTAAGTCCTGATTGCGCAACTAGATGTTGAAAAGAGGGCTACAGCACCATTTATACCAACACCCTTTAATCCAATACAACTATAATTTCACACTTTGGTCCAAAATCTCTGCTCCTTGCAAATCTTGATGATATTTTTTTCTAAGGTTGGATTTATTAAAATCATAGAAGTTATTTGTTATCATTATAATTTAATAAAAAATATTTTTTTACCTCATCAAGTAGTGCTATAATCGATAAGGAGGACAATCACCAAGTAATGTCATTTAGGTAAATGATATGATGTAATTCTCTTCCCTTCTTTCATAGCTTCTAATTCCAGAGACCATTCTAATAGATTATCAAACCAATCCTTGGTCCCTACATTCCTCAAGGTGCATCCCCCAGCAGAGTCAATAGATGACCTTCAAATGATCCTCAGAGTACATGTCCTGCAAACCTCTATTTCCTTTTGATTTAATTGATTTAATATGATCTCTTTTCCCAACTTTTATTTTATTTGCTGTCTGTCCATTAGATCATGAAGATTCTTCTATCACACCGGATATCAAAATATTTTATTTTCCACTCCATTTTTTAAATCATTGTCCAAGTTTCACATGCTATAGAGGAATTGTAACTAAGTAAATGTTAGAGCAGTTTTTCCTTAAAATACAATATAGGATTATATTTCATCTCTTTTCCTTTATTCAGATTAGAGGTTTTCAAACATGTACTTTTTCTTCAGCTTACTAGATAAACTGTATGTAATATCGTGATGAAGGCAGAAGTTTGGATAATAGAGGAATCAAAATGGTGTTATGAAGTGAAGACCCACTGTTAAATTTGGGACGAGATATAATTGAGAACCATATAAAGAGAGCTATCTCAATAAGAGATGATTCAGCAGCAACAACAGAGGTAAGTCTCACCGACTGGTCCTGGTTGATGGTGACTTCCTCCACCTTGGTCTTGGCCAGGGGAAGCCACGGGGGATCTGCCACTGGACATTGTTCCACGGCCAACTTGGGAGATGGCAAGGTGAACTCTATGGCTGGAGGTGGGACCTGGACTCACAGCGGACTTGGAACTCTCTCTTTGCAAACTATAAGTATTACTATTTAATACATGATGTTACAGTAACAGCATTGTTACCATTTTCATACGAAAGTACTGTATGACACTCTGATTAGGAAATATTTAGTTTATAGATAAGAAAAATAAGGTAGCAAGATCAAATGCAAATATATTAATTAGGTACTTTTATCTAAAGAGATGATAACAATGCTTTTTTACAAAATGTCATATATGATTAATATATTTAAATTTGGTCTCTTGTATAACAAATCAAAAGTTTTACGAAGGAGCATCTTTTATTATACTTGTGCTAGCTTTCGAACCTTTCGGTTCTTCATCAGGCGTGGCTAGTATGACTATACTAACAGGGTATAAGCGCGCTTGAGCCATTATATACAACATATAAATTTACATGCGAAGTGATATAATTAAAATAGAAATAGGAATTATGACTATGAAATATAAAAATAAAACTATGCAAATGAACTTAAAGATTTTTAAAATTTAGATAAAATTTGGAACTACATTATATACGCTAAAAGTTAAGTAAAATTAAGATATTCACTGTATGCAAGTAGTGTGACACTTTAAAATTTGTAAAGTTTAAAACCAGTATAATTTAAAACACCTCAAAACAGAAAAGCCAAGCGGGGGGTCCACTCCAACCCGACCACACACCAGAGCATATCACGGGATAACTATTGAGATATTATATGATATATTTCCGGTAGATCTATTTTCCTATTGATGCTGTTTGTTTGTGATGATATGATGGATTCCAGTACCAATCTGTGCTGCTTATTGTTTATGTGTTGATATAGGACTTTGGGATGATCTAAGTTAAAGTTATGGCCAGTGTTTGAAATATGTTGGTATATAAGTGACTTCGGGTCTCTATTGTTTATGTTTCGTTTGTGTTCGGTGATTCTGATATACGCGGTTCTGCCAGTCTTCCCCCACATAGGAGGCTGGGCAATCCTGGCAAGAAACCGCGTATACTGCTCCGGTGGAGTGGATGGGATTGTTGGGTGTGTCTGCTTTGGTGATAGGATTCCTGAGGAGGGCAGCAAGATTGGGGGGCTGTTAAAATATACCTTGGATACCATATGGGCGAAGGATTCTGGAAATGGTAACAGAGAACGAAGAATATGGAAGATAGCAAACGGCTCTATAAGTCGTGGAGGTCCTCGGAGCAGTGGGATCAAACGTGTGTTTATCTATGAATTTTCCCGGGTATCCTGCAGTGGTTAGAAGGGTGGTAATTCTGTTTTTTTCTATGGCTTTGAATATAGGTAATGAGCAATGCGTATGTATTCTTTTGGTTAAGGTCCTGACTGTATTTATTTTATAGGCTACCGGGCTATTGGAGGAGAAATGGGTGTATAGGGGTGGGATATTCTTTTTGTGATAAACTGCTGTGTGTAATCTGTGTGGAGTGCGAATAATGAGGATGTCCAGAAAAGGTAATACCAGGTTTGTTTCTGTTTCATATGTGAATTTGATGTCTGCGTGAAAGGAATGTAGAGTGTTAAGAATAGGTTGGAGCTTATTTGGTTTGATTATACAGAAGATGTCGTCCACATACCTCCTGTTGAAGAACCGAAAGGTTCGAAAGCTAGCACAAGTATAATAAAAGATGCTCCTTCGTAAAACTTTTGATTTGTTATACAATTATACCAATTATACGGAGTTTACCTGTAGAAATTGATGCCTTAGTCGCTTTCACGGTCATGAGCCACCCAAATTCCGATTATTCCTTTTACCTACGCCAGCTCAGAAAGAAATCTGCACAACTGTCAAGATGGAGGTGTCACCTGCGCTTCAACCGAATATGCAAGGACCACCAGTTCATCCCACCGTCCCTCCGAATCAAAGACCCGGTAAGGAACCCTTTCTCAGAAAAGATAACAAAGAAGTTCCAGTGGGACCTGCTAGAATCCAGAATCCAGGGATGTCACTTCAATATCAGGATCATATCTAAAACAGTGAAGGGCCTCATATTTCACATTCGCCAACTCCTTCCCATGGCAGAATTCACCGAAGTAATCATGTCCATCACTAGAGACATCCAACTCAAAGAAAAGATCCTTACAGGCAGGCAACAAACAAAGATGTCATATTGGGTAAAGAAATACCAGTTCCCGCAGTCCACAGCCTTTCCAAACAATTCATCTAATGGAATGGTTAACTTGTCCTCGATGCCCTTAACGGAAAAGGAGGAAAGGATGTTAGCATTGGGGTTACATTACGTTCCTCCCGACAAGCCCGACATACCCAGGTTAATAGCAGGAGTGGAAGGTGCACTCAAAAACCTCAACCATATGGAAACCCTCAGGATTAGACACGCAGTTACCCAGGTCTTGCGCAGGCCCTATCACCCAGTGTCATATGCCCGGGATCATCGCTCCCTTATCCACAAGCTAAAAAAGACTAGTTCGCTGGTCATCACCAAAGCAGACAAGGGAAACCAGACGGTGTTGATGGATAGAGCTGATTACGAGGAAAAATGATGAACATACTCGCTGACACATCCACATTTACGAATATCTCAACATCTGCGAAAGACGCCATGGTCAAGTGCTACAAGTCATCACTTAGGAACTTGATGAAGGCGAAGCTGATCACCAAGGAACAATTGACTCAGTTCACCGGTTCCCTCACACGGGATGCATACATATATGGTGCTCCTAAAATACACAAGCCTGGGGTACCACTCCGACCCATCATAGCATACCACCTCTCTCCGGCACACACTTTAGCTAAATATCTGGCCCAGCTATTGTCCCCCATCATGAAGAACAATCCTAACCAATACAACATCACACACCCACCCAGTTTCATTCAGGAGATCACACAAATGCAGCCACCCGCACATCACACTATGGTTTCATTTGATGTCACAGCGCTATACCTCTCCCTTCCACACGCCCTCATTTTAAACAAATTACAGTCATTTCTCAAGTCAGCAGGTATTCAGGATCAAACCATAACCCTGATAACCCAGCTAACGTCCTTATGTCTTTCCATTAGTACCTTTACATTTAACCACCAGCATTATAAGCAGATCAGAGGCACCCCAATGGGCAGCCCTCTTTCATCCATAGTTGCTGAGGTCGTGATAGGGTCCTTGGACCAGTGGATCAATCAGACGCACTTTTCCGACATCCATTATTGGAGGAGGTATGTGGACGACATCTTCTGTATAATCAAACCGAATAAGCTCCAACCTATTCTTAACACTCTACATTCCTTTCACGCAGACATCAAATTCACATATGAAACAGAAACAAACCTGGTATTACCTTTTCTGGACATCCTCATTATTCGCACTCCATACAGATTACACACAGCAGTTTATCACAAAAAGAATATCCCACCCCTATACACCCATTTCTCCTCCAATAGCCCGGTAGCCTATAAAATAAATACAGTCAGGACCTTAACCAAAAGAATACATACGCATTGCTCATTACCTATATTCAAAGCCATAGAAAAAACAGAATTACCACCCTTCTAACCACTGCAGGATACCCAGGAAAATTCATAGATAAACACACGTTTGATCCCACTGCTCCGAGGACCTCCACGACTTATAGAGCCGTTTGCTATCTTCCATATTCCTCGTTCTCTGTTACCATTTCCAGAATCCTTCGCCCATATGGTATCCAAGTTTATTTTAACAGCCCCCCCAATCTTGCTGCCCTCCTCAGGAATCCTATCACCAAAGCAGACACACCCAACAATCCCATCCACTCCACCGGAGCAGTATACGCGGTTTCTTGCCAGGATTGCCCAGCCTCCTATGTGGGGGAGACTGGCAGAACCGCGTATATCAGAATCACCGAACACAAACGAAACATAAACAATAGAGACCCGAAGTCACTTATATACCAACATATTTCAAACACTGGCCATAACTTTAACTTAGATCATCCCAAAGTCTTATATCAACACATAAACAATAAGCAGCACAGATTGGTACTGGAATCCATCATATCATCACAAACAAACAGCATCAATAGGAAAATAGATCTACCGGAAATATATCATATAATATCTCAATAGTTATCCCGTGATATGCTCGGGTGTGTGGTCGGGTTGGAGTGGACCCCCGCTTGGCTTTTCTGTTTTGAGGTGTTTTAAATTATACTGGTTTTAAACTTTACAAATTTTAAAGTGTCACACTACTTGCATACAGTGAATATCTTAATTTTACTTAACTTTTAGCGTATATAAATGTAGTTTCCAAAATTTTATCTAAATTTTAAAAACCTTTAAGTTCATTTGCATAGTTTTATTTTTATATTTCATAGTCATAATTCCTATTTCTATTTTAATTATATCACTTCGCATGTAAATTTATATGTTGTATATAATGGCTCAAGCGCGCTTATACCCTGTTAGTATAGTCATACTAGCCACGCCTGTTGAAGAACCGAAAGGTTCGAAAGCTAGCACAAGTATAATAAAAGATGCTCCTTCGTAAAACTTTTGATTTGTTATACAATTATACCAATTATACGGAGTTTACCTGTAGAAATTGGTCTCTTGTGTTACTGTATGCTTCATTCAGTACATTTGTCTGAAGATGGTAACAATGCAGTTATTGAAAGAGAAACATAATGTATAAATTATATTTATTTGAATTTGGTCTTTTTATCTTGTAGGCTTTATGTGTAAAACAGCATTTGATGACAAAAAAATCAACAAAGTATCACCATCAAATAAGACAATTGTATGTGACACTTTGTATCTGTGAACATTGCTATAATCATCAAAAGACCCAACTAGAAATGGTGCTACTGGTATATCATGAAAGTTCAAAATTATTACAACTTCTCATTTGCATTGACAAGACATGAAAAAAAAAAACATTTCCTGCAACATTTTTTCTAAATTGAAAAAAGCACAGAGGTAATGAAATTTATTTAATAAACAAGAGAAAGGTGAAAAAAAAAACATGCTATGGGCAGTCCGTACCTTGAACACTATGTGGGCTCCTTCCTCCATCCGTGGCCAGCACTGGTATCTCAGTTTCCACAGCACCTGGAACCTGAGCAACCACTGTAGGGTCCGGAGTCCGGGGAAATGTCTTTCAACCTACTTGTGGATGGCCTCGATCCGCTGCTGTGGGTTCTCATCCTTCAGCTGCTTCAACATGAGTTCAGAGGCCTGGTCCGCGCAGCGCACAGAGCCCAGGATGAACACCACAGCTGGAACCCCAGAGTTTGTAATATTGAATCCCCTTATATAAAAGTCAATAGTATGACAATGTAGAGTTCATGTTATCACATCTTCCTTGTATTATCATAGTAACAATGCTGAATAGAAGTTAATTAAACAGCAACTCTCTTAGGTGAATATAGGATAGCTACCAAGTAACCATGAAACCACATGGTCTCAGCCACATACATAGGTTTTCACTTAAGACAGGGTCTGTTTATATATATAAGTGAGAGGTAATGATAAGGAACAATTTGGATTATAGATTATAAACACATGATAATAAGACCAAATCCAAATAAATAAATAGTGTGTGACGTTTCGGTAACAGCGTTGTTACCGAAACGTCACACACTATTTATTTATTTGGATTTGGTCTTATTACCATGTGTTTATAAGAGAGGGGTACTTATTACTGTACTTATTTAGACAAACCTAACATCTCCAGTAGATGTGAATCACTACATAGAGCCTCCATGGAGGGTGAATTGGCCATCACAGAGGCCATTTCACTTCTCTCTAAAAAAAAAGAAGATTGTTTCATATGCACACTAATTTTTGAAATCAACAGCATGTCTCCAGTGACCTTACACTGGTTACTCAAAGGTCTTATAGCTTTGATGTATTTCTAGGGAGTGCTGATATATGAGAATATCTGGATGACCTGAGGGAATTCATGGTGGTGAACCACAGCTTCATGGTGAGGCAAAAGTCTTGGTGCTCTTCATGTTTACTATTGAAGTATGCAGATAACAAGCATGAATCATGAAAGACCTGAGAAAGCAATATTTGTCACAATTCATTAGAAGGCCCAACTAATGAAAGTCTATTTTCAATTCTAATTCGTGAAAAGATGGATTGGTTTGGTTATAGTTCAGTCTCTGTTCTGATTGACACAACTGATGATGTCATCAATGACATCATCATCATCAAAATACAGTATCAGTTTCCATGAAAAATCCTCCAAAATACAGTAGCTCCTTCCATGAGAAATCATCCAAAATACAGTAGCTCCTTCCATGAGAAATCTTCCAAAAAGCAGTGACACTCTCTCCTGGTGTAGAAGTTCAATTAGATTTATATTTTACGAAGTGGTTGCTCTGGTCATTCATCAGATAGGTTGCTTAAGGAATATTTTACTGGATACTTTATGATAATACACAGGTATTTCAAGCACACATGTATTAAGCCTAAGATAGAACAAAGAACGAACCAGATTAAGTGATGAAATTAAGAAAAGAGAAACAGAATTCTGTATTGTACAACTTAAAATTACTGATGATTCCTTTATCAGAATATTCCTCATAATGAAAGTGCTGGGTGTACCTCAATGATCAAACAAGGTGGTCATTTATTGATCGGAGCTATAGATAATTGGGATATATTTTTGTTCTTCTAAATAATGAGAATAGAGTGTCTTTCCCAGTGGAGGGAGACATACCAGCATTGGCCACCAGCTGCTGGTCTGACTCCTGGAGAAAGTTCCAAGCCAGTGGCAGGACTTCAGCCCAGGTGGAGTCCGGGAGGACCACTGCTGATTTGATCAAAGCAATCAGAGGGGTGCTGAAGAGAGATTTAACCTGCATCAAAGCCCAATCACAAGCCTGAACAGCCAAATCCACCAGCATTCCAACCTGTGACTTCAAATACCGCAGCATAGGGTCATCAGGTGGTGGCAAGGGTTTCTCCTTGGCCTCCTGCTGAGCCTTGTGTGCTGCAGCGGCGCTGGCAGCAGCTTCCTGCAGCCCCAGCTCCAGGTCTACGTTGGCAGACAGCTGGGCAGTACTGCCGTGGAGGTGTTCTGTACTGGCTCGCTTCTTTAGGGGGGAGCTGGGGGCCGTCACAAGCTGCCACACATTACATCTAGGGATGACAACCAAAATATTCTTATCTATACAGATGGCTCCCTTCTGGATGATGGTTCTTCTGGTAGTGGAGTCTATACAATAGAAAAATAAAATACAAGATCCATTGAAATATCCAAATGCCAAAGGACTCTCAGTATTCAGAGCAGAACTTACTGCAGTGCACGAAGCACTACTAAATATCCATAAAGAAAATTCAATCAAGGCTTGCATATACATTGACTCTAAAGCAGCCATTTATGCTCTTAAAAACTGTTACAATAGCCACGACGCCCCGCTTAAAAATATAGCAAAAGCTATGAATGACCTCAATCCTGAAAGCTCCATAACCTTCCAATGGATCCAATCACATGTGGGAGTACCTGGCAATGAAAGGGCGGACTGATTGGCTAAAGCAGGAGCATCTAAAGAAAATAACCCAAAAATATCCTCAACCCTTCCAACAGCAAATGATCACTCTAACAGACTGAAAATCAAATTTAATCAAGATTGGCAAAATAACACCAAACACTGCTGGTTCGATGGAAAAACTCCCTTCCTTAAAACCAACTCACAACTTAACAGATCAGACTTCACCATCTTAGAACAGGTCATCTACCTCCAATTTTTTTTTTTTACTTATCCTTTTAGTCTAAATTAGAAAAGATCTTGGAGGTCATGCTCGTAAAGAAGCTCAAGAACTCTTCTTGGTTCTCTGTACAGGGATCTTTTGTCCTTTCCAATGCAATTTAGTAAATGTTGGGGAGTGGCCTCTTCGGTTTTGCACCTAGTGCACATGGGGAAGCTTTTGGCTCCCTCTTTATAGACTAGAGGGCACAGGTGACCAGATTTCCATCTGGCCAACTGTGTTGATTCCCTTCTGTTTAGTTGGAGGGTCTGTTTTTTGGAGTTTTCTACCTGGTACCAAGAATGATGGAAACTATCTCTATGGTTCCTTATTAGTTGTAGTTTCAGTTTGTTAATATGGTCCCTTGCTGAAAGGTAGGTCTCGGAGTTCACCGCATCAGGATGTCCAGCTGCTCCTTCCTTTGCCAATCTGTCGGCCTCCTCATTTCCAGGGACTCCCACATGTGATGGAATCCATTGTAGACTTATTTTGGTATTTTTATTCAGTTTGTTGATTTCTGCAGCAATGTTTTTGAGGAGTCTGTCTTGTGAATAGTAGCAGTTTTTAATTGCAAAGATGGCGGCTTTTGAATCTGTATAAATTATTATGTTTTTAGTCTCGTTTTTCTCTACGAGTTTTAGAGCTTGTAGTATGGCTGTTAGTTCGGATCTGAAAACTGACAAGTTCTTTGGGTTTTTGATTCTTCTTTTTATTTCCATACTATCTTTAAGGATGAAAACTCCACTGCCAGAGGAGCCATTCTCCACCAGTGAGCCATCAGTGTATATCTGTATGGTCTCTTTGTCTGCTTTTTCAATCCTCTCCATAGCGAGGCTCCTGAGTAGTCCAGGGTGGTCGGCCCTTTTGGAGCATTCTTGCTCTAGATCCAGGTTGTAGGAGATTTCTGGTCTTTCTTTATATGGTGCATATTGGTTCTGGGCATTTCTATTTCTCGTGCTGTTTGGTAGTAGTTCCCGATAGGCTAGGTGCATTGGGCTAAGTCTTTTGAGTCTGTTTTCGGTTTCCATTTTCGTATAAATTCTCCGGTTCTGTGTGATTTTGGTGCATTTACTCTCTTGTATATATAATAGGCTAAGCCGATTTTTCTCCTGTGTGTAAGAGGCAACAAGTTGGCCTCAATCTCTGCAATTTTGGTTGGACAGGTGTTTCTGAGTCCACATATGATTCTTGCAGCACTGCTCTGTACCTGATCGATTTTATTCAGGTTGGTCTTGCTCGCCGTCTGCCACACTGGTTGGGCATATTCTAAGATTGGTCTGATAAGGGCCAGATATGTTTGGCGCAGAGTATCCCTATCTGCACCCCATTCATATCCAGATATTCTTTTCAGAATGTTGAGAGAGAGAGAGAGAGAGAGAGAGAGAGAAAGCTGTGGAAAGCTGTCTGCATTAGCATTTAGAAGGTGCCAGAGCTCTGTACTTGCATCGCTGGTGAGGATTAAGTTAGGCAAGTCAGGGAAAACATTGAGGCAATATCTTTAACATTTAAAAAATCTGGATTTAACCCTGGGACCTAGTTACTAAAAATAAGAGCATAACTACCACTAGTGAAGAGCTTTAAATATACAAAAATTCCAGTCAGAAAACAGTTTTTAGGCCCAAGTAACAAACTGGAAACTTACCTTTTTGATCTTTTTGTTTTTCTTGGAGTCTTCCTTCTCCTCATGGTGTTGTTCCATCACATGCTCCACCTCTTCTCTATCCCCATAAACCTGAACATCACAGTACAGTTCAATTAGGATATCAGAATGCCACCATAAAGCAAATTTAGCAAATAGAGAAGAACCTCTTTTAAATGAAATCAGGTTGCCGAGATGAAATGTCCTTTAGATAGAGGCTACCTCTTATAAGAGAGTAAAATGGTAAGTTTGACAATGAAAACTTGTGGAGAGGTGTCCTCTAGTAAGAGTCTGCTCTCGGGGAAGATCTAATGTATCTGATTTTCACAAACACACACACACAAGCTGAAATAATTATTTTACATTGAAAATTGGGATATATTAACAAATTTAAAAGAGAATTACGGTACTTTAAAGTTATTTTTGAAAAAATATATACAGTAGAACCTCCCTTTAGCAGATACCTCTCTACAAAGGACAGTTTTCATTTGCAAAATTACCATTTTTACTATTTAGCAACTCTCCGGTAAGAGGACACCTCTCCCTAAAAGACACTTTGGCTCTCCAATTAGGTGTCCTTTACAGGGATGTTCTACTGTATAATGAAGCTTCTATAAATCAAACAACTATATTTAATTTAACACTAACTTTCATTAAACAAAATGTCCTAGAAATATGTTCACTAGCAGTGGATAATCATCTTAAACAACTTTAATTAAACAGAAAATTCTGATCTCTTGGAGCATTGAATTAAATAAGTTGAACTAATCATTGAATTAATTTCTAAAAATAATATAATAAATATATGTATGTTTTAATTCAAAATCTCTTTAAGTTATTCTTATGATCTTTCCAACAAAATAATTGGTTGGCGGAACCACAAATACAAATCAGAATTATTGAAATAATACAATCATTGAGGCTTGAATTAAAGAGGTATTGCTGAGTAATATGTCTTTAACTCAGCCATCTCATGGGATTCTGGGGTGGTGGACGAGGCCACCTACCTCGGTGTCCTGATAACTAACAAGGGAGGATCTGGGAGAGAGGTCCGGAGAAGGATGGCGATGGGAAGACTAACAAAACTGTGGAAAGACCACAGCATCACGACGAGAACCAAGAAGAGACTAGTCCAGGCACTAGTTTTCTCAGTGGCTACTTATGTTTCAGTCTTGGACTATAACATCATCATTAGAGAAGAAAATCGATGTGTTCAAGATGTATTGTTGACGAAGAATGCTTCATATACCTTGGACAGTGTGCAGGAAGAATGCATCGATACTATCACAACTATCGATTTCAGAAGATGACTGACTTCTGCGACATGTACAACGGAATTGTTTGAATTCTTTGGTCACATCGCGCAGCGCACAGGGATGAGTACACCATACTGACCGGAAAGACATCTGGGCAACGCATACCTGTACGTCTGCCGACACGCTTCGTGGACCAATTAAAGGAACTCACTGGCTTAACTGTTGCTGAGATGGTACATTGAGCTCAGGACAGAGATGGCTGGGGTCGCATTATGTTTGGGATGTAATATATACAATGGGCCACAACATTCGATCGTGAATAAAATGATATTAAATATTATGTCTCTAATGACATTTTTGGAGAACGAGAGCATTTTAAAATATATTGGTTAATTGGTAATATGTTTGTCTTCCAATGAGGAGTCCCAAGAAATGAGACTGTCAACCGATGAGAGATATCTATCATAAAGTCACCAGATTATTTTAAACAAATTCACAAAAGCTGATCAGAAGTGTATTTCATAGTTTTTTTTAACTTTACTTAATTGGAAGATGCACAGAGGGACTTAACAAGATTTTAAATATGAAAGGAAGCCCCCATTACTACCTCGTATAAATAAAATATATTGCAATAATCAAGAGACCTTGCCAACAGCTTTGGTGAGACGGTTGCAGGCCCTCATCTGTCTGCGGAAACATCGCGGGGGACAGGAGTACTGGTGGGGGCAGGCAAAGTCCAGTGTGTTGATCAGCTTCACCATGGGCCTGTGTGCAAACAGTTTGGTTGTTAGTGAGCATCAATTATATATTCTACATAGTTCTATACAACAAGCCAATCTTGTCCAATATTTACTTTGAAAATATATTTCAGGCCCCAGTCAAGTTTTGAAAATTTTATTCTAATTCAACAAAAAATTTCATCAGAATAAAAAAAAAAAAATATGTTAAGTATTTAAATATAATTTGACACACATTTAGCAGCATTAATATTGCTTTGGTTTGGCCCAATGCTACAGGTAAGGCTTGTGTGGATGAAAAAAAAAGGTTTTAACATGTTTTATAGGAGTCTATTTCAGTGAATTTCAACTGATGGTTTTTCAGAAAAATTGGAGGCTTCAACTATGCACATATCCAATAAACAAAATTTATCCAACTTGAATATATGAACAGCAAGCACTTTCCTCATCAACCTAACTGGAAGAAGATGACATCCAAGAAAATAATTTCAGCAATGCCTCAGGAAGAGGAGCCATGTAAGCCTACTTAATAGATGTAATGAATCTCTTGAAAAGTCCTGCATCAATCAGTTGTGCCAATGGCACAAGGCTGGCAATACATCAACCAGATCTTATATCTCAACAAACCATCACTTACACGGGATTAGAAAGGACAGAGAAGCAACGTAAGGTAATAAGACCAAATCCAAATAAATAAATAATGTGTGGCATTTCGGTAACAGCGTTGTTACCGAAACATCACACACTATTTATTTATTTGGATTTGGGTCTTATTACCTTGTGTTTAAAAATCTATAATCCAAATTGTGCCTTATCACAGAGAAGCAACATCATTCATGCCAACTGGGTCCCCATAGATGTTGAATTAAACATGGTAAAACCTCAATAAAATGAACCAGGGTTATAGGTAACTTTATTTAATAACAAACCTTTAACAATCTCCAATTCTTTTTTTCCAAAGCAAATACCATACTGAGTGAGTCAAGTGTTCAGAACTTTTGGGGTTTGCTAGATCAAGGTTTTAGTTTCCTATTTTACACCTATTGGTAAACTAAATACTGGTGCCTCAGGGAAGCAGCCACAATCATCAGACGGAACACTAATGGGAGGTCGGCTGCATTTAACTTTGTCTCCCCAGTAAACAAAGACTGGGAACCACAGTGTTGGTAGGACTACCTTGGACCAGGGCAGGTTCCGGGAGAAGTTGTCATCTGCCACAGTGGTGTCCAGGGGAGTAGTTGTGGGGTCCAGCGGACTATCAGGTGGCTGTTCATCACTCAGCACTCCAGGGGACTCCTCCCCTCCACTTGCTGCGCGGTCACTGGTGTCACTGCGGTCTGATACCATGCTGACCTTCCGCCGGCTCTTTAGGCTGTCTGACCTCCGCAGACCAGCAGCTCCTAGACCTACACAGTCACAGTGGCTAGCAAATCCTTATTCCACAGGCCATTATAGAAGGAACTACCTTTCACTTTGGAAATCTCAGGCCAAAATTATGGAACCAAAAAATATATATGTATTCAAAGGTTATTATAACTATTAGTAAGAAGAAATAAAATTATTACATTGGAAATTGCAATTGTTACAGAGTAGTTAGTTCTGTTAGGAATTTAAACTGCAGTCCTTAGGCTGCCAGTATTTTGATTTCAATTTAAACTTTAACCAAGTGGTAGCCAGCAGTTCAATTATGTATCTTATCATACCAATATATTTCCACAGTGCTGGGTGTATTTGCATAAAAAGGAAGGGTATAAAAGAGGTTTAAAAAAAAATAATAATAAGAAGAATCATAAATATAGTTGATTCAAATATTTGTAAACTTGAGCAATAATATTTAAACTTCCATTGTGTGATTCAAATGGTGCAATATGTGAAAATGACTCTATGTGTTAGTCCAGCACAGTTGACACCAAAAGATATAAAGCTCAGGGAGGGCTGCACACCTCCATCATCATCATCCTCCACAAAGGTGGAGCAGCGTGCGCGAAGTCTTCGGTTGCGTAGCTTGAGACTCCTCCTCTTGAAACTGGAGTTGGCGTGGGAGGAGCCGGGGGCCCTGCGGAAGAGCTGGGACCTTGTATTGCGCCGTCCTGGAACAATATCCTCCCAGTTGATCATTTTAACAGAAGGTTGATAGCTATTTCTCTATATATATATATATATATATAGTCCAACCTTTTTAATTCAACACCTAAAGGTGATTCTCCTCTATGTTGAATTTAAAGTAGGTAACTTTTATGATGCATTAGCGCGGCATCTGTTATCAAAATTCAAAACTATTATAGACACGTATAATTCTATTTAAAAATAAACAATTTCTACTGCCCTTACTGCAATGGAAAAAGAATCATATGCGTCTAAAATAGTTTCGAATTTAGGTAACTTTTGTTAGGGTTGAAAACCACTAATTGATTATAGTAAGTATTGAATTATAGTCAGTTAAATTAAAGGCTATATTGTACATAAAGCAATATACCCTTCACATATATTTTAAAGCTCCATATAAATGTGTATTGCTAGATTTTACATCAATTTGTAAAAGTTAAGACGTGTAAATAATATCTTTCAGCTCAGTAAGTGTCAGGATTCTATCTCTTATACCTTTTGAAAATATGATTTTAATATTTACATTATAAAAAATTGACACTTTAAAAATGAAAACAGGTATAATATTAGGAAATTATATATATTATGAAATCTCCTCAAGATAACCCAATAAGTGACAGGATTTTCACCATCTTCAGAGATGTGGAATTATTTATCTCCCTAGCATCTACTATTTGCTCTCTCCATGTTGACTCTACACACCAGGCAGGTACCAGGCAGAAAACCCCAAAAACAGACCCTCCAACTAAACAGAAGGGAATCGACACAATTGGCCAGATGGAAATCTGGTCACCTGCGCCCTCTAGTCTATAAAGAGGGAGCCAAAAGCTTCCCCATGTGCACTAGGTGCAAAACCGAAGAGGCCACTCCCCAACATTTACTAAATTGCATTGGAAAGGACAAAAGAACCCTGTACAGAGAACCAAGAAGAGTTCTTGAGCTTCTTTACGAGCACGACCTCCAAGATCTTGTCTAATTTAGACTAAAAGGATAAGTAAAAAAAAAAAAAAAACTCTACACACCAGACTAAATAAGGAAATGAGTATTACAGAATGCCTTAAATAGGTGGGGGGCACTCTTACCAACCTTAGTTGATCAAACCACTGAGAGAGGGTTTATCACTATGGAACCTCTCAGGCCTTCTCATTGCAGTAAAAGAGGGCAGTGTGAGAAATTGTGTTATTTGATGAAAATAAATAATTGCAAGTAAATAGTATTATTAATCTGTTAATTGATAAGGCACAATTTGGATTATAGATTATAAACACAAGGTAATAAGACCAAATCCAAATAAATAAATATTGTGTGACGTTTCAGTAACAGCGTTGTTACCATCTTCAGACAAAAGTGCTGAATGACACTATTTATTTATTTGGATTTGGTCTTATTACCATGTGTTTATAATCTGTTTATTGTTTTGGAAGATGAAATTGGTAGACTTATTTTAACCACATCCCAAAAGATATCCCAAAACAAAACTAAATGTGTTATAAGAGCATCTCTCTCAATAAAAATCAGTTGAACAATACATTTTTCTCAATCATTTGTGCACAGAACAAGATAATTTTGACTTGTGAATCTTTTATGAAAAAAAAAAAAAAAAGTTATGTAGCAAAAGCTAGCAATATTGGAAAGCAATTCAATGATGGAATGGAGAACTTTCAAAATTAGAGTGGTCTCTCTCTCTGTCCCCTATATTCCAGTAATTCAATTATTATTACAAGAGATATTTTTGATTGAGGCAGAATCTCTTTTGTATAATGGATCGCTATGAAATTTAAAGATTCAATATATATACAGTAGAACCTCCATGGAAGGACACCTCTCTCTAAAGGACACTTTGGCTCTGCAACTAGGTGGACTTTATACAGAGGTTATACCGTATCTGAATTGTGTATTACAAAACCTTTTCATCTAAAGTTTTATAAGGTCAAGTAATTTAATATTAAATATATCTTTATATACATCATTGTGTGTATTAATTTCTTTTTATACATATATTTTTGAAAACAACAGGTATTTAACCCAATCTATTTTCAGAGAGAAAGGATAAAATAGAATTCAAAATGTTTCTAATGAAACAAAGAAATGAAAAGGGCTGTAGAGTCATTCACTGAGGCCTTCTGTAGTTCTGTTGTGATAAATGGTGCTTTTATTTATTAACTTTCTATTAAAAGCAGGTTCAATGGACAGTGGTTCTCTCCTATCTTTTCAACTATTTGATTTGTCAATGTGAATGACAATTTTCGTGATGATAAATCATTTTTACCGCTATCCATCAGAGATGAGAAAAAGAGAATATCAGGGATCTTATATTATGGTGTCAATTTACCTTTCTTGTCAACCTCCAGAGCATCTTCTTGCAGGGTGGTGGTGCTGCTGTTTTCCGAGTCATGTTCTGCCTCATGGAGGACAAAGCTGATCTTCCGCTCTCCTGGCTGGGCGATCACTGCAACATGGCCCTCCTCAGCGACAACAATAGATATTGGGGATTACAGTAGATCCTTAACTTAAGACTAAGCCATAGGAATAGAAGTTTCTGGTGTTAAATCTGATTTGGTTTTCATTTCAGATTAGGTATCATACAAGAATTGTATTGGAGACAGTAAAATCTTGGTCTTTAATGACATTTTGTCTTGAATCCAGTAGGTCTTAAGTTGAAAAAATGAATTCATAATATACAATCAAAACAGCGGAACCCCATTATAACAGCCTCTACTTTATAGAGTGGAATCTTCATAAGTGAGCACTCCACCAACAGATGCCTCTACAAAGAACAGTTTTCATAATCAAAATTCCCATTTTTACCAATTAGCAGCACTCCAGAGCAATCCTCTCTGAGTGGTATGTGTATTTACTATTTATTTTAACCAGGCGTGTGCCCAACCACCCACCAGGGGGCACTGAAGTGGGAGGATGTTCCCCAGCTGCCAGTGAGGCCAGGCTATGTCCTGAAGTCTGGCCAAATCCCAGACTGCTGAAGGCCATGCTCCACCTACGGTTGGCAGTGATGCTGCGGTGATGGTCCGCCGTCCTGCGGGCTGAGGCGCGGTGTGGTAGGTACTGGAAGGTCTCTCGCATGAATGCTGTCACCTCCACCAGCAGCTGGCAGGCTGCCACCTTCAGGGCGAACGGACACTCATTGCCCTTGGCATTGACACACACTGCACACAAGGGCATCTGTCTGGCAACAAGGGTCTCTCTAACTGTGAAACCAATTTGTAAACACATTTTTTTAATACTAAGAGTAGCAGATAAGAATGCAGGCCATATTCTGAGAGGCTATTGAGAAAATAATTTGGCTTTTGGCCTTGAATGAATAAATAAGAGTAGGCGAAGGAAAAAATAAGGTGGAATGGAGTGATCTTCATACTGCTAAAGAGAAGGCCAAGGAATGAGAAAGATGAAATTCCAACTTTTGGATCAGAGGGGGCCTATGATGATGAATATTTTTTTAAAAAAGATGACGAAAAAAAATAACTTGAAAAAAAAAAAGCATCTCCTGATCATTCAACTGAACAGAGATGCTTTTTTTCAGTAATATTTCAATTTCAAACCATTTTTATTCAAAAAATAAATTGAGTTATTTTAGAAAGGTTGTCACCTTCATCCAGAAAGTCTTCCTCCTCATCCTCTAAGCGGTACTGGCGCCGGGCGGCGTCATCCAGGGGGATCACTTCTGTGGTGTTCTGTTCATCTTGGAGCATCTCTTCTAGCCTGGAGCCTAGGGCCTGTGACACACATGCCCTTTACCTGTAGATCAATTGTGACAGTACATGAGTTATCCCCATCTGATAACCATCTTTGTTAAATAAAAAAAAAAACTTGATCTGACATAAATAACCCAACATCTAATTAGAGACTATATAAAAAAATGCATCACATTTTTGGTGACCTTTTAAGGGAGATTCTATAAACATATAACTTGGGAATCCAAAAGGGCACCACATCCACAAACTTCTCATCAGAGTTGATTTTTTTTTCTTGTATTATTGCCTGATGAATTTTAAAATATACATAATGATGGAAATTGATGAGGCACAATTTGGATTGTAGATTATAAACACAAGGTAATAAGACCAAATCCAAATAAATAAATAGTGTGTGACGTTTCGGTAACAGCGTTGTTACCGAAACGTCACACACTATTTATTTATTTGGATTTGGTCTTATTACCTTGTGTTTATAATGATGGAAAGTAAGATGACAGAGAAATTGAACACACACTATTAAAAATGCATCCTTGGAAACAATATAAATGAGAATAGAAGGATAGAATTTTACTTTTTGGGGGAAAATAGTTATTAAAAGAGATTTTAAAAATGGAACTAAAAAAAAAATCTGAAATCTTTTGTTTGGCCAGTTTTCCAGCATTGATATGGTGAAGCTTGGACAATGACCATAGAATAGAATGTATTTAACTATACAAGGTAATTAAAAACCAAATAAATTAAAAGTGTGATGTTTCGGTAACAATGTTCTTGATAACACTATTATTTAAGAACATGCTGTGATATTTTTTCTCATTTAGTCTTTTGTCTGATGAGGGTAACAACGCTGTTACCAAACCATCACACACATTTATTTGGATTAGGTCTTATTTTCTTGTATCTATAATTCAAATTGTGCCTTATCATTACTCTTAAATAGGTTTGAATTGTAAGTGGAGTGGAGTGTGTTTACCAGGTAGACTCATGGGAATCTAGATGTCTATATGTGATAATGTGGCTGGCTAAAAGAGAGAGATAGAGGAATGTTCTCAAATAACCCAACAATGGGAACATCTCTATGGAAAAAGGAATGGCTTAAACAAATAATATTCAATGTTAACTTTAGTCAACTTAGTTTATTGGGGGATGGTGATATAATTGCCCTAAATTACCAGTAGTTTCATTTCTGGAATGTGTTTTAAGTAATCTAAGAAATTTTCATTGAAAAAAAAAGTTTGTTAAAATTGAAACTGTTGATGATTGGTACTATTGGTAATTGTGATTACTGATAATTGGGACAATTAATAATAGGGACTAATGGTAAATGGGACTATTGATAATAAGACTTTTGATAATTGGAATTATTTTTGCCGATTCAAAAGTAGACCCAATTAATAAAAGATGACTGAACTATATATATACCTCAGCCCAATGGTAGAAGAGCAATCCTGCTGCACGGTGCGCTGCGTAGGAACGATGCCTTTGTCCAGCAGAGAGGCTGCGTGCTCCCAAGGGCCTGAACATGGAGAGGCTCAGTTTAAGCCAGTTAGGCCACTGCCCTTTGTTGCAGCGATGGACAAACTGTGCGCACTCCAAGAAGATGGATGCACGGGCAACCACAGGAGCTTTCTGAAAACCCAGTAAAACCTTGTTGGCACAAGTACCTAGCAGGATAGAAATCTGAGGGTTACCAGGTCCAGCAGGGCTGCCAGAAGAGGTGGGTCTGGCAACATTCCAGGCTGGCAGCACTCCTGCAGAAAAGAGAACTTCAGCAGTCCAGCACGGAGTCGGCCAATGTCCACCAGCCTGCTCTCCTTCACCATCAGGAACTCTCCCTCCCTCAGTCTGTGCTCCAGCTCCAGGGAGTTCCTCCTGCTCAGGTCTGCGATACAACTCATACCTTATAGACATTGATTCCAATATTACATCCTACCTTTTATAAATCTCCCTTTACCATGAATGATCTGGCACTTTTAAAATCTCCATTTGGAATGGCCTCTCAATTTTAAAATCTCTGTTCATATATAATCCCTCACCTTAGAACGCTCCATTAAAAATGACTTCCCACTTTAAACTCCTAATCAATCTTGGGTGGCCTGCCATTTTGGAAGTTTACACATGAATACGTTCCAATTAAAAGTGATGTATTCAGAATATTTTCCATAGGGAAATTTATGTGGGGAAAAAACAAATTAATATAATTAAAACAAGAATCTACCTTGGGCTTCTTCACAGCTCCCATGCTTGTTTTTAGGCCGACCAAATCCAATACGAGTGAGGTGGTCCTCCATCCGCTTGCGCAGCAGAGTGAGACTCATGTTGCTGGAGGAGCGTGAAGGCCCTCCACGGTGGCGACTGCTGGCTCTGCGGGAGAGGCTGGGCTTCTCTTCAGTTGGAGACCCTCCATCTTCATCAAAGTCCCGTTCCTCTCCTCCAGACCCTTTCAGCCAGCTTACTGCACACACACCTGGGGGCTCAGTACAAACACCTGGTTGTGAACTACATTAACATCAATTAAGAAGAAAACACTCTGACACCAGTAGAAAAAATGGAGCGATCCATCTGATGAGTGATCATATTCCTAAGTAAATGTATGTGCGAATGCTTTTTTTATTGTATCTATAGATGTTTCCATATTTCATGAGATGCACATTTAGATCTGAAACAATTATTCAGTGCTTAAGATATATTGACTTGTAACACTAGTAAGATACCAAAAAGAAGTATCTTAAAGATGGGCTAGCCAGCTGTCAAATATCAAAAATAATATAGAATTGTTTTAGATATAAATTGCTCTTCAAGAATGTATATTCTATGAATTGTAGTATTTTCAGAAAGATATTCACAGTAGAACCTTCGTTAGAGGGTACCTCTCTACAAAGAGCAGTTTTTTTATGGCCACAATTAGCATTTTTACCATTTAGCTTCTCTCCGGTAAAAAGACACCTCTCTGAAGGACACTTTGACTCTGCAACTAGCTGTTCTTTGTAGAGAGGTGTCCTCTTATGGAGGTTCTACTGTATAGCACACAAAAGTTCAGAGAAAAATATGTATTAAAACAATACATCTCTGATCTTCTCTGAGCAGAATGTTCAGACTCTTCTTCTTCTTCTTTCTTATCTCAAAGCCATGATAATCATGGTGGGTAGTTAGCGACTGCTTTTACTGTAAGCACACCACGTGTCTACACATGTGAAAAGCAGTTCGACTTTGCACTTACAAATGTGCCAGAGCCCCGTTTGGTTACTTGCACTCGCTGGTGGGGTTGGACTTTGGCAAGAATTGGGGGCCATTGGAGCATTTTTTTTTTTAAACAGAAAAAAGTGTCCAATGCGGGAATTGAACCCAGGTCGTAGTGGTCGAAAACCAAACGGTTTAACCAGCCTTCCACCGACCCTATGTTCAGACTTAAATCATTGAATAAGAGCCACAACACCAGTTTTGGAAAATCCGGACAACAGACTACCCCAATATTCCATGGTTTCAGGTTATAGACCTCATCAGGCCTGCTACAATTTCATAGCATCCTATGAAATGAATTATGAAATTGGCCAAATCTTCCAAAAAAAAAAGTGCCTTTTCGCACATGAATATCATCCTTTAGTATTTTAAAAATGAAATCTGGTCCAAGATCAGCCCAATCATTTTCACAGATGAAACACCAGTTTTTGGCCCCTAAACTGATGAGAACCATAGCCCCATGACACACAGGTAGACTTTTGTCAAAACTGATATTGTGGTTTATTCAATGATCTAAATCTGAGCATTGCGCTAATGAATTTAATAAAAGGTGACTTTTTTACATATGAATATCTTCCCACACTTTTACATTATATGTTTCTATAGTGGAACTTCATTATAGCAGCAACAGGGTTATAACGTCATTGTTCTAAGGTCCACGCTTTAAGTCCCAAATGGCTTAAACATATTTAGAACAATAGCATGGTTATAAAATCATAAATTATAGCCTCCAAGTGATGCTAGTGCGAGGTTTAAATAAATAAATACCTATTTTGGATTTTCCATTATTAATATTATCAAAATTTAATATTTTCAAAAACTTTGTAAACATGATGCCCATTCTTTCTCATGCAGTATGCAACAGAGGTAGATCTTTTAAATTGGACTGAGGGATATATCAATCTATTGGGGTAAAGTTCAGCTTTCCAAATGTAATATTTCATGTTTGGTGGGGAAAATGAATAACTTATTTTTGTATGGTTCCAGTTGGGTCTCTATGGTTATTTACAATGGCATTTTCAATGTGGAGAGTCTATTGTTCTGTAATGCTGATTTGTGTTGTTCCACAAGGATAGTTCCTGTTCCTCAAATATAGATATATATATTGTTTTGAAAATAGAGCAATCCATACTTAATTCATTAGATAATAAATGGCATATATTGGATTTAATAAAATATTTATTTTGCCAATATTTCGGCTGGCTGAACGCCAACCTTTATCGAGGCATTACATTTTTGTATACACAAACTCAGCGCCGCATAGTGTTATAATATCACAGTTGAAATCAATTAAAATACAGAGTAGGTGGAAGAAAATTTGTGTATGAAAAAATTATTATAAAAAATGCAATCAAAAATGTAAAATATCTTAAAATATAAAAGGAAAAAAAGTTCTATCTTATATTTAAAAAAATTGTAATATAAGTACATAAAATAATTCATTAATAACTCATAAAGAGATAAATGTAAAAATGTGTGTATCTATTAAAACATTTGAAAATAAATTTTAAATGATTTAAACAATAAACTGTAAGAACCTTATAAAAAGTTTTTAAAAATGTGGGTATTTAAAAAATTCATTTCAAAATTTAGGAGATCGATTTATAAATAAGTAAGAAATATTTTATAAAAATGCATTAAAATGGAAGTTAAAACAATTTAGGATGAATAAATGAGAAAATAAGTTTAAAAATGGAAACTAAAAAGTTTAAATTATTGCATGTAAAATGTTATATATTTAATGTATCAAAACTTTTGCGTTTTGAAGCGATAAATGTAAAAATAATTAAACAAGTGGCATGTATTAATTACAGGAAATTACTAATGTGTGAAATATAATTTAAGAAATCGCGGGTATTACAACAAAATATAAAGTAAAATAAAGTAAAAAAATAAAAGAGCAAAGTTAAGAAATTTTTAAAAACGGCACCTCTCCCTTTAAAATAGTACATAATAAGTCAATTAAAAAATAAAAATTAACTAATTGAAATTAAAATAAATAGACAAAAAAATTAAGAAGATCTAAATGGTGTGTAGATGTCTGGTAAATCAATTTTCCTATTTATGCTTTCTTTGTCTTCTACAGAGGCCCAGCTTTCTAAGAACAAACGGCAGTGTTTTTCTTTAATGCATGCCACTTGTTTAATTATTTTTACATTTATCGCTTCAAAACGCAAAAGTTTTGATACATTAAATATATAACATTTTACATGCAATAATTTAAACTTTTTAGTTTCCATTTTTAAACTTATTTTCTCATTTATTCATCCTAAATTGTTTTAACTTCCATTTTAATGCATTTTTATAAAATATTTCTTACTTATTTATAAATCGATCTCCTAAATTTTGAAATGAATTTTTTAAATACCCACATTTTTAAAAACTTTTTATAAGGTTCTTACAGTTTATTGTTTAAATCATTTAAAATTTATTTTCAAATGTTTTAATAGATACACACAATTTTACATTTATCTCTTTATGAGTTATTAATGAATTATTTTATGTACTTATATTACAATTTTTAAAATATAAGATAGAACTTTTTTCCTTTTATATTTTAAGATATTTTACATTTTTGATTGCATTTTTTATAATAATTTTTTCATACACAAATTTTCTTCCACCTACTCTGTATTTTAATTGATTTCAAATGTGATATTATAACACTATGCGGCGCTGAGTTTGTGTATACAAAAATGTAATGCCTCGATAAAGGTTGGCGTTCAGCCAGCCGAAATATTGGCAAAATAAATATTTTATTAAATCCAATATATGCCATTTATTATCTAAGATATATATATATATATATATATATATATTTAATAAATATAGATAATAGATTTAGAATTCTGTCAAAATCTTGTTCAGAGGGCAATGGTGTCTATGTATTGAGGACTGACCTAAGGGGAAGCGAGGAGTCCCCCTGTGACGAGGTGAAGCCCCAGAATCCTCATCAGCAGGGACACTGAGGCGGGGGGTGAGGGGCCGGTGGTACCTCAGCATGGAGGGGGTGCTGGGACTGGGGGTGATGCCAGAGTCCTCCTCCCCCAGGTTCTGTCACACCCAGTGGAATTGACCATATGGGAGAGACAAAGGTTTGGTTGATGACTAGTGAATGCACCCGGCTAGCTCAGTTTTTACCTGAGTGAAAGTAACACACACCATTTGAACTTTTTATTCATTTTATTTATCGTGTTTCATGATTGACTTTTAGTGAGGGGCAAAATTGTATTAATGCACTTTTTTTTAATATGAAAAATAATAAATATTATTTTAAGATGAGTGAATAATGGCAGTGGGAAGAAAGTGAATACATTTGGAAAATAAAGATAAAACTTTAAAAAATTAATTAAATAAAAATTATCAAAATCTTTCAAATAAATTCTTTATAGTTGTTTGTGCTTTTGAGCTGTAACCCTATTTACTACTCTGATCAAAAAGTTTCGACACTTTGCTCATAAGCTGAAAAAAACTTTATTATTCTACCAAATTCAAATTGTCCCCTTCAAAGTAGTCCCCGTTGGCCGCGATGCACTTCAGCTACCTTTTTTTCCAGTCGGCAAAACACCTCTGGTAGTCTGTTTTCGGGATCGCCGTCATGGCCTTCTTCGATTCCACTTTGATCTCTTCTATGCTCTGAAATTTCCGACCCTTTAACTTTTTTTTGAGCTTTCCAAAAAGGAAGATGTTGCAGGGGGCCAAATCGGAACTGTAGGGGGGTTGGGGGAACAAAGAGGTTGAGTGGTCCTGCAGGAATTTCGAAATTTTGAGAGCTGTGTGCGCCGGCGCGTTATCGTGGTGGAGGATCCACGACTTGCTCCTCTACAGCTCTGGCCATTTCTGCCTGATCGCTTCCCTCAATCGCCTCAAAACTCCCAGGTAGGAGTCAGCAGTTATTGTAGAGCCTTGTTGTTGAAATTCATGATGAACGATGCCCTGGTAGTCGAAGAACACAGTCAACATGACCTTGACTTTGCTGGGAGCCTTCCTCGCTTTCTTTGGTCTCAGCTCATTTTTGAAGCGCCACTCTGATGCCTGTTGGGTAGTTTCCGAATTAAAGCCGTAAATCCATGTTTCGTCTCCAGTAATGACCCTCTTCAGCAATTCGGGGTCGTCGGTTGTCGCTTCGAGATTGAGACTGGCCGTTTCTTTCCGGGCGTTCTTTTGATCAAAAGTCAAATCTTTGGGAACAAGAACGGCGTTGAGTCTTCTCACTCCCAAAATGTCCTTCATTATCGATTGAGTCGACCCGAATGATATCCCTGCTTCTTCGGCAACCTCCCTCACAGTTATTCGTCGGTCTTCACGCACCAGTTCCAACACCTTGTCCAATTTTTCAGGCGTGGTTGATGTGGACGGTCTTCCGGAACGCTCGTTGTCGGCGGTCTCTTCCCGACCCTCCTTTAAGCGCTTGTACCACTCGAAAACTCGTCTTCGGCTCATAACGGCATCCCCGTAGCTGTTTGCAACATCCAAAAAAATTCAGCACCCTTGAATCCATTTTTGACACAGAACTTGATGCAAATTCGATGATCCTCCATTTCGATGACTAACGAAATCTAAGCACGGGCAAAATGGCTTCACTTCGAACAGCCGCTGCTCGCGCTGTTGTGGCGCGTGATTTTTGAAAAATGGCAGGTCTCCAAGCCAAGGGCGACGCTTGCGTTTGCCACAAACCGGGAGAAAATATATTGAGTTTTCAGGATTTTATGAGCAAAGTGTCGAAACTTTTTGATCAGAGTAGTATTGTACATTCTAGCTGATAAATATTTAAAAGGCATGCATGTTTTTTCCTCCTCTGTAAGTTTTTTCAAATAGCAGAACATTAATCCTTAAAACACCTCATTGGTGACTTGTGAGCACTTATGTTAGATTTCAAACCAAGGTACTTAAAGTGTCAACAAGTAAAACAAAATTGTGTGTGACTTATAGGTGGTGTTGGTACCAGCATTTGCGATGCTGCAATGCAACACTTTTAGCTATGGCGAGCATGCAATAACTACAGAAGCAGTGTCACTTTAGGATAAAATTGTATCCAATGGATTAGGTTTTATTTTCTTGTATCCATAATATATAATCCAAATTGTGCTTTATCAGACTAATAGGAATTATTTTGTGTAATTTTTTTTTTGAGTATTTAAGTGCACATATTTGAGAGAGTTTTATATGCACATTTAAAAACAAAATTGATTCATAATCATGCTTGCTTGAGGCTGCTCAAGTCTTACAGTAAATAAGTGGCATAGAAAGAGTTAAAAATATACTGACAGGGAAAGTTATCTGTGTGTGTTTTGAAATTTAAAAAATCTATATATATACCAGGGAGCTGGGAGGTTTTCGAAGACCTTTCCTGCGGAAAAAAGACTTGCGGCTGGTCTTCTCTGGTACCACGTCGTCCATGGAGAGTACCGTGGGAGAGTAGAGAGAGATGTCATCGGACTGGTCCAGTGACTTGGTATGTCTGGTACATAACCAATACACATCAGACAACTTGGTTTCATCAGCCACCTCAGAGACAACACATGCTGGATTTTGATGGCATTATGATGGCATGTTCTCACACCATAGTATGATAGCTGTACATATTCTGAACATTGCTACCATGTGTGATTCTTACATTAATATATACAGTTAACAGCGTCATGCGTTCTTAATTCTGTCACCGTTTGCTTTTGGTTCAGTGGTAGAATGCTCGCCTGCCACGCAGGCGCCCCGGGTTCGATTCCCGGCCGATGCATTTTTTTTTTTTTTACAATTTTTAAAACTCATTTATATATTATACAAGAATGACATCCATGGCGCCAATTTATAATTGTAACGAATAGTATTTGAATAAAAGCATTTAATCGGGTAAACCCCGGGCGTTGCCCCGGTCATTCGGCTAGTCCTAATTACACACACCAGGATCTATATACACATTTTGACCTTGGCTTACAAGATACCAGAATCCCATTTGGGTACTTGTACTTATTGGTGGTGGTGGTGTTGAAGTTGTAAAAAAGAATTGGAAGGCATTAAAACAATTATTTTGAAAAAATACTCAAATCAAGTTTTGATCCAGGGTCCTGGTGTCCAAAAATCAACCACCAACTACTCAACTTGGACATGAAGTTTCCACCTAGCATTTCAGTAACAGTGTTGCTACCATCACCAGACTTGATGTACTGAATCACTGAATACAATAGTGGGATGATGAGCACAGAAATGTCCCATATAATTATAGTGGAACTCCAGTCTTCTTTATTACAGTAACACACACATTGGGACATACAGTAGAATTTTTCTCTAAAAGAAGCCTAGTTACAAAGCCAAAATGCCCTTAATAGTGCCCTCATACCATGGTTATAACAACAACATTGCTATAACAATCTTGGTCCCAAGTGTGGTAGCAAAGTTCCACTGGGATTATTTGGATTTGTAATTGTTACACCTTGCGAAGGCTGGTTAAACCATTTGGTTTACGACCACTACGACCCGGGTTCGATCCCCGCATTGGACACTTTTTTGTTTAAAAAAAAATGCTCCAATGGCCCCCCGATTCTTGCAAAGTCCAACCCCACCAGCGAGTGCAAGTAACCAAACGGGGCTCTGACACATTTGTAAGTGCAAAGTCGAACTGCTTTCACATGTGTAGACATGTGGTGCGCTTACAGTAAAAAGCAGTCGCTAACTACCCACCATGATTATCATGGCCTGTACCACGTGTACTAGGGATAAGCAAAAAAAAAAAAAACACCTTGCGAGGTTTGGGATGATGTCACCTTACCTCAATCAAAGTTGTTTAGGTACAATTTGGATTATAGATTAGAACTTCAAGATAATAAGACCATATCCAAATAAATAGCATGTGACATAATGGTAACAACACTGTTACCGAAATGTCACACACTATTTATTTGGATATGGTCTTATTACCTTGTAGTATCAAAGTTGTATGATAGACATTACAGAGTTATGAACATGTGAGAAACTGGAAGATAAAATCCTCATTTAAAGCTTGGCTTAGGAGAAAAAATTGGTGCAAACTGTAAATATATATTAATATACAGTTTTTAAAACTCCCATGTGAGGCCACTAGAAACAGTCTCTGTTTGAAAGGTAGTTAATTTCAAATTATTTAAAATTTTATAGAGGTGTTAGCTAGGAGAAATGGAGATATTGCTTATGTGAAGTCCTATTGTACCAAAATCGTACTACACATCACCACAGCATATTGGCATAAGGCTCCACACCTAGCACACCCCTTGTTACAAGGCTTTACAGTCGAACCTCCATGAGAGGACACTCTTGCTAGAGGACACCTCTCTACAAAGGATGTTTTCTTTGCCAAAATTTCCCTTTTTACTATTTAGAAACTCTCTGGTAAGAGGACACCTCTCCCTAAAGAACACTTTGACTATGCAATCAGGTGTCCTTTACAGGGAGGTTGTACTGTGCTGAAAAATAACATCTTATACCAATTAAACAGTACCTATGCCCTTTATACATGTCATAATTTGTATATAATTAAATGCAACCCCGACCCACTATGTATGTACCATGTATGATTTTCAAAGACTTAATAAAGAACAAGGTAACTGGAGGAAAGAAAGTAACAAAAGATATAGGAAGTAAGACTAAAGCGGGCACGACTATTTTGGCACCCCTGTGTCAACATTGCAGGGGCAGAGACCGGTCGTCTCTAGTGACCGCAGAAGTTATATTAGACAAGAAGCACTCGACACTTCCTGGAAAAACAGGATGTATTCGGTGACCAGAAGTTATAAATATTAAGCTAACGCCCAACATTTCCGGCAAAGATAGGACGTATTTGATAACACGGAAGTAAATAACGTCAAAATGGCACTCGACACTTCCTATCAAGGCAGGGCACAGCTTTCATCAAGGGAAGCCGCCGGCCTATCAGAAGATAGCACCTTAAGTAGGTCAACCAATAGGGAAAGATCATGTGAGATCTCTCAACCAATCAGAGAGAAACTGACTCGTGGTGTTAAATCGAAAGACAAGAATAGTTAGTTACGCTTTGGCTCCCAAGGAGGTGACATCGGCTCTAGACCTCTCCCCCTCTGCTCATCCCACAGCTAAGTACAATCACCGCCATGTGATCAGCTAATTAATAAGTCTAATCGCTCAGCTCTTATCAAACTTTCTTTCCTCCAACCCGTTGCTTTTATTTTCAAACTCAATCACGTGTCCTGATTATTCCTAACTGTATGCTTCACTTACCACTCAACGACTGCGCTTCAACCAATCCTCATCATTCAAATCCAACAACAAGAAACCCCGCAACGATATTGCCACAGAACGGTTAAGTCGACAGGATTCTACAACAGTGTAATACATCAAAAATATTACAGTGATAAAACAACAACAGCAGCAACATATTACACAGAGTCGACAGGATAAAGATTATGGAACTTAATCAGGATAAAGATTATAGAACTTAATCAGGATAAAGATGGAAATTAACCCAGGCGCCAGCACAACAAAAGGCAATGACAACCCAAGAGAGAAGGAACTGGCAACGAACGGAAAGAAGCTGACAACGAACGAGGCGACAAGACACACCCTGGCGACGGTAATTTTAGAACTGACCGCCGCGCTACAAGGGGCGAGATCCCCGCAGCTGGAAGCGGTCTTCCGGAGCGCCACCCTCGGGACAACCACCGCCCGCAACGCCGGTACGTGTCCGAACAGCCTGACACCCACCGAGGAGTCGCCACCCGCCATGCCGTACCAGTACACACGGAAGCAACCCACGCGACACGGACCCAGTGTACCGACAACGCGATCCACTCGAATGGAAGCAGTACAAATGACTAGATTTCCCTTTCAATCGCGCGGACAGTGCAAAAGGTCCCGATCCGGTTCAACAGATATTCCAAGCCAACCACACCAAGCCGAAGACGCCACAATGGAGACTTTTCGAGACTAAGGTAGGCAATCCATCCAATGACACCATCAAATTGACTTTGGACTTGTATCTGACCCAGGACCTACCATGTACCTTTCTCATTGAACCAGACGCAGGTTCGAACATATTGCCGTATCATTTATACAATAGATTAAAAGCACAACTTCCCAATTTAAGTATTAAAAAACCTTCCCTTGATCTATCCCCCCTAAATAGTTTTACGAAAATAATAGGACATTTAACTTTCCCTCTGACAATAGGCCAAATAACCCGTAGAGAGAACTTCCACGTGGTAAATGCATCCTTGCCATTTGGAGTTCTAACCTTAAAAACCCTTTATCAGTATAAATTAAAACTAAATTATAATCGCGGCACTATTTTCCAACTTGGCGTCCCATTGTCTAATACTATCTACCACTTTAAACATGTATCAAATGAATGCAAGCACGGGCTAGGCCAAAACCTGTCCCAAAGGACTCGCACAGCACCCAAAGCTTTCACACATGGAAAACCTTGCCTGCATTCATTGCCCAAACCCCAAATATTTACATGCCACCATTATAATCTCACACCACACAACTTTTCACTCAACCCAGTTACCAGTACTTTATGCCCACCACATATAAAGCCACCACGACTTCAATCTACAACTCCAATAATGCCCAAACAAGTGTCCGTACACCGACACAGCTCACCCACTTACCGCACAAAATTCACACATGACCACACTTCGCCACACCATAATTACGCAAATGTACCTCACAACATACACGCACCCATACGTCACCACGCGACAGACACGCACAACCCGCACAACAAACGCAACACGCACACCAAAAGACAACAACAACAAACAAGCGCATGCACAACCGTTAAGAATAATACAATCATCCCGTCTACACAAAATGTAGAAAAAATTCACGACACCAAACAACCACACAATCGAAAAACCTTGCGATCTTTCCTAAAAACTGTGAACGTCTATAAAGAATTCATTCCAGACCACGCCCGCTTGCGGACGCCACTTATCAACCTTCTAAAAAAGGATATCATGTGGGTCTGGGATGACGAATGCCAGAAAGCGTTCACTAATCTGAAAGAAAACCTTACCACACACCCCACATTACACCTTTACCAGGGAGGTCTGCCATGCCAGGTGTACTGTAACACCTCAACATTCAGCATTACAGGCGTTCTTAAACAAGTCTACCCTGATGGGAAGACATACACCGTTCAACATTTCAGCCGATCTCTGCGTAGTCACGAGCGAAATTATTCAGACTTGGAACTACAATGCCTAGCCATTGTGGAAAGTGTAGATAACTTCCGCACCTGTCTAATGGACAGAAAGTTTACGATACTTTCTGACCATCCTGCATTGCAGTGGTTGAAAGAGATCAAAGCCCCGTCAGGCAAATTGTTTCGATGGAGGTTAAGACTGTCAAGATACGAATATGAGGTCCGTAGCATAAATGGGGTACAACAATATGAAACGGGCGTTGTAACTCGTATCCCATTTTGTGGCTTTCTAGATGCGCCGCTCATAAAGAGCCAACAGTCTTCTCCACCGGGAAAATCCCGCGTGACTATGGATCCCAATAAACTGCGCACCGTCTCCCGAAAAGGAGTACTTAAAACTATAGTCCCAAATTCATTTACAACCAGACTTCTTAAGTCCGTACACACACAACACCACCACCCAAACATCTCCAAGATGACGAGACTCATCTCAGCACAATATTATTGGCAGAATATGACACAAGACATCGCAAAACAGGTAAAAACCTGCCCCACCTGCCGATTCGCTAGAAGAATCGATGAATACAAACAACCTGCACGTAAAAATACCGACACAGGTACCCAAACAAAACAAAATTCGTACATAAAACACAGCGTACACATAACACAAACAATGCCAAAATTACCACATCCACGTCAGAGAAAAGATCACACATCTCAACCTAAACCAATTACCGCCGACATATCTCTAATAAAACCATTGACGGTCAAACAGGAGAACTATAAACCTGACAACCAGTTCAATCATATCACACCACTCCCTAAAGATATCAAACAGGAGAACTGCGAACCTACCAATCATTTAAATTCTATAATTAATAAGGTTCAAGCAAATAGTTCAGAGTCCCCAGTTACAAAAATGTGGACGAACATGGGACAATATCCTATCTTTCATCTGATTTTTATCCTTTGTTTATTAGTTCTACCGTACAACTGTATTCCAATTTTATTCATTAAGTACTTGTTTATCTATGCTATGCCCGATCAGAAAATCTTCGAACTACAAGAGGTAGTTTTTAATTTAGGACAAGCAGTTTTTCATTGTGGACAAGCAATTCTTCATTGTGGACAAGTATTTATAAAACTTCTCATAATGTTAGGAACCATCTTCGCAGAAAATCTAAATAAACTCCGAAAAGATAGCAGTAACTGAAAGACAACCAATGCCGAAAGTAAAAGATTCAATTATAAAAAACAATTAGGCCGACAGGAAACATAGAAGCAAGGCAGATATCTTCCCGCTAAGAATCAAGACGTCGCCATGACTCCAATTACGCAAACAGGGGGTGGATAAATTTAGACCGGACCTCGCGTCCCCGAGTCCCGCTTCCGGCGTCTCATTACAAAGCCCCACTCATCCAAATTAGGTCACCGCTCTCCCCAGCCACAGATTTCGCTATACCACCGATTTTTTGGATTCCAGTTCGAATCTACATATCGATTTTTACCAACCAATTCCACATCCACGAAACAACACCTAAAAATAACTCACACATTTCTTACACCACCGACTTCTAACATTTTTTCACAACACACACACAAAGACAAAAAATTACACTTAAAGGTTATATAGAATTCCATGTCTCCTGTACACAGCATAAACGCACTTAAGGGCTAGAATCACGTTTTTCACCTAAGTGTCGCTACAGACGAGACAAAAAATTTATAGGGCATAATTGAGCAAGTAAAACATTTATAGGGCAAAATGGAACAATCAATACATTTAGATCAGGGCATGTAGATACCAAAGGGTTCCAACCAATACATCTTATTTTTCAAATCAATCATTTTTATTATTTTCTCTCAATTAAAAGTTAAATATTTAATCAATTTATCAAATTATTCAACTTATTACCACTTTTTATCATTAATTATCATTTTTTTTTTCCAATTAGTTTATATTATCATTTTTATTTATCAATTATCATTCTATTTACCACTTGACTTATATTGTCACAACTCAATTATCAACGAAAACACTGGTTTTCGATTAAACTAAAAACATTAAATCACCCTTTGTTGTTGAAACCTTTTATTTTTCATTTTTTTTTTTCTCAAGCACTCACCTTTGATTTCGCTCAACTTTTATTTTTATTTTTATTTTGATTTCTCACAAGCCCTAATAAAACTCCCTCGGTCTCCATTCCCAATTCCGAGCTAGAACATAATTAGGCATTTTTTCTTTTTTTTCTCACCACGCACCAAGCATTCACTTTGATTCCGTTCAACTCTTATTTTTATTTTTATTTTGATTTCTCAAAAGACCTAATGAAAACCCCTTCGATTTCATTCCCAATCTCAAGTAGGATAGTAATTAGGCAATTCTTTTTTTTTTTTCACCAACGCAACAAAGCATTTTCTTTTTTTTTCATACAACAAGGCTTTTTCTTTTTTTTTTGTGCAACCAAGCCTTCACTTTGATTTCATTCAACTTTTATATTATCTTATTTTATGTTGATTTCTCAAAAGCCCTAATAGAATTCCTTCGATTTCATTCCCAATTTCGAACTAGAATATGGTTAGGCATTTTTCCTTTTTTTTTTTTCTCTCTCACCATTCAACCAAACACATTCAATTTTGATTTCATTTCACTACTCTTATTTTATTTTGTTTTGATTTCAAAGCACCTTATGAAATTTCCTCGATTCCTTTTTCTCAGAATTCGAGCAAAAAAGTAACTAAGCAGTTGTCTTTGTCACCATGCAACAAAATATTTTTCTTTTTCAACCAAACACATTCAATTTTGATTTCATTCAACTATTTTTATATTATTTTTATTTGATTTCAAAAGCCTTAATAGAACTCCCTCGATATCATTTCTTATCTCGAGTAGAATTCGTTTAGGCGCATTTTTTTTTTTTGCCCACTATGTACCATAACATTCATTGATTTCTTACAATTAAAAAATTTTTGATTTCTATTAATTATACTCAACCTATATCATCAACCCCATTCTATCTTACTTTTATGTCACCAGCAATGCTTGTATATAGCCCCTCAATACCCACAACTAATTTTCCCACAAAATTATTTTTCATTTTACAGAATTCTCTCAGGCTAACCCCTTCTTGAATTCTTCACATGTAGGGGGCGCATCTGTCATAATTTGTATATAATTAAATGCAACCCCCGACCCACTATGTATGTACCATGTATGATTTTCAAAGACTTAATAAAGAACAAGGTAACTGGAGGAAAGAAAGTAACAAAAGATATAGGAAGTAAGACTAAAGCGGGCACGACTATTTTGGCACCCCTGTGTCAACATTGCAGGGGCAGAGACCGGTCGTCTCTAGTGACCGCAGAAGTTATATTAGACAAGAAGCACTCGACACTTCCTGGAAAAACAGGATGTATTCGGTGACCAGAAGTTATAAATATTAAGCTAACGCCCAACATTTCCGGCAAAGATAGGACGTATTTGATAACACGGAAGTAAATAACGTCAAAATGGCACTCGACACTTCCTATCAAGGCATGGCACAGCTTTCATCAAGGGAAGCCGCCGGCCTATCAGAAGATAGCACCTTAAGTAGGTCAACCAATAGGGAAAGATCATGTGAGATCTCTCAACCAATCAGAGAGAAACTGACTCGTGGTGTTAAATCGAAAGACAAGAATAGTTAGTTACGCTTTGGCTCCCAAGGAGGTGACATCGGCTCTAGACCTCTCCCCCTCTGCTCATCCCACAGCTAAGTACAATCACCGCCATGTGATCAGCTAATTAATAAGTCTAATCGCTCAGCTCTTATCAAACTTTCTTTCCTCCAACCCGTTGCTTTTATTTTCAAACTCAATCACGTGTCCTGATTATTCCTAACTGTATGCTTCACTTACCACTCAACGACTGCGCTTCAACCAATCCTCATCATTCAAATCCAACAACAAGAAACCCCGCAACGATATTGCCACAGAACGGTTAAGTCGACAGGATTCTACAACAGTGTAATACATCAAAAATATTACAGTGATAAAACAACAACAGCAGCAACATATTACATACACATATTTTCACATTCTTTAGTTTAACTTTACAAGGAATGTTTATTGGAACTTTTTTAAAGATGTCAAAAATTATGTTAAAAAATTAAGAAAATAAACAAACTTGAATAGTTATTTTTGGGTTGTCAAGTTAGGCCACAGTAAAATACTTTGTCACACTACTTATATAGTTCATTCTACCAAAACCTCTTTCTATAACCATTTGGGCCCCAATTTACCACAATCTACATTAAAAATGATAAAAATAGCTTTTTTTTCATAACTAAAATGTGTGTGCATAGATTAATCTACTGGGCAATGTATTGGATACCACAGACTTTGAAATGTTCATTTTTAACATAGTTAATTCAACTTAATTTAAATGTATGCATATATTAACACAATATTTGTGCTATAGAAAAAATATATTTGCATAAAAGGTTGTGTTTTATACGTGTTATTTCAAGAAGAGGAATTGTTTGGAAAGTTTAGGTGATAAAATAGAGGTGTATGAGAATTGAATCTGAGACTTTGAGTCACCATGCCATGTCAGCAGACAAACCCACCAGGAAGTAGTTTGGCCTTCAGTAGTGGTGAGGTGTAACTATGTACACCATTGCCTTATAAAAATGTTTGGGTGGCAAAGATGTGTAGTTGAGACAAAATGTTTTATAGTTAAATATAAGCTAACTAAATATGTTTTTAATGCTTCGGTAATAATGCTGCTACCAAAGCGCACGCATATGATTTCTTAAATTAGAGATGTGGTCTTATTATCTTATGTTTCTAATCTATAATCCAAGTATGCATAATGTTATAATCCAAATTGTACCATATCACTTTTATAATTAAAGTTATGGTCGCCATGTGAAAAGATATGACATCTAGATGTGTGTTATGTTGAGTTGATTACAATTGAGATAAAGACTGGTGTGAAAAGTCTGGACAAACTGACCAGACTCAGGATAGGGAAAATAAATTAACACAGGGGACTACAGTAGATGTTCTCATGAGCCTGGTCCTTTCCTGGTGGTTGAGCTAGTAGAGTAGTAGGGTGCCTTGTTGTTCAGGGAGGTGATGGTCATTTTGGAAATATTTTCTGTGCTAATCTCCATATCATCAACAACAGCAAGGAAATTATTCCAAATTGAAAAAAAAAATGGTTTATTTTATTTCACACTAATTATTTATTTTGATTTGGTCTTATTAACCTTGTTTCTAATTTATAATCCAAATTATACCTAATCATTAATAAAAGACATTTTGCTGAGGGAAAGAGAAGAGTTTCTTTAAAAAAAATAAATTCTTCCTTCAGCGAAATAGCTTTTATTTATAATTTTACCAGAGGGATTATAATATTAACAAATACATAATCATGTTAGAAGATACTTTTTGAAACCTGGAGTTACAAAGAGAGATTCTAATGAAAAGAGGAAGATAGTTAGAGAACCAACCTGACAATGCGGGTGTTGGTTTGGCGGTTCTTGTTGTGTGGCCTTTCAGCAGTGTCAAGTAGTCCACTCAGGGCCACCCTGCGGAAGATGCCGCCATGGTTGTTCTTTATGTAGCACACTAGCTGTCTTATGTCACAGTAGAGACCCTGAAACCACACATGAGCAAGTAGAACCACCTATGGATCAGAATGTTTGGAGAGCTGAGAAATATAGTTAGGGAAACAATACTAACTCAGTACAATCCCTCTGTTGTGATAAAATCTATGCTCATTACAGCTTTCCTTCAGCAAAGTCAAGATTTTGAATCCAACTATTTATTTATCAATTTTAAAAAATTCACCTCTTCATTAAGATTACCCTGCTATAATGGTATTTCTCAAACCTCAGACTCTTTGAAGAAATTAATAGAGTTTTACTGAAACTATATATATTCTCCCATTATTGGAGTCTTGGTGGGACTTCCTATTGATTACTTCAAATAGAGCACCAAACAGCAAAGTTCAGAACAGGACATCTGAAACATCTCTCCCACATTGTAACAAAACCAGAATAATACAATGTATATTCTAAGTAGTAAGACCCCTGGGAGAGTCAGTGATTAAGTGGGGTATAAACCACCCATTTTCAACACCCACAACCCTCGATCAAATTCTGCATTGGAATTTTTTTTTTTAATAGAAAAAGTATCAAATGGCCCTGTTTCTTTCAAAAGTTTAATCCCACCAGTGATTACAAGTAACCAAATGGGGCTCTGGCACACTTGTAAGTGCAAAAGTGGAACTGTTTTTCACATGTGTAGACATGTTGTGCACTTACAGTAAAAGTAGTCATTAACTCAAGGTAATAAGACCAAATCCAAATTAAAAAATAGTGTGTGACGTTTCGGTAACAGCGTTGTTACCGAAACGTCACACACTATTTTTTTATTTGGATTTGGTCTTATTACCTTGTGTTTATAATCTATAATCCAAATTGTGCCTTATCAAGTAGTCATTAACTATTATCCACCATGATTATCATGACCTGTACTATGTGTCCTAAGGATAATAATAAAATAAATAGTAAGACCAGCATAGATTACTACTGATTATCTAACAACTTGTTCTCCTGGATGTTGGTGTATATATTTTGCAAGAGAATTAGCAACACACACACAAAAATGCACTCTTATAAATAAATAATATGGCATACTTTGGTGAGTAGAAGTAAATACTAAAGCAACTAGATCAAATAAGTAACGTGATATAAAAACTTGAATGTGTACTTAGCTGGTCTGGATACTTTTGATGTAAATAAACACCTTTAATTTTAAACAACACACTTTCAGGGAAAATAATGATGTTGGTTAAACTTCATTAAATAATGTCATAATATTGTCAAAAATTGAAACATTTTTAATGCTAAAGATTAACTTTTTATTAGCACAAATGACAAATTTCTAAATCATTGAAAAGATTGAATAAAAGATGAACCCTCTCAGAAGTTTCCCCAATTGGAACAAAGGTGACTTTTGCAAGCACAGATATGCAACAATGTTTTGGACTAAGGCTATAGAGGATTAAAGAGCAGCTTTGAGAATGCTCGTAGGATTTCTCAATATCCAATCTATATAAGATGGTGTTACTGGACAATAAATTGAAGTGGCCATTTACCATGTTCTCCTGGTTCTGGAGCTCAGCTGATGCTTTAACCAGCCGGGTGACCAGGGGCCTGAAGAAGTGAGTCACAATGATGCCTTCGATGTTCTTGTGGCCAAGGTTGCCTGCTCCCGCCCCAAAGTTGTTGGAATACCCAGTGCGGGTCTCTGCACTGCTGCTGGGTCTCTTCTGTTGGTTGCCCACTCCTGCACATTCATCTTCACTGATCAGTATAAATCAGTACAGGTGCATATACCAGAATACCAGTCCCCAACATCTCCTTGATTGTATCCAAGCCACAAAATAGAAGCATCAAGCTTCTTAGACATTACCAAGTACAGAGTTGGTGCGTACAGACCATATTGGGAGAATAGAAACATTTTCTTGGCATTACTTTATTAATACTTAGTACCATGTTGTGATACACAGTAACATAAGGAAAATGTGATTTTGAACTCAAAAGTTTATGGGCCCTTGAACTGGTAAAATTTGAAGAAAAATACTTGGAATAGTATTTTTTAACAACAACAAAAAATGTCAATAGGTTAAAATATAAGATAAAAAATAAAAAGTGTAAATCTCCTCAAATTGTGGCATTATATAAAAATATATATACAGTTGAACCTGTCTATAGCGCCCCCTCTTGGGACTCACCAAAATAGGGTGCTATAGACAGGTCACTTTTAATGTAAATCACATTGTACTACGTATTTAAAATTGGCGCTATAGACAGGTTTAACTGTATATTGTACAAAATTTTATTATTATTTCGAATATAATATTTTAGTGCAATGATAGGTAAATATCTCAGAGGACCAGTCAAAATTTTCTGCGGACTGGACCAGTGGTTGAGGATAGGCCATGCTAGCAGAGATTTCCCAAAATACGGCTGTAGTACACTTACCTCCACCACTGAGAGGAGAGAGCAAGGTGTTATTCTCGGAGCAGAAGCCCAGGAAGGCATGCAGGAAGTCCATCAGCTCAGTCAGGGTGTACCGGCTCACCACCAGCTCCTGGAAGAACTTCTTGAACACATTCTCATCCTGCTGCTGGAGCCTCAGCAAAGAGTTCTTGATCTGGTTGCGGATCTCCTCCACCTCCGGCGGCCGGGCAGCTCCCTCACACCCGGAGGGGCAACCCAGGTGTTTGATCACACTGCAGCACCCACTCACTGTAGTGTAGCTATAGACATGGAGGTAGTATGGGTGTGTCAACACCAGATAGAATCACAGTAGAACCTTCATGAGTGGACACACTTGCTAGAAGACACCTCTCTACAAAGTGCAGTTTTCATTCCCAAAATTACAATTTTTACTAATTAACAACTCTCTTCGATAAGAATAACATCTCTACCTAAAGGACATTTTGGCTTTGCAACTAGATGTCTGCATAGAGTAGACTTCCATCTGTGGTTGATAAAAGTTTTTTTTTTTAGCGAGTAGTAAGTGCAGACACTTCACTTTTGAGATTCTCAGCATTACACATGAGCAGTATTTCTACCTATCAGAATTACTGAATAGAGTTGAAAGATGATGATACCTACCTGATTAGAGTATCCAGACAAGCTTTTAGATCCAACTGGTCGGTTGGAATAAGTTGAAATAGGCACATGAGGTTGTCCACCAATGCGCAGGCTACACGAAAGGAGATGACAGTCCGGCGTGCCACACTGTGCATGGCTTGCAGTATCACAGGCAGGCTGACTTCCCCGCGACTACTGACATAGTGAGTTGCCCCAGGGACCTCCCTCTCCTCCGGTGTGCCGTAGTCTATATGGCTGTCAGTCTGGCTGCGGGCAAGTTTGGGGCCTCCTGGACTCCCTGAACCTTCCTGCACCCAGTCTGTGTTGGTACATCAGAAATGTTCTATACACCTTCTATAGAGTCCAGAGTGTCATATCCTGGCCACTGGCTGAGCAGAATGGAGAAACCTATCCACTGGACCAGCAGAACACCATAGAGAAAACTGACAATCAATTCCTAATAATTGACACTAACTGGGAAAAAGCAAAAATTGGTCCCAATTATAAAATTTATTTTTATACATATTTATGAGATAAATTAAAACCACTTTAATCCATACCTTGATATAATGCACTATTTTCAATAATTCATACTAGCCAAAAGAAAATTTTAATGAAAAGTTTAAAAGAAATATAATTTTTTAATCAAAATGTTTGTATAAAAAAATTGTTATAAAAAATTAATTCAAGAAATATGAAGTATAGATTTTTAAAACTTGAAATAAGAAATTTCCTTAAATTATTTTTCTATATTTATTTTAAAATAATCTTTTCAGATTGCTTTCTACTTAATTCAGCTATTCACTAATGCAGATTTAGTTTGGCGATGTGTCCAGAAATGAAAAGACAACAATGTATACTTTACTGAAACAGATATTTAAAATACATTATGATGGGTACAGACTTGACTGTGTAACAAAACACACAGGGGGTACACTCACTCCTATCATAGACCTCCATTTAAACTACATATTGGGTGTGTTAATGTTAGCTTGGCACACACACAGGAAAATTTCTCATACTACTTTCATATAAAGCAGACATAGCTTAACAAAATCTCAACCTGCAAACTGCCAAACCATATCACCATCATCCATTTGATAGCGTTAATCATCTCCAGTGGATATTACCGAAAAGATCCACAGACTTGACACCTTAATATGATTGGATGGTGATAATAAGAAAGAAAAGTATGAGGCTCTTCCTTGACTTGAAAGCAAAGGTTTTACTTTTACTGGATGAGCCATCAGTTCTGACTAAGGAGAGATTAACCTCAATACATCTTTTGCTAGATTGTCCTGTTTTTCAAGACTATAGAATCGTAAATAATTTAATAGTAACAGATCCAAGTATTTTTATTTCCAGTTCAGAAATGTAGATTAAATTCAATACCTTTTATAGATATATTATAAATTATATAGAAACAAATAACTTTTAAGAAACTGATAATTTATATTAAGTTGATTGTACATATTGCCAGACACTTCTTTCTTTTGTACACAGTTCTTTTTCTCGTTTTTTTTTTCTCTCTTTCTCATTGTTAACATCATATGGTTATTCTATTCACGGTCTGAAATTATTGTATATATATGTATAGACAAATGTATAGACATACATGTATGACAGCGCAAGTGTCCCTAGGGGGACATAGTGCTTTAAATTGTAATAAAATAAAATAAATAAAAAGTTGAATTTATTTAATAAAAAAAATGGATTTAGGGCTAGATTCAATGCATAGAATTCTAAAAGTTAATATTTAAGGGGCAGGAATATATAAAATATTCATAGGAAAAATTTCCTCACATATATAATAAACTCCTGTTTTGGCTTTCTACTAAAGGTGTGGCAGGGTGCTCAATGGTTCATAGATTTGCAGGCCATGGTATAAAACATGGGACATTGCCATGAAGCTCTGTAGAACTTGGAGATAAGTCTGACATATATTTTCTCATCCCAGTACCCTCTATCAACCTGAGTTTTGTATTAGAAGTCTGATGGCAGTCAAGAAGAGCATCATCCTCAATACCAATTACTTCTACCACTTCACTATTCATTGATTAATAAATCCATCATTACAAGAATTGGGAAAATGTTAAAATTCTTCTCTACAACCTCAGAAAAAAAAATGTCATCAAAACGCTTTAAAGAACTTCACAAACTTGCTGGAATATTTCCAGCAAAGTTGTGAAGTTATTTAAAGTTTTTTATGTTAGGATGCAAGAGATGATTAGGATGCAGGGAAAATGGTAGGATGCACAAACATGATAACTTTTTTTTAAAAAGAGGGGGGGACAGGTATGACTACAGGGTTTTCCTGAAATAATGGAGGGCTTCATACTTTTACAGAGGTGTGAAAGGAAAAATTAAGAAACTGTTCTAATGTGATATATATATATCCAATGTGTATGTAAATGGTTATAACTTTGCCATAATTTTTATAAGTATTTTGAGGGTGGAAGAGGCAGTTGCTTATCATCAAACAGCTCGAGGAGCATAAACTCATGGAATTTGTGTAATATTTACACAAGGGGATAAGAAACAACAACATTTTGAGGGTGGACTGGTGTAACTAGTTGCTATGGAATCAAAGAATATGTTTCTCAGATAACTATCTTATATCTTCTTCTAATCAGCTATCTTGTTTATACACTTGATAACAGTAACTATTTAAAACATGCTGTGGTAAAATTTCTCATTCAGTACTTTTGTCTGAAGATGGTAACAACGATGTTACCGAAACAGCACACACTATTTATTTATTTATTTGGTCTTATTACCTTATGTTCATTCAGTGAGTTTCCCCAATGTAATAAGAAAAGGCTTTCAAACACAGACAGCTCCAAATAACAATCTGAACCACCTCACAAGCACCTCTTCAATAAACCTTAATGCCCATCTTCACATGCATATTACGTATTAATATTTAAAGTGTGGTTTTCAATTCTTTCATTTCGTATATTTTCCTAATGGTGTGGTGAATGTTGTAGTTAATGGATGCCAAGTAACAAAAGGTAGAATATTTTGATGGATACATATAAAATATAGATTGTAACTTGATAAGATTGTAAAGGATATTGTAGCAAAATATTTATTATTTTATGAACAGATTTACAATTTTGTGTTCTTTATATTTTGTTACTCTTTAAGTTTCCCTCTTTATCTTTCTGGTATATATATATATATATATATATATATATATATATATATATATGTTGTAATATATTCCAATATATCTATGTCTCCATGTGTTGTATAAATGTATATGTAATTGCCAAAGTGACAAATAAAATTTCGAGTGAGTGACAGTCGATGCCAGAAGGAGGAAAGAGGTCCGAAGAACAAGTCGGGTATGCCCCCTTCTTGTGCAAACAGATTAGTCCGCTTTGAGACAGGAATGACAGATCTCGCCCCTACCGGCGCCGGCTACACTCACTCGCTCGCCATCTCTATGGTGCCATCCAATATGCCTCGTCCTTTTGTGTGATTCCAATCACGCCTGAAACCACTCTAATCATTGTAGCCACCACGACTGCAAACCAACATGCCACACAACATTCATCCAACAGATACAACAACTATACATTACTACATATATATATATAATTTCTGAATAATAATTATTTGTTTACATTAAATAAATTACCGTTTCATTCTGATGTTTGTCTTTCCTAATTTCCCATATGTGACAATATCAAATACCATTAGACTTCTTTAATTCAACACCCCCAAGAAATAGATGCTTATATTGAATTAAATTCAGTTTTGAATCTGCTCAATTAAAGTTAGCTATTTGGTTGCAATTTGAAAACAGCTCAATTAAAAAGGTTGTTACACTGTATAGAAGTATATATATAGCTGATAGTACAATAGGGCATTCAAAAAGTTTTTTAAATACACAAAATCTACAAATGCTAAATATTTTGTTTTCATCAAGTCTTTTCAATCATCTTTTTCCTAGTAATGTATTTGTCATTCATTCAAGCCACCTATTAAAATAAATTTCCCAGTCTACTTTAGAGAGTTCCTCAATAAGCTTCAAATATTCTGTCTTATAATGCTCTTATTGCAAAGTTAATATTTCGACACAATTCTTTGATATTATTTAAGAACAGATATGTCAAAGGGCCAAGATAAAAGTAAGTAAAACATATATGGAGAATGAATCAAGTTATGAACACTTTGACCTGCCAAAAAACCAACTGCTGCTGCATGTCATTGTCATGATGTCACAACAACCAATGGGTCCAAGAGTCCAAATTTCTACCACTTTTGGATTCTGATTGTTAATGTACCATTCAGCATAGTTACTTTTATTAATTTATTTTTTTGAGAACTTCAGGAATTGAAGCAATATGATCCTTTGTGACAAAAAGGTCATTATCATTCTTTCCCTGTTATCTCCTTAATTTATTGAGGTGAGGGTCATATTTTTATAGCCATACTCTCTTAGGTAGACAGATGTAAGATCTCCAGCAATAATTCCTTAAATTTTATTTGAAGAAGTCTTAATTCTGAATTTTTTAAACCAAAACCTTCTCCACTATTCTTCTTTCAAGGAGTGGAGTTAGCAAATGAGTTATCTGTTGCAAACATTATAAAAATTAAAATGAAGGTGTTTGTGTAAAATATTTTTAGCAGTTCTCCAGATGAAATAGTTAGGGTTTCCTGAATTCATCAGTAATTTGAGGATTTTCACCACTGTTATCTGTGATTGCCCTAATTTGATCTTCCCCCTGCTAGGAATATATTCCGGGACACACCCATGGTGGATGGTTTAACCTTATATTTGTTAACAATTTATGTGCATGCAAGTTGCTAACAATAAAAACTATCTGAGTTTGAAACTATGCTGGAAAGTATAGCTAACTTTTGTAAGGTTTATAAATGTTGTGTGTTTATAGCATCCTAGGTATAAATAAATCTGCAACTCCACCAATGGGTTATAAGCAAAGAGAGAGAGAGAGGGGATGGAGATCCGGATGAGCGGCAGGCATGGAGGCGAGCACACACACACAGATACAGAACACCCAGCAGTCAGGGATGGCAGGCAGGTAGGTAGGGGCGGGACCTGATTGATGAAGAAGTGGACAGAGTTGACGGGGGAGTGCTCAGTAACAGTTATGATGGGGTTGGGAACACTGTGGGTGTGGTGGGCAGGCGTCTTTTGGATGGGGATCACGTGCTCCCGGGTTGCTGCTTTGGGAGGGGGTTCCAGTCCGGTGATGTGAAGGGTGGGCAGGCTGCGGCCACGAACCAGCTCTCCGCTGCGCAGGAGTCGTTTGTGGTCAACCAGCCCCTGTGCTGACTGCGGCCGTGGCGGGCGCAGCTCACTCATCGAGATGGAATCCTTCAATGTCTTCTTCTTGATCTTCAAGCTGCCCGACTGCTCGGATAGAATGCTGGAAGACATGCGGTTCAGGCCTTGCTCTGAGCGGCGAAGACGGGACTCCGGATCCCCCAACTGACTGGGCCGAGGCTGGAACCTGTGGAGCTCCTGCATGCTGCCATGGTAGCTAGGCACATTGCTGAAGAAAAAGGTGTCAACAGTATTCTCCCGCATGATCTCATGAAAGGAAACCTCCATTTTGGGAATAGGGAGGGACTGGCTTCTACGACGAGGAGCAATCTGGCTCTGATTCAGCTTCTCTGAGATTTCCTTCAGCCTGCGCCAGCAAACAATGTTGGGTGGATCTCTCAAGAGCTGGATGCCAGTTACCTTATCTTCCAGTAGTTCATGGCCCAGAAGATTCCCTCCTCCAGCCACTGGGAGACAAAGAAACACCGCAGGACTGCCACATCCAGGTAGGTGGCCAGGCAAGGGTCATCAGGACGGGAACCCTAGTCATCCAAACCTTTCTTTAACACACACTCCCACTATTCATGAAAATTTAAACACAAAGATAAAATCTACAGAATCATCAAACTCTAAATGCTCTCACACACACAAACCAAGTTTTAAAATGTTTAACTGAAATAATATAACCTCTCTAAACTCTGACTATAATCAGTACTTTTACTTATTTATTTTGTTATATTTGTATGTGTATGATTATTTTAAAATGTCTTTACCAATTCTCTTTTAAATTTCTATCTTTAAGTGTCAACCAAAAATTGAATTAAAGATGATAATTTAAAATGAAAAATTGGTCAGGATTATTTTTACAATAGTTAAATTTCAATGCGTTAAATATTAATGGAAAAAAAAACTATCATTATTTCTACGGCAAAAAAAAAAAACATATTCATTCTAATATTTTGCAAAATTGATTTGAGAGACAAATTTCTATAATTATAGAAGCAAAAAATATTGGACGAGTTCCAGTTCTTTGATGTGGGTTAATTATCAAATTGAAAAAACTCCTGGGATATTTTAATGCTTCCATTTTCTATGTAAAATATCTACCACAGGAATGCAACAAACACACTATGCTTTCAAAGTTTCAGATAAACTTGACAATCCACAGCACTTCTTGCTTACAACAACAATTCTATTTGCCAGATTTCACAGTTCTCACCAATAGTAAGACAGACTTTCTGATCATTGACCTAGAAACCTCCCATAAAATCTTAGTCTTGCCCCAAGATTATGATTTAGATAAAGAAAAACCTTACTTGAAAAAAAAAAGACCTACTAAAAAAACAACAGAGTTACTCCCGGTCTCTTTCCTAGAAGTGGCAAGGCACAATTTGGATTATAGATTATAAACACAAGGTAATAAGACCAAATTTAAATAAATAAATAGTGTGTGACCTTTCGGTAACAGCGTTGTTACCATCTTCAGACAAAAGTACTGAATCTAGTAGTAACAACGCTGTTACCGAAATGTCACACACTATTTATTTGGATTTTGTCTTATTACCTTGTGTTTCTAGAAGTGGTAGTTTATTGGAGGTTGGAACAGCTCAGAATGAGGTCTGTTTGATTCTATAAAAGTGGTTTTCTAGGGTAGTAGTCCTTCTTCACCTTCTGCAGAAGGACCTACCAGGGATATTGTACAGTAATTTTTCCCCAGGTTACCTATACATTGAATACAATGTTATGGTACAAAAGAATCTTCCATGAGAGGCCATCTACAAATGTACCAATACTTCCTCACCTTAGGTGGTTCCTTCTCTGACTTAGAGGGGGAATCTTTGGTGGCTGGCCCAGGATCCTTCTACAAGCAAACACTCATCCTCAACACCCAGAATGTTCCAACACACATTCAAATGGCCATTGGAACGGCAGCACACCCTTGTTCCCAGTGGTTCAGAACATGTGGTGACTGTTAGCCAATCGATGAATTCATGTTTTATGGCCCATTCTTAGAGAAACAATGGTTAAATGGTAGATTAAACTGCCAAAACTGCTGGAAGGGTTCACTACTGATGAGCCAGGCCCGCCTATTAATTTTTTCATTGCAGTAAGGGTAGTAGAAAATTATTTTAGTTTAAAAAATAGTTTATATTTCTTATAACACATGGCGTACTAATACATCAAGTTAGAGTACACCTAAATGTTTAAATACATATAAATTCTCAAATTGAAAATGTGTGTGTTATGATGTGTTGTATGTTTGTGTTATATACATGGGTGTTGCACATTTTTGTGTGTGACATTTTTATAATTTTATACAAGCAGTTATTGGAGTCTACTGAGGAAAAAGGAGTTTCAATTATGTCTCTGTAGCCCCAATTGTAACAAGTGAATTTATTTTATAATAGAAAATTGGTGAGAGATATATTAGAAAACTTTTATCTATTAAATAGCTTTCTCTCTCCCAGACAGCTATTTCAGCCACACAATTAATGTAAGACATTTAACTTAGATCAAGGTTTAAAAACCCAGGGGGAATTAAAAAAAAACATATTTTATAACAAATATAAGTTAATCTGAGGATGACTACTATAAATAAATTGGAGTGGAATTTGTTCCAGTCTTCCCATCAGAAAAGAAGAGGTTGTGCGTATCTAACTTTCTCAATAGGATAAATTGTAGTGAAATGAGGATATATATAGGTGGAACTTTTTCCGGGAAGAAATTCATCTATAAAAGCATAAGGCGCCTTTCCTTCAAAACTAGATGTCATTTATTTATATCACAGGAGGGAAGGGAGTTGGTATTACAGTTTTTTTCCACTGCTGATGTTAGAACAATTATATTATGATGCATTGATGTTTGCGGAAGAGCGATTGCTCGAAGCATATTATATATGTATATGTATTTCTACTATCCTCAAAGCTTATGTCCATAGTGCATCTAAAATACCCATTCCAAGAGTCTAGCATCAGTATCACTATAAAAGGAAAACCAGAAAATGCAATATAACAGCGGTATGGTAGATTAAACTGGCGACACCGCTGGAAGGTTCACCACTGATGAGCCAGGCCCTCATATTAATTTTTCCATTGCAGTAAGGGCAGTATAATTTGTTTAATTTTTAAAAGAATCATACGTGTCTATAATAGTTTCGAATTTCCACAGCTGTGTGGCAACAAGAGAGCAGTAACCCACCTTAGGAGGTGGAGCAGGGGAGTGGCCTTGGGTGGAGCGGGGGACATTCTGATTCTGTGGGGAGGTAGGATCTGTGGACAGTCAGTCAGCAATTTGGAGAGTCTTCAATATCACCATGCTGCAATATTTCATGCAAGTTTCAATTATGTCTCTCAGGGATATTTGGATATCAAATAGTAGTCTCTGTTGATACATTTTTATAATTAACTTTCTTGATTCGATATTCTCTTTAATTTGTAATTAATAGAATATTGACTAAACTGTATACAAAATTATAGGATGTTGTTTTGTATGCTCCAAAGTATTTTTTGATATTGAAGTAAATTCAATTTATGTATACCCTTTTTTATTTAAAAATTCAAACCAAATTACAGCTCCAAATGTGAATATTGGTCTAATGATATAGATTTGTATAATAATGTATTTTCTGAGTACTTAAACGCCAAATAAAATAGCCAACTACTAGACCCCTCAGTGTTATGTATCTAGATATCACATGGAGCCTTCATTGTATCTAGTTAACATTTAGGTAACTGTCTCTTCAAGCCATTTCCTTATGTTATTGAGTCCCTTCTTTATAACTTGGTTTTCCCACGGTGAAAAATAATTGTAAAAAAATTCCTTTGTGAATGCTCAAATAAATTAATGAAACCATCTTCATATTTATTTGGAGATTGCAATTAATCTGCGAATAATTTTTATTATGTGGAGAGAGAGAGAAAAATGAAAATGCAAACATGCAATTATAAGGAACAATTCTGTTTCATCTGTTCCTTCTGTAGTTCTTGAAGTGTAGGTGAGGTGGGAAGGTATTGCCATGTTTTATTCTTTTGTCTGATGATGGTGACAATGCTGTTGCCGAAACGTCACACACTAATAAATTATTTAGTTTAGGTCTTATTTTCTTGTATTATAATCTATAATCCAAATTGTGCTTTATCATATATGCAATTATTTTAAAGTACCTGTGCCGTAACCTTACCCCCAAGGAAGACATCCCCGAAGCGGGTGTGGGTCTTGGCAGACCGCAGAGCCTCCTTAGTGGGCCGCACCAGGCTAGTGAAGTAGGGGATGTCCGGGTGGCGATGCTCCCAGAAAGGTTGCCAGATTTTGACTCCATTTTCCAGCCGGAAGTTGGTCATGAAGTCAGAGTACTTGAGGAAGTCTGTCAGGGGGGCAAAGAGGTAAACAAAGACCTGCACCCAGGCTTTGTTTGAAGTGACTGGAGGAGAGTCAATTACAGTCTGATCCCGTTAATTAGAACTCACTGGGTCCCAATTATACCAAGAGCCTCAATTATAGATTATTTATTCATTCGACCCTCACTTATGTGATGGAGAATTGTGGTTATATCTCCAATCCAAAATACTGTACAGATTAACTCTCCAGGTTAGTCCTAATTAATGAGAATGGACTGTCACATCAACACAAATCTCAAACTTTGGATGACAACTCTTGGATTACGGATGCTGCTGTATGCCTGCACTGCTATAGCAGAATTGTCACCAACATTTATAAAGACTAATATGACATATTGTAGTGACAACACAGCTCTGTGAATAACAATCTTTCTTTATAAAGTAACAAGACCAAATCCAAATTAATGAAATGTTTGTGACATTACAGTAACAGCACACAGTTACTGAAATCTATATCTATAATCCAATTTATACCCTATCAATCTATTTCTCTACAGTGATTAGAAGTCCTTATTTTAGAACAAAGTAAACCTGTAAAAGTGTCTCTCTCCCTTTGTGTGAAAAAAAAAACATTTAAACAATGCACTTTCTTTATTTCCTCTGCTCAGAACATGCAAATTCAATTTTTCAAGAAGAGCTGGTGTGTTGTAACATATTCAAACAATTTTGAATTCTCTCTGCACATTCTTCAAAGAAAAAAAAATCAAGATACATTATTTTATAATACAATATAATGCGGCTTATGATTGTAAAACGATATTGGAAAATATCCTGCATGAGTTTCTTTTAAATGAAAAATCAAAATTTATTTTTAAGGAGAAATAACGACTATTTCTAACCTTAGAGATGAGGTATGAAAGGATGAATTGTGAGGAGTAATGATAAACGGAAAAATAAAAGTGTCCCGGGATGGGAATCCCTTCACAATTCATCCTTTCATCTCTAAGGTTAGAAATAGTTGTTATTTCTCTTTAAAAATAAATTTCGATTTTTCATTTAAAAGAAACTCATGCGGGATATTTTTCAATGTCGTTATACATTATTTTAACACATTTTTACAAAAGATGAGGTGCCACAGGGATAGCACAACTCCTCTCTCAAAACCAAATAAATATTTATACATCATGTTTAGGTAATGTATTTTCAATTAGGGTACACAACTTGCTGTCACATATAAATTACTTATTTGGTCTTCTCACCTTGTGACTTTTATCTAGATTCTAAATTGTACCATGTTATTAGTCAAACCTGTGAAGGAGGGAAACACATCTTTTATTTTTTTTAACAAGCAGGTATATTACCGGAAATAGCCATGGCAAAGGCAATGACCAGATAGTTGATAAAGGTATGTTTTAAAGTTGTCTTATTATCTTGTTTCTAATCTATAATCCAAAATGTACTTAATCATATGAAGAATAACCTATATAGAGTGTGTCAAAAAGTATAAAACAAGACAATCTAAATAATTTACAATTTAGATTGAAAGGTTATAAGCTTAGGTTAAGCATTAATTTGACATTGTAAACTGATTGATCCAATTACCCCTATGTTTCCATGCCAACATTAGTCAGTTGACGCCTAAATGTTGACGTTTATCACATACAGTAACACCCTTCCATGTATGCCTATGTTTCTGGAAGTGTCCGTACCTTTACAAAGTGTAAAGATAAATAGCCTTAAAATGGATATCTTCATCAGTGACACCTCACTAGTATAAGGTCTCTGATCTCCTTGAAGACCTCAATAAAGCTTTATTATATTTGCCTTTTGGTTGTCATCTGCCATACACAAATTAGATAATTTTCTAATTCAGGTGGGAGATTTCTCACCTGGATCGAGGTGATGGGAAAGAGGACTGCAGAAGTGGGGAGTGAGGGCTGCGCAAGGTCCTCCGCACATTCCTCGGCTGCATCCAGCAGAATCCAGTGGAGAGTGTAGAGGAGCTTGGTCTCTGAGGCTCCCAGCTTGGACTCACAGCCCCTGCGCTGGTAGAGGAGGGAGGCACAGCACTGCATGACATGGGGGAAGGCAGCCTGGATGAACCTCCACCTGACACCACCCCCAGGTTGGGAGATAACATAATACACAAGAGAGAGACTTCCTTAAAAACATGGATATTCCTAGAGGTAGTCTCTTATTGGAGGATTATGCCAGGTAATTTTTAATTTCACCAAAGTGATCACTCATTCAGCTAGAGTACCAAACTATAACCAATGTAAGGTTATATAGAAGTTTTAGTATAAACATAATATATGTGGGGGTAAATTATAACTTCATCAAAATATGTGCCTAGAAAACTATAGTATGCACAAAGTTATATACATTAGCTTCTTTATCTCTATTGAATATATTTTAACAAATAAGTTTATGAACACTTTCAATGAAAAAAGATGGTCTAGAAAAGGCCAAGTGGTCTTAGGGGAAACTAATGTATATATGCAGTAATACTCTTTTAATTTATTCTTTGGTAATTTGCATTTTTCAGTGTTTCATATTTTTGTACTTCCACCTCCATAAATAATAATTTAAAATAATATCAAATGAGTGATTAGGTAAAATTTATAATATAGATTAGAAACACAAGATGATAAGTCCAAATCCAAATAAAAAATGGTGTGTTATTTGGATTTGGTCTTAGTATCATGTGTTTTTAATATCAAATGAGGAACAAATTTTGAATCAATATTTGAAGACGGGTAGTTTTTAAAATAAATTGTGTGCAAGTCAAAATTTGAAAAATTGTCATTTTGATTTTTCAAAATTCAGATATTCCTCGATACAATATTTTTGCCAAAAAGAAAAAAAAAACTGCCCAAAGAGATCATATACTTGGAATTATTATTTACTTGGACTACTTGCTGGAAAACAAAACCAGTCCCATTTATCAGTAGACACACCCAATTGTATCTGAAATACTTTCAGAAAACATTTGTGCATAATCTTGTTGATGAGGAAGGACAATGTAGAGTTGCAACCATTTCACTGGGATTTTAATAGAAAGTGTGCCACCTATATAATTAGACAACAAACATTTAGATCTAACAGCCCTTGTTAGATTTTACTGGAAAATGAGGAAACCAAACCTACCTGCTGATACTTCGGATGGCTTCTGTGAGACTTGGAGAGAGGCCAAACTGGAGGTTCTGTACGATGACCTTCTCAAAGCTCTGTGCACAGAACAAAAGGTGATATAACTTTTCTCTAAAGGTTGAGTTATAATAAAAGAGGCAGGCCTGATCAATAAAAATTTAAAATAAGTTGAAAGACTTCTTTCTCTTATTCAGTTTATCAGTAAATAAGCTGAAAGACAATGCAACGAGAATAGTTGAATAAACATCCACATTGTCAGGTTTTGGTTCTCAACCTTCCTATTATATTCCTATATATTCTATTAGAACTATCAAATTTATGTCTCAATTTTTCTTTAAAACTCCTAAAGTTAATCTAGACAGTGCTACAATGCACCCCACAAGTAATCTCATCCACTACATGAAACAAAGTAGAGTCTAGCTAAGTAGAGTTTGATACTTGATTACAGGAAGAAACTCCTCTATTTGTGCCCAAATAAAGTAATGATGATAAACACACATACATGAAGAATATATTAATCTCTATATAAAAAGGAGCTAAAGAGATGGAGAAAGGGATATCAATCAACTCACCTTGCAAACTTCCCTTTGATCCTGCAACCATCGCGGTGTTTTCCAGCTGACAAGGAAATTAACACAGAGATGCTCACCATGCAGGAGGCCTCGTTGATTTTACCCAGCTTGGGGAAGATGAAGGGGCTGAAGGAAACAGTGTAGTCACAGACTTAGAAATTTTCCCTAATTGAAACTCACTGGGATTGTAAAAATTTGGTTTTAATTATCAATAACCTTATTATCATTAAAAAAAAATGTTTTGTGATATTTCAGGAGAGGGTATCTGTATAAATAAAAATTAGATGTGGGTTTGTTCAAGATGTTTCCACAATATTTGACATATTCTGGTAAAACCTTGCTGCACTATATAATTACTTAGGTATAGGAGAAATCAATGTCATAGTTTTGACCCTGGAATATATTACAGGATTCATATCATTACCAAAATACTGTTGTGGTAATAAACCTTTGTCAGAACAAACATAGTTTGGCAAACCTTCACTCAGCCCGGGTGAAGCCAGGTAATTCAACATTTGTTAATTAGGACTAGTGTTTTCTCTCCCAGTAGGTAGACCCAATTAGTGAGATGTTTTATTATATTGTATTTAGGTATCAATTATAGTGAAGACAAGGGGATAAAGGGTGGTGCTAAGTTATTGATGATATTTTAAAACAAATGTAGTTGGGCAAACCTTCAGTCAGATAGAGCTCAGATAAAGCCAGGTAATGTAACATTTTTTAATTGGGACTAGTGTTTGCTCTCCCAGTAGGTAGACACAATTAGTGAGATGTTTCACTATATTGTATTTAGGTATCAATTAGTTGAAGACAAGGGGATAGGTGGTGCAAGGATTTGTAGAGAGGTTATTGCCTAAATGTAGGCTTCCTTGCTGAGATATAGGTTTTAAGAACTGTAAATAGGATAGGGATAAGAAGTGTGTCATTGTAGAATATACAGTATTGAAACCTCATTAGAACAGACAATTCTTCAGAAGTCAATTCTGAAGAATTGTGAAGTTTTAATCCCAAATATTTTAACCATGGTTATAAGGGCTTGGTTCCAAGCAATGTTGTTCTAACAAGGTTTGGCTGTGGTTGGATGTAATGGATAAAGTAGGATAGTGCTGTATGAAGGCAGAGAGAGGAGGTGTGGATAGAAAGGAACAGCTGAGACATGTGGGAATACCTGGTCTGGCTCCAGAGGAAGGTCTGAATGGGGAGGGGGACAGACTCCAGGTCTTCCTCCTCCTCCCCTTCATCATCCTCTTCCTCCTCCTCTACCTCCTTCTCCTTTAAAGGAGACATCACTGGAACCACATCTTTCTATGGAGTCTGTGTCTCTAGGGCTGGCCACAATTATATAAACCTGTTTGGTGCTGATTCCATAATAAACTGGTGTCATAGCAGTAGTTGGATTAGAGAGAAATATATATAATTGTATCATCAACTTTAAAATTAATAAATTTCACAAATATATATTACTATTATATTGCTTGTTGCACATGCGATGACACTCAATTTATCCTAAGCATTACCCTGCCATATGTGTAATTTTGAAACAAATTACTGCACTTGTTTGAATGGGCATTTAAAGTTTTTGAAGTAAAAATTTTGTAAACATCAACTTCAGTTGGTATTATCCTAGTAGAAACCATATATTCTTATTAACTCTTATCTGCTTTTAACTCTTTTTAAGCATTTGAAAACCTGTCAAGAAGAAAAAATAATTGTGAAATTTAAACTAGAAGGAAGGTGGGATTAAGAAATTGTATGGGAATAAAATATACTTTAACCTCTTTAATTCGACACCCCAAGGGATCAGAGCTTTCGGTTGAATTAAAGTAAGGTAGATGATTTCATCACAACATTCATTTCTAGTAAATAATTTATATGATAACCAAATATATAACTAAAATAATATTTTATAAAATACTGTTATAATATATTCTATAATTAATAATGTGAATTGATACCATTGGGACTTTTTTTTTTTTCTGAATGTTTCATGATCAACTTTTAGTGTGGCTAAAACTGCATTAATACATCTTAGAATAAGGGAAAAATTATAAAAACTATTTTAATCTAGGTGAATAAATGAAATGGGAAGATAGTGAATCTTCTTCTTCTTCTTTCTTATCTCCACTCAATCACATTAAGGTATCAAGCTTGAGATTTTTGATGGTGTCTGCCGGGGAAGAGTAGAGCTCATCAATGGATGAGTCAATACAGTCAATAATATGTCTTGGGGTTGCAGGCTGAGAATTGCACTTAGTACATAGTGGGAAAGCCCTGCAACCATTCTGGAAAGTCATTGTCCGTAGATGACCAGAATTAAGTCTGGAAATCAAAGACTGTTGTTCTCTTGGGAGGACAGAACCGGTGCTTGTCCCTCCTGCTCTGTACCAGTCATGTGCAGCATCAGATTTCCATTCCTGCAGGCATTGGGTTTTGATGGTACGGAGGAGGTCTCTTTTGTCTAGTTGGGTGATAGATTCTCTTGCTTCAGGTAGGCCAAGAGCTCCAGCCTTTGCCAGAGAGTCTGCCAGCTCATTACCAGGAATTCCAACGTGAGCTGGAAGCCATTGGCACTGTGACTGAGCTGTTGGCTGGGAGTCGGTTTATAGACTTAGCAATGCTCTTGAGGAGAGGTTCTTGACTGGAGAAGCGGCTTTGAAGGGTATGAATGGCTGCTCTTGAGTCGGAGTAGATTATTATTTTGCTTGGAGAGTTGATGTTGATGTCTTTTAGAGCAGTATCTATAGCAGAGAGTTCTGATTTATAAACTGAAAGGTGTCTAGGGTGGGAGAGGGAGATTTTTTCCAGGATCTTATCTTTGTAGATAGCAATTCCACTGCCAGACAGTCCAGTTTCAAGTTGGCTACCGTCAGTGTAAATTGTGATGTCGAAGAGGGAGCTATTTTCCTCAATGATTTGGAGGCCAAGAGATTTAAGTAATTCTGGCTGAGTTTCATGTTTGTGGGGATTGTCTGGTAGATGAGGGAAACAGATGAGTTTGTTGCGAGTTTTGTGTGGGGGATAGGAAGTTCTGTGTTTGGAATTAATTGGGATGTCTAAAAGATTAGAGTTGTGAGCCAGGTTGAGAGGAGTGGGGCGTTTTAATCTTTGGTTTGGGACCCAATTTCTAATAAATTTTCCTGTAAGATGTTTTTTTGGAGAGTTAATCTTTTTTGTTATAAATTTTGAAAAGCAGATTTTTCTCCTTAGGTGCAGGGGAAGAAGGTTGAATTCGAGTTCAGCAATGCGATTTGGGCGATTAAACATTCTTTAAATCTTTTATATTGTAAACTCCTAAATTAATCTTTAATTTTGATAGTCTTTGTCATACACACACAATAGCACAAAAATATTTTAAATTGAAACCGTCAAATGTTGACTCCAAAAACATTCTCATGGTCAATATCTAAAAGGTCATGGCATAATTATAAAATCAAACTAATCCCTTCATAAATAGGTAGGTTTTATAACCGACTGAAGCAGAGTAGCTACATAGAGTGTTCACATTGCACCTCTGGTGAATCTTTTAATAGAAAGCCTTTGACATGTTAGATTATTTAAGCATTTTCATCCTTTCAAAATGACAGTTAAACCTGTCTATAACGCCCCTCTAAATAGCACCTCCCTCTCTATAGCGCTTGATTTTAAATACGTAGTACGATGCAATTTACATTAAAAGTGACCTGTCTATAGCACCCTCTCTCTATAGCACCCTATTTTGGTGAGTCCCAAGAGGGGGCGCTATAGACAGGTTTAACTGTATTTGAAATCTATAAAAATCAGCAACACATAAGCCACACCATAATAACAATCTACCCTGAAAAGGGCAACAATGGGTCACATAAACAAACCATACAGAGGGTGGATGTTTTAAGTGGAATACTTATTTTTTAACAAAGCCATGAGCTTTCAAGCTCTCCTTCTACAATGGAGGACAGAATGAAATCTGTCTGTTGATGAGTGAGAGTTCATGGTTTTGTTAATAAACAAACTTATTACCTTGTGTTTATCACTATAATCCAAATTGTATGCTTTATCATTTTTGATAAACGGTTTGTTGAAGGTTTTATCTCTTTAAGATGTTATAATATTGCAATTTTCTTTATTAAATGTTAATTTTGCTCTATATTTAAATAGAGCAAATTGATTAGGTACAATTTGGATTATAGATTAGAAGGGCAAGGCAATAAGACCATATCCAAATAAATAAATAGTGTGTGACATTTCATTAACAGCGTTAGTACCAACATCAGACAAAAGTATATACTGAATGTAGTTTTCAGTACTTCTCTTCAGTACTTTTCAATTTCAGTAATTTTGTCTGATAATGGTACCAACGCTGTTTCTGAAACATCACACACTATTTCTTTATTTGGATTTGGTCTTACAGTAGAACCGCCATGAGAGGACACCTCTTTACGAAGGACAGTTTCCATTTGCAAAATTACCATTTTTACTATTTAGCAACACTCTGGTAAGAGGACACACCTCTCCCTAAAGGAAGACTTTAGCTCTTCAATCAGGTGTCCTTTACCAGGAGGTTCTAATGATTACCTTGTATAGAGCAAATCATTTATAAATGACCCAGGCAATGTCCAGGTTTTCCCAGAGTGCATTTTTACCTGAGGTATGGATCTACAAGGTGCATTTATTAATTTCCAGGACTGGTTATAATATTAAATTTTAAAAAAGGTAAAGAAAAAAAAATTTAAACACAGTTAAATATTGGACATTTGACCACACCTGACTAAATCATGAGTCTTGTTGAGCATTTGCGCCAATCTAAAAAAAGAACAAAACTTCCTTTTTTTTTTGTACGGTTCATATTTATATTTTTAAAATGGCCACTTTTGAAGAGCAGAGAATCTGCATTATATTTTATTTTAAAAAATCTGAGACGAATGAATTGATTAATGATGCTTTTGGCAATGCTGCTTTATCCTTATCAAGAACTTTCAGAAAGGTCAGGAAGAGGTAAACGAAGATCAACATACTGGGCATCCAAGAACATTAGGTTGAAAGGAAAACAAGCTCAAAATAAAGGAATTAATCAAAGCTAGCAGAAGAATTTCTATTAAAGACTTATCTTCACAGACTTGGGCTATCTGTAGGACTGTATCATCCAATAGTAACAAAAGATTTGTACATGATCCGGACATCTTCAAAATTTGTTCCCCAGATCCTAACGGAGGACCAAAAGGAGTTCAGAATGGAAGTCTGCCAAAACATGATCGAAATGACTCAAATTGATCTAGAGTCAGAAAATCATTACCGGGGATGAGACATGGGTGCATCAGTATGACTCGGAAACCAAACATCAATCCAGCCAATGGATTAAAAGAGGGGAACCAAATTGCAAAAAGGCAAGGTTTGCAAAACACAAAGACATTGCTTCTTACATTTTTTATATTTATAGTTTGGTTCACCATGAATCATATATATAATCAGAATAACTTCTCTATAGAAATTTTCTTTGGGGATCTGTTATGATTGATCCGGCAACACTGCCGACTCGACTTGTAAACACTCTTAGATATATAACGAGGTTATAAAAATAGATGTTAATAAATAAATACTTAGTTCAGTTGCATTCTGCGTGATCAAATAGACACAAGAACAACATAAACAACATGGTGGCAGCGGAAAAGTGAGTACTTTTTCAAATAAATATATTATTGAAAAATATTAGTGAAAAAAAGAAAACATGGACTTTGTTAGGCCTAGCGAACTCGCCCTGCACGGAAATGTAGCGGAAAATTGGCGAAGGTTCAAACAGCGATTAATGCTTTATCTTGAAGCAACAGAAAAAGCCACAAAGCCTGATAAACTGAAAGTTGCCATTTTATTAAATTTTATTGGCGAAGAAGCCTTGGAAGTTTTCAACACATTTCATTTAAAAGAAGATGAAGCAGAAAATTTCGATCTTGTAATAAACAAATTTGATGATTTTTGCGAGCCTAAAAAGAACGTCATTTTTGAAAGATTCAAATTTTTTTCAGCGACCCAGAAGGATGGTGAATCCATCGATAGTTTTATAACAGAACTAAAAGGATTATCCACATCATGTGAATTTGAATCACAAAAGGATAGTTTAATTAGGGATCGCATTGTGTATGGAATACAAGACAAGGCTTTGCAGGAACGCCTCTTAAGAGAGCCCAATTTAACTCTTCTAAAAGCCATTGAAATGTGCAAAACAGATGAAATAAGCAAGCAACAGATCAAGATCATGCAGAACAACCAGAACATTTGTCAAATAAGAAAATATGAAAAGAAACACAGTCCAAAACAAAATCAAGAATCTGAAAAAGAATTCAAATGCCAAAGGTGTGGAAAGTCTCACAGAGCAAAAAATTGTCCTGCATGGGGTAAAAGATGCTCCAAATGCAAAAAGATGAATCATTTTGCAGCTTTCTGTAAAAGTTCAGCTATCAGAAGTCTGAATGATGAAACAGAAGAAACTGTATGGTCAATACATGAAGCAAAAGTAGTCCATACTTTGGAATGGAAAAAATCCATCATAGTGAATGGAAAGGAAATATGTTTCAAGTTGGACTCTGGAGCAGAAGTAAATGTTTTGCCATACACATTCACCAGACAAATGAAAGGTTTGGAAATATTTCAGACTAACCGAAAGCTAATATCATATACAGGACATGAAATCAAGATAAAAGGAATTGCCACACTAAATTGCAAAACTAAAAATAAGACGGAAAGTCTAGAATTTTTCATTGCTGATGGATACTATCAACCAATTTTAGGAATAGAAGCTATTGAAAAGCTTTCACTAATTAAGAAATGTGATGCTGTCCAAACAGAGCAGAACAATTCAGCAAAGGAAATTTTGAACAGGCACAAAAATATATTTGAAGGCATAGGAAGACTGCCAATTGAACACAAGATTAGACTAAATGAAAATACAACTCCAGTTATTGCTCCAAGCAGAAAAATTCCTTTTTCCATTAGAGAAAAAGTTAAAGCAGAATTGGAACGGATGGAAAAACTTGACATTATTGAAAAAGTTGAAGAACCAAGCGAATGGACACACCCTATTGTAGTGGTACAAAAACCTTCTGGGGATGTCAGAATTTGCATGGACCCCAGGGAACTGAACAAATATGTTCAGAGAGAGCGCTATATTCTGCCAACAGTTGAAACAATATTTTCTGAATTGAAAGGTGCTACAGTTTTCTCTGTATTTGATGCATCATCAGCTTTCTGGCAAGTCCCATTAGACAAAGAAAGCACCAACCTGTGCACCATTGCGACTCCCTTTGGAAGATTCCGGTTCAAGCGACTTCCCTATGGATTGAACAGTGCATCGGAGGTATTCCAGCGATGCATAAACAATATTCTTTCAGGTCTCCAGGGAACTGCTTGCTATATGGATGTCATCTTGATCTATGGAAACACAATGGAAGAGCACAACCGAAACCTTGAAACAGTTCTTCGAAGGTTGGAAGAAAATAATGTCAAGCTCAATGCTAAGAAGCAGCAGATAGCTGTCGACAAAGTAAATTTCTTAGGCCATATAATCAGTCGAGATGGAATAGCCATTCAAGCTTCAAGAGCAGAGGCAATACAAAAGTTGAAAAGACCTGAGAACAAGACTGAAGTCCAAAGATTCTTAGGTATGGTAACGTACCTTGGCAAATTCATTCCTAATCTGTCTGACAAGACTGCACCTCTAAGGAAATTGATAAGCAACAAGAGTGAATGGAAATTTGGAGGCGAAGAAAATGATTGTTTTGAAAAACTCAAGAATATGGTTTCGAATGCTCCAATATTGACATTTTTTGACCCAACCAAGCCAATCACCATTTCATCTGATGCAAGCCAATATGGTATTGGTACAGTGCTCATGCAAGGGGGACAAGCAATTGAGTATGCGTCCTTCAGCCTGAATGCAACTCAAAGAAAATACGCACAGATAGAGAAAGAACTTTTGGCTATAGTCTTTGGATGTGAACGCTTCCAGTACTATATTTGGGGAAATGATGTTATTGTGGAAACTGACCACAAACCTCTCCTGAGTATTGTTAAGAAACCTTTAGAAAAGCTTTCCCCAAGACTGCAAAGAATGGTCTTACGTCTCATGAGATTTCAAATATCTTTGAAGTTTACACCAGGGAAAAACATGTTTGTAGCTGACCATCTGTCTAGAGATCCATTAAAAGATGAGGTGGACACAAGCTATTTAGAAGGTCAAACTGAATCAGTGCACATGTTGCTGGTTACCACAGATGAAAAAATAAAGAGACTACAAAAGGAAACTCATGGGGACCACACCTTGATACAACTAATAGAGTATGCGAAGAATGGATGGCCGAAATATAAAACTATGGTCTGTGATGAAGCAAAACCCTACTGGCAATTTCAAGATGAAATTCATGTGAGTGACGGAATTGTTTACAAAGGAAATTGCATCATGGTGCCATCGACTCTTCGAAAAGAAATCCTGCAGGTTGTTCATTCATCACACCAGGGCATAGCAGCTTCCAAAGAAAAAGCAAGATCAGCATTTTACTGGCCAGGCATGATAACACAAGTAGAAAATGAAGTGGAAAAGTGCAGAACATGTCAGGAATATTCAAGAAAGAATCCTGAGGAGTCAAGAATAGCTCATGAAATCCCTGAATTTCCATGGGAAAAAATTGCTGTAGATTTCATGGAGGTGAGTGGAACCAGTTCCATCTTGGTTGTCGATTACCACTCAAAGTTTGTTGAAATCCGTAAATTATCAAGCAAAAGAGAAACCGAAACCATCATGCAGTTGAAAACCATTTTCAGGACTCATGGAATTCCAAGAACTCTAGTTTCGGATAATGGACCCCCTTTTAACTCTACTGGATTCAAAAATTTTGCTCAGAAATATGAATTCAAACACCAAACCTCCAGTCCCAAATATCCAAGATCTAATGGACAAGTTGAGAGGACAATTCAAACCATCAAAGGACTGATAATTAAAGCTGTGAAGTCAGGAAGAGATCCCAATCTGGCTTTGATGGAGTTCAACAACACACCTAAGTATGACTTGCCATCTCCGACCCAAATGCTTATGGGAAGATCTGTGAGAACTCTTTCGACATACACCCGACAACAGTTGAAACCACTGTTTGACACAACAAAGAATTACCAAAAATTGAGAGACCATCAACAAAAGTATGCAGGAAGTCCAAAGAGAATTTTGAGACCTTTGGAAGTAGGAGACAACATCATGTTGCAGGAAAGGCATAGAAAATGGGTTCCGGCAACAGTGACCGCAAAGCATGAAACTCCACGCTCATATATGGTGAAAACACCAAGTGGATCTGAATACCGCAGGAACAGGTCTCACCTTAGACCGAGAAAGTTCAGTGTAGAAGATTCTGCCCCAACAAGTCAAAGTCCAAGCATTCCTGGATCTCAAGCAGGGACAGACATGGATGACAACATACAAGATCACGGAAGACCCACTTCTGAAAACAGAAGAGCATATGATCCAAGGGAGAACGTTGCCAAGAAAGGTGAAGAATCATCTACTTCTCCTAGTGTGCGAACCCGCAGTGGTAGAACAGTGAGAAAACCTTTGCGTTATAGAGACTAGGAGAACTGCAATCCTTTTTATTTTTGTTTAAAGGAAACATGTTATGATTGATCCGGCAACACTGCCGACTCGACTTGTAAACACTCTTAGATATATAACGAGGTTATAAAAATAGATGTTAATAAATAAATACTTAGTTCAGTTGCATTCTGCGTGATCAAATAGACACAAGAACAACATAAACAACAGGATTTACTCTGGATGCCCAGGATTTATCTGTGTACGTATCTGCCCAATTATATATACTTTGTGGTTATAAAGTATTTTTATTTTAACCTTACTTTAAATATTGCTTCTAATGATAAAACACAATTTGGAATATAGGTTATAAATACAAGGTAATAAGACCAAATTCACATAGATAAATAGTGTGATTTTTCCGTAACAGCGTTGTTACCGGAATGTCACACACTATTTATTTATTTGATCTTATTACCTTATGCTGCTTCTGAAAAATTAGAACCATTGCAATTTTTTATCCACTATCTATACTCTTAACGTGTCTTCACAGGCCCTTTAGGTAAACCTTGGGTGTTGCCCGGGTCACTAAGGTAGTAAAAGATATTTTTATAATAGCATCATTAAATTTTTGTAGTTGGCCTTAGTCTGGTTATGCTGCCAATACTGAAAGATCAAAGCAGATTTACTTATTAATTCAAATGGGGTTCATTTATATTCAGATTAAACAAATATATAAAAGCAGTTTATTTCAACATGTAAGTTGTAAACAATCCTTGCCACACTGGGAGGTTTCAAACTAGAAATGGACGGCTATAAACAGCACTCGGGTATAGAATATTTTTATTTTTGTAATTTTCATTCATTCTACAAATTTAATTCTTTCAAAAAATTTGAAATGTATAAAAATCACCAAAACCTAAGCTGCATCATAACATTTTGCCCTGAAATGGGCAACAATGGGTCGCCTAAACAAACATACAGAAGGTGGGAGTATTTCATGCAATGCTTATTTTTAAACAAAACCATGAAGCTCTCTCTCTTAAATGGAGGACAGCATGAAATCTGCTGTTGATGAGGAAGAATTCATGTTTTAAAGACTTATATGATTTATAAAGTTTTGTGACCTTAAGTTTTGATACCCAAATGAGTAAAACAATGAATGATATTGGAATAACATCAACATGTCTAGGAATTAGATCCCTGGTTTACTAACCCTAATCTAGAATAAAGTGTACACAAGTCATGATGGTTATGTAAGGTTCTTAGTTTAGGTTTGTGTTATTTAACCAAGGAGCTTGTGTAGCAAGACCTCCAAACATCAACTTTAACCGCAAATCATTTTACTTATGCAAATTTGGTCATTTGTCTTTAATAATCCAACATGAATGATGTGTCATCAAAGTTTAAACTCTTAAATAATAAAAAAGTTCAATATTTGTTCAAACCCTTTATTTAAAATTAAAGTGATATTAATATTGTTCAAAATGTTGTATACAATAAGTTGTATTTTTTGTTTAAAATGATAAACCATGTTTTTTTTTACTTCAGTTTAAATTCTCACACACACAATTTTACAGAGCAATTTTTATGTTATTTATTTTCACAATTTCTCATCATCTCTTTCTATACAATTTTTAAAAATCGGCATTTTAAAAATCCGTACAAGTTGTAAGTGACATTTACCGTGAATAATTTTCTTGAAAATGGTGGTATCGTTTTGTGTACAACAGTGCTCAATAATATATTAGTATAAAAAAGAAAAAAAAAGAGTGCAATTTTAATAAATTGTGGGCTATCAAAACTAATTGTACATATTGATCACTAGGCTATTTAAAAATAAAATAAACAAAGCACGAGTGTCAAATCTCAAAGAATTCGTCTGCTCTAAAACAAACAACAAAAATAAAAGGACAAAAGATAAATTCAAAAATTCAAAACGTAGATATTTACGATTCTTTTCACCTTTTAAAAGCTTTCAATTTTTAATTCATTAAAATAATAAACATTCGAATTTATTTATATATTTTACGTTATTCAAGATGTTTTTAATAAATCAAAAATTATATTTTATAGAATGCCATATATTTTATAAACTCCTTCAATGTCTTCCAACTCTGAATTCAATTCCTTCTTATGGAATAAAAAAGAATATTTACTTGTTTTACATAAAGACAATAAAAACAATATGGTATTGTACATATGACATTTTTTGCTATTTTACCCTTTCTTTTACTCTCATTCTTTAAATTTCATACTAGCCTTAAATAGTGGTGTTTTATTTTATTTTATTTTTACACACCAAGGGATTTAAAAAAGTCTTATGAAATTAAGAGAAATAAACTTCCTAATACGATGAGGTTTTGAAAGGATCAAGGATATTTGCTTTGTCTTCTAGAAAAATTCTCCAATTAGAAACAGGTGTTAGGACACCTCGTGACCACAGTATGCCAAAATCACCCAGAACCCCACCTAACCTAACCATGTCCCACCTTTGTCCATCTGTAAACCTCAGTGATTTTGAGGTGTAGAGATGGAGCCTGAGGCCACCTTTGGCCTTGACAACAACAAGCCAGAGTCCAAAATAGACTCAGACACCCCTTCCTGTGGTCAAGCCACCTGACCTGTGATGGATGACCTGGCCCTACCAAGCTGTTCTGAGATGGACTCAGACGCCCCTTCCCTGTAGTCAAAAACTGACATATGGTGCTTGACTTGACTCCACCAGTACCAAGCCAGACTCCAGACTCCATGGGCAAGCCACAAGCCCATGGTGGGTGTTGAAGTTACCATCTTCAGGCAGAACACCAGCTCGTTAGATTTTTTTCTTACCGAGAAGCTGAGGACTGGGAGCTGCTGAAAGCTCAAGCCGCTGGCTGCGGCCTTAGCCGCCCTTTTTTGAATCCTGGACTTGGGTGAATGTGGATCCAGAGGTAGGTGGGGAGGTATGGGATTTTGGCATGATAGGTCTTTTTTTTAAATTTTATATATGTATTAAACTCGTTCTATTTTAACCTTATATAGTTTTTTGAAATCCTTTTTTAAAATCTTATACATGCGTAATATTATTTTGGTATTTTTTTTTGTTTTATCTACCCTCTGATGTACATTGAAAGTTTATTTTATTGGTCTAAAATAAAATATGTTTAGCCAAAAAGGATTGGTTAATTTCCCTCTCAACATTTATTGCTAGCCAGCACAACTTTAGGTCTCTACATGTTCCATACTACTCTGATCAAAAAGTTTCGACACTTTGCTCATAAGCTAAAAAAAACTTTATTATTCTACCAAATTCAAATTGTCCCCTTCAAAGTAGTCCCCGTTGGCCGCGATGCACTTCAGCTACCTTTTTTTCCAGTCGGCAAAACACCTCTGGTAGTCTGTTTTCGGGATCGCCGTCATGGCCTTCTTCGATTCCACTTTGATCTCTTCTATGCTCTGAAATTTCCGACCCTTTAACTTTTTTTTGAGCTTTCCAAAAAAGGAAGAAGTTGCAGGGGGCCAAATCGGAACTGTAGGGGGGTTGGGGGAACAAAGAGGTTGAGTGGACTGCAGGAATTTCGAAATTTTGAGGGCTGTGTGCGCCGGCGCGTTATCGTGGTGGAGGATCCACGACTTGCTCCTCAACAGTTCCGACCGTTTCTGCCTGATCGCTTCCCTCAATCGCCTCAAAACTCCCAGGTAGGAGTCAGCAGTTATTGTAGAGCCTTGTTGTTGAAATTCATGATGAAAGATGCCCTGGTAGTCGAAGAACACCGTCAGCATGACCTTGACTTTGTTGGGAGCCTTCCTCGCTTTCTTTGGTCTCGGCTCATTTTTGAAGCGCCACTCCGATGCCTGTTGGGTAGTTTCCGAATCAAAGCCGTAAATCCATGTTTCGTCTCCAGTAATGACCCTCTTCATCAATTCGGGGTCGTCGGTTGTCTCTTCGAGATTAAGACTGGCCGTTTCTTTCCGGGCGTTCTTTTGATCAAAAATTAAATCTTTGGGAACGAGAACGGCGTTGAGTCTACTCACTCCCAAGATGTCCTTCATTATCGATTGAGTCGACCCGAATGATATCCCTGCTTCTTCGGCGACCTCCCTGACAGTTATTCGTCGGTCTTCACGCACCAGTTCCAACACCTTGTCCACTTTTTCAGGCGTGGTTGATGTGGACGGTCTCCCGGAACGCTCGTTGTCGGCGGTCTCTTCCCGACCCTCCTTGAAGCGCTTGTACCACGCGAAAACTCGTCTTCGGCTCATGACGGCATCCCCGTAGGCTGTTTGCAACATCCAAATATTTCGGCACCCTTGAAACCGTTTTTCACGCAGAACTTGATGCAAATTTGTTGATCCTCCATTTCGGTGACTAACAAAATCGAAGCACGGGCAAAATGGCTTCACTTCGAACAGCCGCTGCTCGCGTTGTTGTGGCGCGTGATTTTTGAAAATTGGCAGGTCTCCAAGCCAAGGGCGACGCTTGCGTTTGCCACAAACTGGGAGAAAATATATTGAGTTTTCAGGATTTTATGAGCAAAGTGTCGAAACTTTTTGATCAGAGTAGTAGATGAATAAATTTGTGGGCTGCTTTTCTGCAGCCGCTGGCGCCCGAATATTTAGACATGTAGAGATCTGGAAAGTTTTTTTTTAAGTTAACATCAAAGTAAAAACCTATAAAATCATCACGATTTTAACACAGGTATATGATATTTTTCTTGAAGAACTAGAATTAATTAATTTATTTTCAAAGAATGGTTGTATATTTAAGATGTACATCAGAATCATATGAAATTTGTATTTATGTTTTTACTGGTAATTATGTACGTAGCTATCAATACACATTCCCCCCTCCCTCCGCATATTAAAAATATATATATACAGTAGAACCTCCATGAGAGGACACCTCTCTATAAAGGACACTTAGACTTTGCAATTAGGTGTCCTTTTCAAGGAGGTTCTACTGTATATACTACATACTTTGTTGAATGAATTTCAAGATATTAGAATGAATTGGCTCAGTTCTCTCTGCCAGCATGATGATTTAGGGAAATCCTACCAACATAAAGAGTTGGAGAACAATTCTGCCAACATGATTTAGAAAAGATCCTTCCAGTATGATGATTTAGGAAAGATCCTGCCAACATGACGAATGAGACTTTGGAGAACGATTCTGCCAACATGATTTGGGGAAAATCCTGGTACCATAATATTTGGGAAGATCCTGTCAACATGAAGATTTGCGAAAGATCATGCCAACATGATGATTTGAGAAATATGCTGCCAGCATGATGATCTGGGGAAAGATCCTACCAACACATGAAGACTTTGCCCACGTCAATCTCAGATGGATAGAGGAGCCCTACCTATCCTGACCGAGACGGCTGCCATCCCTGCTTTCTCCAATGGATTTAAAATGCCATGAAAGAAAGCCCAGCTACAAGAATTCTCCTCTTTATTCAATTTTGTAATTAACCTTATATATTTTTATATGAACGATACAATAAAGGTGGTTTCATCTCGATCTCTCTCCCTCTCTCTTTTTTTCCCTTGTCACGACCGTGTGGCCACGCGGCACACATTTCGGCAAACGGAATAGTTGAAATGGAGTTATCAAACTCCTATCAAGTACTGGCGGAGAGCCAAGAGGATAGGGAAGACGATGGTGTAACTCCCATCCAGGAATTAACTACCAACGCCAGTATCGGCGTAAAAACTTCCTAACTTATCTAAAGCCAGGAGAACAAAGAGTGGGGACGTCTCCTCGGGGTCAGCCCATGGTCAACCACGTGCAGCCTGGCGCGGTTGTGACAGCTGACGCGTCAGCAAACAGGGCCCAATACTGGGCTGAAATTATTGAATTGAGTGAAGCCGACGAAAACGGATTTATTCAACCTAGACGCAAGAGAAAGAGGGGCACATCGAGCGACTGCTACGGCCAATAGAACTGAGGTTCGTTCTTCTAACAGATCCTCGCGAAACTCTGGAGGTCAGACCTCGTCAACCAGGAGGACCCAACCTCAAAACATCAAGGCGACGAGACAACGAGTTGCCGATAGCAGAACAATACAACAATTGAGTTCTCTCAACAACTGCGTCTTTGTGGAATTTACCAAGTCGACCTTGTGGACTCTGGGTACATCTTCGAGGTCAGGCACTTACCGACTAGGGTCACCACACTCAGAAGCCGGAACGACGCGAGTCGTCTTGATTGAGTCCTTCTACCATCTAGGCTCTCTGACCACCTCTCACTCATTACTGAACAACTAATTACAGGCTGTCAGACCACCGTGCTCTGATTCTTCATTTGGACCAATCACCCCCTCCACGCCCGACATCCATCGCTGCCATCACTCAAGGATCGTTATTCCCAGAGTGGCGACGCTTATCGACAAGGCAGCTAGGAAAATCACGGACTTGTCCAACAGAGAACTATGAAGAAATTAAACTTCCATCAAATCGAATATAGTCTCACAGATTAAGCGTCTTGATGCCCCCAGCGTCGCTGAAGATGATTACATTATCCATGCCAGCCAGTTCCAGAAAGCCAGGCTCGAAGCCGCGTCTATGGACGCAGAATCCATCATTGCCGGACCTTAGCCGAGCGTTCTGTGTAAATCGGTCGGGACAGAACAACATGTACGACGAGAATGGGCGTTCCATGAAAGGTCATACAGCACGCCTTAAGATCTTCACAACCCTCGGGGATCGCTTCTTACTCCCCTCCTGTGACCCTTATATTGCCGCAGAATTCCTGCTTGAGGTAACGACCCCCAGCTCCCTAGAAAACAGTCATCCCCTACACAGGCATGAGATTTCTTCGGAGATTTTCGCAGTCATCCGCCGCCTGCCGCTCGAAAGACCTCCCAGGATGGGATAAAATACCCTTGCGTACTGTTGATGGCCTTCGATGAGTTCTTCATAGGTGCGCTCCAACGACTCTTCGAGGCGTCGCGGATTTACTGGGCCTTACCTTCTTCATCACAACAGAACTCAATATGCCTCATACTAAATTCCGGACCTCAATGGCTACAGACCCATCTCTATTCCAACGACAGACTATCAGGTCTTCAGCATCCTTCTTCCCCTGGCGACTTCGACTTCATCTTCCCCACCTAGTGCCGGAGTGCCAGACCTATGCTGAACCGGAACCGTCCTTCTCTTTGAATATAGCTCGCGTGACTGAAAGCTAACCACCATCTGAAATTTCTGATGCCAATAACACCCCTTTGTCGCCAGAGGTGACCATCCAACAAGAGCCTGACATATGCTGTTGAGCCGATTGATCTCGTTGATTGGGAGACTCAACTCCATATGGAGGAGAAAAGCGATTACTACACAAAAATAGAGCCCAGGAAGAAGAGGCCAGTTGACCCCGAGGCAACAGGCCGGGAAGCTAAGAGGGGCTGCAAAGTCAACCCTCAATCATCGTCACACGTCAAAGCCCAAAATGCAAGGATGTAAGATGACTCTGCAAAAACAGGCGGCGTTCAGAGCCAGGTCAGTGGTGGGAAAAATAGATCATTGTTTCTATCTTTGAATTCTGCCAAGTACCTTTTGGCGCTGGAGGCGAAGCAAGGCAAGGGCTTATTCTATAAACTGATGAAAATGGAGGGCATATCCTGTTCAGCTTCTCTAGCTTGCAGTTCGCCTCAAGCTGATCGAGGAGGGTCTGGACATCGAGGACGTCTTCCCCCCCCCCCAAAAAAAAGAGCCGAGCAAATAGTGCTGGGCATTGTGCTATTCTTCGTGGACGTCTTCGTCGCTGTGCTACGCAGGTCACGTCTCTCTCTATAATCTAGAATATAATCCAGCTAGAGGACTCCTGTTGGGTTGATGCTCGTCGGGAATCTTTTATCGCTCTGCGAGACGGAGTTAAGCTTTTCCAGATCTCTGCTCGGCGGTATGTCAAGTCTAAGGAAGTGGTCACCCACGTCTATATGACCTATGGTATCCAGTGTACCCTGTGCTATAAATAGGCGCATAAGCGCGCGAATTTGCCTCGCAAGACTTGTCTTCAGGAGGACAAGCTGGTGCTCCCCGTGGATCCTCCCGCTTCACGCACAAAAGTTTGGATTAAACCGCCTTTCACTTCGAACGTCCCTCCTGTTTATCACCACCACTGGCTGCTAATGTCGTCGCAGATCCTCCTCCTAGCGACACAGAGTGAACAGAAAGGTGGTCGGCCAGACTCCTCTTTCCCTGAAAATCAGGCCGAACCTCAAATGCCTGGATCTCCTCCAAGAAAGGCGCACTTTTGCTGATATTCAGATGGACGTTTTCCTGAGGAACATAAAAGAATCTGAAGACATCGCGCATGCCTAGCAGCTTGGCCTGGAGAGAGAAAATAACCTTCAGGGACTCACGCATAATAGAAAAATGGACAGATTAATTTTTCAATCAAGCGTCAGCAGATGTAAGGCTTTGCCACGGCTACAGCGCCGTCGTTGCACCCACAATGACCACCATTGGATCCGGGCCTCGCCTGCGTCTACACGGCAGAAGTCGTTGTTCACCGGCAACAGATCCTATGGCCTGGCAAAATTGCTGTGATCGACCTCATCGTCAGGGGAGTCTCCATACTAAAGAGAGATGGCGCCAGTTCCAGATCTCCGCAGCTTTGCCGTCTGAGGAAGGTGCGTGGAACCTGGGTGACCTGATCAAATCCGAGAAGTCGGCAAAGAACCTGGCATTCAGTTCAGCAGAAACCTTCGTGGTGCTCCTGGAAAAATCCGATCAACCGACGTCGCCACCTTCTTTGATGCTGCACTGGAGAACTCCAAGGTTTCCATCATTGAAAGTCGGGTCGACGCGCGTCGTCTGGACAAAATACTACTTTCATCAGGCTTCTGCGACCGCACCACCTAATACCAAATCATCAACTAGGCTTACTCGGCTCAAACGTGCCATCTTTATAACTGATCCAACTAATAGAACCAGATCCTACCAGACCTTCCTGCATCTGCAAGCTGCTACGGTCAGACCTGTTTGTCAATAGAATGGAAACGATCAAATGAAAATGTTCATCGGAAGACCTAGAAAATCCTTCACCCCGGATGTTATGGGAACAATAGACCGGGATCAAGGCAGATCTGGTCTCGGAGACATAGCCTGACGTCGCTAAGTCCGACGGTGAATACATCGAGAGAGCAAACCGCTTCTTTTAAGGCTGAAATTAGAGGACGATACCACCTGCTCTGACTATCCTGCCCTGTTGGATCTCGGACGTTCCCTCGCACCCTGTTGCTGGTGGCTTGTACTCGTGCGGCTAACACCCTGGTCCTGGGTTCCATCCTGCACCACCTCCTCCACGGCTACGTTCCACCTGAAACCGACATTGACCGGCTACAGGAGCGGCTGGCACGCCTCGTGTGGGGTGCGAGCCGTGTCTCGTGGCTTCCAGGGGGCATTCTGGCTCTCCCAGTCTCCGAGGGTAGCATCGGCCTGCTTGACATCACAAGCCAACTTCGACTCGCCTGCCTGAAGGGGGTCCATACCTTACTGCGCGACGCCGCGAACGGCTACTCTTTGCTCGTCCGCAGCCAGGCGTGATTGAAACCGCTGGTTTCTGACGTTTGGCTTTCATTGAGAAGAAGAAGAATTCAGAGCATCTGGGAGGCCGCCTCTTGCGTCCTTGAGCTGGACCACCGGGTTCTGCACCCCGTTTGCCTAAGTTTCTGCGTCTTCGATGCGACAACTGGTTCTGTGACCACCAGACCTTCTAGCTGCCGAGAGCTGGCTACAGGCGAATTTCGGTGATTTCTCCGAAAACGCCCGTGCGCTCAACACGAACCGCGCTCCTGGACGCGCAGCACCAGGAGGCCTTATTCAGGAGCAGCACGAGGCGGAGATCGTCAATATAAATAAAATGGTGAGTGTAGATCCAAGCACAACAAGTGAACCCTCTTATGATGAACGACAAAGCTGCTGCGGCCACAAATCACCAGCGTCCAGCAGCTGGGCTTGAGAACGAATAAATCCTCCAAGCCTTTACTAACAATGGTATCATGGACAAGCTTCTGTCTAGCTACAACGTTCAGCAGAGACAGGCCATCGACAAATTGGTCACGCTACGCTTACAGAGGACATCATATATACCCTGTACAAGAAGCTTCCACGCGCCAGAAACTCTGCTCGGCATCCGAAATGATCTTTCTAGTTGCTACCCTGAACACGTGCGGCATCGCCGCTCTTCAATGGAGAAACAAGCTCTGTTGCTTTATCTAGAAGAAAGAGATTAGCATCTTCCTTCAATATACGAATGACATGTTCCTGGACGACGTAGAGGACCTCCGCCAAGGATATAGCGCCGTCCTTGTGCCCGCAACGAACACCATGGGATCAGGTCTCCTGTGTCTTCGCGGCCGGAGTCGTTCACCAGTAGAAAATCCTATGACTTCACAAGATTAATGACATCAACCAAACCTTCCCGGGAGTTTCCCCAGACGTCCACCACATCTCTCATGCTCCAGTAGAGCGATGCTGCCAGCTCCAGACCATCGCAGATCTGGCGTGTGAAGAAAGTAAGTGGATCCTCGGTGGCCAGAGCATCTCCGAGGAGTCGACAAAGGACCTAGCATCTGGTTCAGAAGTTCTCGTCGACGTCGCCACCTTCTTCGATGCTGTACTGGAGCACACCAGGGTCACCATTATCGGAAGTCGGGTCGACGTCTGCGACCGCGTCACCCAATGCCAAACTATAGACTATCCTTACTCGGACCAAGTGGAAGAACCAGTTCCTAGAATACTTATCTGAATCAACAAGCTAATAAGATCAGCCCATTAGAATGGAAACGTTTATCGATTGAAATATTGGAAAATCTATCAAACCCTTCACCCCGATGTCATGGGAACAATAGACCGGGATCAAGGCAATCTAGTCGTAGAGATGCGGTTCCTCACACCTGCCTTAGCCGAGTCTGACTGTGGATACATTAAGAGAAATAAAACCACTTTTCCTGAGGCAGAGAGAGACTGTAGGACGATACCGCCTGCTCAGACTATCTTTCCTTGTCGGATATCGGGCGTTCCCTCCGAACCAAACGCCGCTCTCCTTCCCCCTACCCCGACGACCACAGCAACGTCATCTCTGAGCGGCAACTAAAATGTTTCCTCGGGAAACGCTTAATCCGTCACTTTACCCAGGCTCCAAGCTCGGCTGAACCATCAACGAATTCCTCGCTGAAGTGGTTCCTTTTGAGTTCAACGAGTGGGATCAGCTCTTTCTCGCCGATATCTCCCGCGACCAGATAGCAGCAGCATCCACCGCCTGCCAAACGTTCGTGCCTCAGGAGGGACTGAATTACCCTGGTAGTTTTGTCAAGGTCTTTGAAAATTCTTCGCCGGAGTTTATGGCAAGTTTTCGAAACCTCTCGGCTCTGTGACGGCTTTGACTCCATCTTCTAGACGCGGCAAAGTCATTCTGCTGCAGAATATGAAGCATGGTGGTCCGGGTCTACAGACATTCTGGCCAATCACCCTATCAACGACCGACTACAGAGTCCTCAGCGGCGTGCTCATTGGCCATCTGGGTTGTCATCTCATTTCCAAATGTAAGACCTATGTCGTTCTAGTGTCCAACGAAGAAAATGAGGCAGCCTGACATGACACGCCGCTGGCTGTCATCTCTCTTGACCTGTAGTCGGCGTTTGACAGTCTCAGCACGAGCTACCTGTTCACCCTAATGAAGAAGCTGGGCCTACCATTCGTATTTATCATTGGGGTGAGGCAGGGTTGCCTTTTCTTTAGTATTGGAGTTGGACCTCTGCTAGGCCTCCTCGAGAAGATCTTCACCGCGTTTAGTGGTCGCCTGTGCGGTTGATATCGTACTCTTCATCAAGGACGACGCTCAGTTTGAACTCGTGCGATTAATCTTTGAAGAGTTCCACATTTTCTCTCTGGGGTGGCTGTCAACTTTGACAAGAGCTGCGGACTCTTGAGCTGCACGATCTCTGCGGGGGGTCGGTGGAATGATGGTCTAAACCGCTGGTTTTCGACCTTATTCTACGACCCAGGTTCGATTCCCACATTGGACCCTTTTTTCTGATTAAAAAAAATGCTCCAATGGCCCCTGATTCTTGCAAAATTCAAACCCCACCAGCGAGTGCAAGTAACCAAACGGGGCTTTTGCACATTTGTAAGTGCAAAGTCGAACTGCTTTTCACATGTGTAGACATGTGGTGCACTTACAGTAAAAGCAGTCACCTTCTTCTACCCACCATGATTATCATGACACCTGTACCACGTGTACTAGGAATAAGCAAAAAAAAAAAAAAAAACGATCTCTGCCAGGAATGCCTCTCCTCCCAGCCTTCTTACATGATGCGGCTGCTGGACCAACCCATCTCGAGGTGATTTCCCTTCACCCGCAACATGTCAGTGGTAGGTCTTGACCGCGCAGCTAACAGCCTGGTCGTGGGATCCATCCTGCACCACTTCCATGGCTACGTTCATCGGAATCTACCATTGGCCAGCTGCAGAAGCGGCTGACGCTTTTCGTGTGGGGTTCTAGCCGAGTCTCGCGGCTTCCTGGGGGCATACTGGCACGTCATGTCTCTGATGGTGGCGACAGCTTGCTGGACATCGCGGGTCAGCTTTTGCTCGCCTGCCGGAAGGGATTCCAGCATTTTTGCGCAGCACCGCCAACGGCTACTATTGGCTGGTTGACACCTGGGCGTGGCTGATCCCACTTGACGTCTGACTCTCACTGAAGAGGAGGAGACTGCTGGGAGGCCGCGTCCAACATCCTTGAGTTGGACCACCGGGTTCTTCATCCCCTGCCTGAAGTCTCTGCGCCTTTGAAGTGACCAACAGGTTCCTGTGGCCCCCAGACCTGTTGGCCCCCGAGTGCTGGCTGCGGGCGACTATCGGAGACCTCTCCGATGGTACCCCTGCCATAGTCCGCCAAGAGCACTGCCCGCGCAGCACCTGGGGACCTTCTGCCAGCGACTACTTCAGGAAAATGCCAGCTCCATCTATCATGTAACTGATCGCTGACCCCATATATTGGAGTAGTTTAGCTGTGTGACCCCTGCTGAGGTATTTGTCTCCTGTGACATGCCTCTGGATCTGCAGGCCTCGCTCTTTGGTGTCAGCCTCCATCTCGGGGCAATGAAGCTGACAAGTGTGGCGAAGGCTACCATTTACAAGTATCCTCTTGAGCTTTAGCTGGGAAAAGAAACCCTCACATAGACTTGCCCACTTTGAAGGAAAGAAATCTCGCGGTATATCGGTGGTAGAGTTTTCCCTCAAAGGGTGGAAACTAACTAAGAGATTGGATATACATACTTATACATTTATAATTATGCACACAACACACACACAACATATATCATATTACAACCAAGTCACAGAAGGATGCTATTCAGGTACCAAAAGTGACATTTCTCCCTTTCAAAATGCATTAAAAAATTTGAAACCATGCATTTTATGTGATCAAAACCCAGTACAAAACGTAGAGTTGACAAATTCAACAACAACAAAAAAAAAACCAACCTGTATAAAATGGTTTCAAGCTTTACCTCTCATCTTCATAAGCTTCAATTTCATAACATCCTATGAGGAGATTTATGAAATCGGTCGAATTGGCCAAAGATCTGTTTATGCTGGTGAAGTGGAAGGAGCCAATTTTCAGTCTAGAATTCTCCGACAAGCTTATGTTGTAATATCCTTAATAAAAATTATTCCTTTGGGCTCTTTGAGTTGTGGGCAACTGCCACTTACTGTGGCCTTTTGGCACATACACAATTGCTAGGCTAGCTCGTTGGTAACTTGGATGGCCTACTCTAAACCTCATGAAGCCTACACATGGCGCCCTTGCAGGCTCTACTGCTGTGAAGAGCTTCTGCTGATATTTAGTCATCCAGAATACCAGGGGATGTCACATGTATTACTACCCAGGCCTACGCAATTATTGTGCGCAGGACAGCAATGCCATTCCAACTACTCATCACATACACAAATCTTCACCTGCTAGAGCTACTGAACCTCGCTGCGCTGCCTTTACATAGCACCTGGGAAGGTGAAAACACCCCATCGACCGGCCTTAATTTGGAATCAACTGGACAGATTTCCATCAGTCATGCTTCTCGAGGAATGAACCCAATGTGGATGTATGCCAGCCTTACATGCGCTGCCCCATCCTGCCCAACAGGTGTGTGTCAAAGACGGCTGCATTATCTGTGGGTACAGCAACCTGTTTTTGGTTCATAGATACTGCCCTATTGTCAGGATCTCTCATCAAGGAGGACTTTAACTCCTTACAGCAGCCTTAGGACCCACAGAGCTGAATCTTCAAAAATGATCTAGAACACAGTGACATCGCTATTATGTCTTTAGCTAAGTCTAGGATTTGAAAGTTTTTCGTTGACACTAGAAATCAGTGGAATTCGAAAGGGCCCCCTGATTGCATGGAGAAAGACTATCTTTCTTGAATATACATAATTGTATATAACTTTTATAAACACCAATTATTTTTTGTTTATACATATGTTGCGTTCCCGGTTTGGATAGATGAAAAGGGAGGATACACGATGTGACTTATTAAAGTTTCCTTACTTAAGTATATATATATATAGCAATTTAGGCCAACAACCCCATGTATATAACCCGCAGCAATACCTTAATGTTGTATAATAGAAGCACAGCTGTCAATGATGCACTATCGACATATGTCTTTACATCATCACATGTAATGCAATTTGTGCAAACAGGATAAATAAAATAAAAAAAAAGGGGAAACTCTGTAATTGATTAAGAGTTGAGCTAAAGCAGGGATCGAGCATATAATATTGTCAGAACAAAGGTCTAAAGATGGAAACAGCCACGACACTAGTATACAATTTCATCAGACAACCCATGAAATCGTTATTAAATTGGACAATCTATAAAAGACTCCTTCTGGAGGTTTAGCAACCCACTGAAGACGCTGGGAGCTATTTCATAGAGGAAAATTATAGCAACAGATCTCTATAATTTCTACAGATCAACTGTAAATAGATTCATATTAAGGCATTTTTATAGCCCAAATAACACAAACAATAGTCAAACATACAAATCTGTTTGCATCATGCCGTACCCTCCTAACAGCGTAACAATAGCCCGAGGAATCAGAAAATATGGTATAATGGTAAATATGATGGAATAACGCACTGAAACACATAAAAGTACAAACATTACTAAAACCTGACAGATAGATACCCTCAAAGTAGCCCTAATAAAGTCGTATTTTGCAACTGTTGCTGTGTCAATATATCACAGCAAAGATATAGTACACAACTCTATTCCAACAGAGTCGGTAGTTCTATATTTAGTACAATTTGTGAAATTAAGGTGTGGGGGTAGTACCATAAAGCAAAAGGAATGAAATATGTATGAGAGGGAACAAGAAAATTTCTCTAGATATTTATTTAAATAAATTAAAATTTGGGAACATGTCTATACTGACGAGATATGCTATTTACATAGTAATCTAGATAGAGGTGACCTGAAGTTACTTAAAGCCCTTTAGGGCCCATGCGAAATCTAGGTTGGTTACTACACAAAAAGGGGGGGCGCTAAGTCATAATGACAAATGGCTTACCTTTTCTCGAAAGTGCCGGCAAAGGTCTGGTCTCCCGACTGAAGACTGTCCTCTCACTTAGCGACTCAGATTGAATCTCTTTTTGGCAACGAAACCCTCTTTTATCTTTGTCTCCCTCCATTTTCATTCGCTGGCCGCGCCAAAGTTTCTATTGGCTGGCATTTTCATTCGTCGAAAAAAAAAACACCAATCAAAATGGCCAACGGCTCCAGTATACAATTTCACAGACGCCCCAGGCCTCTCCCATCAAAATAGAACATATAGTATTACCAAAACAAAAAAAATCTAAAGAGAGAAACAACCACGGCACTAGTGTAAAATTTCATCAGACACCAGGCCCCCCTCCACATGGATTGAAATACGATCCTCCCTTTTCTCGGGAAGGTATATATAACGAGCCCCCTTCCCCTTGGACTGTAACACGATGCTTCCCTCTCTCGGGAAAGATATTTATATGGCCTTAGTCTTTTAGAAATCTTCCTTCTCCATTTCTTCTGGTCACCTTTACCTAGATTTTAAATGAGGGGCATATATGTACATATGATACAACAGCTTCCAGCGCGGATATCTCTGGATGTCACTGGTGTCTTCTTCTCTACCAGGCATCAGCTTTCGGCATGGAAGTCTGATGTCATCAAGAGTCTAGGTTTCTGGGCAAAAAGGTGGTCTATAAGTCTATGTGGGAGGGAGGCCATGTATCCATTTGACGTTGATCATACATACATCTTCTGTTGGGGTATGGTTACAAAAACGTGCCCCAACACATATATGTCACATTTTATATATTATATATATAGAGACACCAAGTCCATGATCTAACTTTGAAATGACATCAAATAAAAGTACTACTGGAAAAGAAGGGTGGTAACCGGGAAAGGTGATAAAAAGTTCGCTGTCATTGTCCAAGCAACTAAGGGAGGATGGAAACATATCGGTCATGTCAGTCCTTGATTGGACACATACAAACAACAGAGACCGCTCTCTCTGACATCACCATTAGCATAATAAGCTGGATTTTTTTTCTGAGCCCAGGACAAAACAGCACAGCAGAATAGCCAAGAGTCAGGTGTTGCTAGGTCGCCATGCTGTCCGATCCCAGGACTCCCCTTAGTCCATCTCACCTTCCCAGGAGCCACCCCTAAATCAAGATAGCCATGTTTCTATGCATCTGGATTTCTTTTGTCTTCATGCTGTACGTTCACACTTCCGGCACATGACTGCAAGTTGGATGAGGGGCCTATGACTGTGTTGGCTGAGGGACTGAATTACCCTGCGAGTTTGTCAAGGTCTTTGAAAATTCTTTGCCGGATTTTATGGAAGGTTTTCAAGGCCTCTCGGCTCCGTGGTGGCCTTGGCTCCATCTTCTAAACGCAGCAAAGTCATTCTGCGGCAGAATATGAAGCATGGTGGTCCGGGTTTACAGACATTCTGGCCAATCACCCTATCAACGACCGACTACAGAGTCCTCAGCGGCGTGCTCATTGGCCGTCTGGGTTGTCATCTCATTTCCAAATGTAAGGCCTATGCCGTTTTAGTGTTTGACAAGGAAAATGGGGCAGCCAGACATCATACGCCGCTGGCTGTCATCTCTCTTGACCTGAAGTCAAGTTTACAACATATATACAGTGTGTGTATTATTTTTATTTTATCTTAAAGTACAAAGTAGTTTTTCTAAATAGTTTCTCTTTTTCATATATGTGTCTACGAGCGACGCTAATGCCCAGTGTTAACCATGAGGTGAAATAATGAGAAAATATATCACAGCATGTTTTAAATAGTTCTAAATGTGAAACAAGATAGCAGATAAGAAGATAGTTTTCTAAGAACCCTAAAATATTATTCTTAGAATTAGAAGTGGAATTCTAAGAATAATATTTTAATTTCTTAAACACAAGGTAATAAGACCAAATCCAAATAAATAAATACCTTGTGTTTATAATCTATAATCCAAATTGTGCCTTATCATTTAGGGTTCTTAGAAAACTATCTTCTTTTTTATCTGCTATCTTGTTTACACACTTGATAACAGTAACTATTTAAAACATGCTGTGATATATTTTCTCACCGGGCGATTTACGCTCCAGGAACCCGGGTTACCTCTATTTTCTCATTCTTTGGGCTCGAAAATCATACACTTTGGTTATTAGCCCATAAAACCATATTCTCTCTATTTTCTCATTCAGTACTTTTTTCTGAAGATGGTAACAATGTTGTTACTGAAATGTCACATACAATTTACAGTACAACCTCGTTAATTCGACACACGCAAATTCGACACACTACCTTAATTCGACCCTATTCTGATGTCCCGACCTCCGGCCTATCAAATAACAAATTGTAATTCGACAGTATCGATAATACGACAGTTCCGATAGTTCGACCATTTTAAAATTCGAATTTCGACAGTTGAATGTTTTTTTACATACAACTTTACCGCTAAACGGTATTACGGCGGCGGCAAGAGGCGACGACGTCGGGCGCCGATAGGATCGCGCCTGCACAATTTTGGTTTCTGTTAGTTCAAGTTTCACTTTGCAGTGCCATTGCGCAATGTCACGAGTGTTGTTTGTTTTTTACGCGGGAATTTAAGAATCGCGCGCTAATTAATAATATTAATTTGCTTTTAATTTTCAGCATTGAAATATTTTAGTTATATTAAAATTTACAAATAATTTCCTTTTAAATAAATAAATCTTCATAAAATGTAGCCACAATGATTATGATAACATTTTATTTCAATATTCCATTTCCATGTTATTATAAAAGATTTAAACACAAAATCAATAACACCTGCAGCAGCAGTGGATGTCTTTAATACAATAAAAACTTTGTTATTTAAAACACATTCCAGAAGAAGAAAGACATGCATGTTTTATTTAAATAGACTATCAGGAATACATCCTGAATAGGATTTCAGTGCAAAAACAGACATCTATGAAGGAAATTTTAAAAAGATCTTCATGATTATTTTAAAATTATATTTTTAAATTTTCTTTTTATTTTCCTTATTTATTTCCTTTCAATTTCTATATTCTTTAATTGGAATAAAATATTATTTGTAAATATTTATGTTTCAAAAATATGTATCATTGCCATTTTGTCCCTGTTACTAAAAGTTAATCATGAAAATAAAAAATAATATAAAAAAGTACACAAACAATGGTTTCAATTAATATGATCAATTTATATTACAAAGCTATTTAAAAAAAATATTATTTTAGCGAGTTAGATGATTAGCTAATCATCTTAATAACTTTAATTCAACACTTTCTTTAATTCAACCGAAAGCTCTGATCCCTTGGGGTGTTGAATTAAAGAGGTTCGACTGTATTTATTTGGTCTTATTTCCTTGTTTACATACAACATTCAATTAAATATTTGGGCCTCTTTAGAAAGGTTTTACACAGTTGTGGATAAAACTAAATTGTGAGCCTTTCAATTTTGTTATTCAGAGTTTTATTTGTATATACTTTAACCTTGTACTAATTGTACTGTTTTATGTTTGAAGTATGTTATTGGCTCTTAATATTGACAGCACTGTATTATAAAAACTTAATTTAATATACAGTAGAACCTCCCTTTAGCGGACACCTCTCTACAAAGGACAGTTTTCATTTGCAAAATTACCATTTTTACTATTTAGCAACTCTCCGGTAAGAGGACATTAATACTGATTTTAAAGACTGCCTGTTGCTCTACACCCATTCATTGAAGAAGTGATTCATATCTAGTTAAAACATACTAATGATGACGAAACATCGAGGGGCCATCGTATCTTAATAAAGGCTTTGTGTGTGTAGTTAAAACATACTTTGTCTCTACTTGGTAAACTGTAGAGACTGTGGGATGGTTGTTGATGTGCTGTGTTGGTGTGGCTTGTGGAAAGGCTGCTGATAAAATTATAATTAAAATTAATTTATTTAAAGCAAGAAATTATAAAGAGAAAAGAAGCAACGGTTGAAATAACGGCCGCCGCACTAGCCTTGTTGTTTACCGCTAAGTGGCCAGCGTCTCTGATGACGTCCCACGCGCATGCGTAGTGAAGTGTTGACGCCCGCGGATACCGAGGCCGTCTTAGTTCGGCTCGCTGAAGCAAAGTGTAGTCGCCACACTACTCCCCCTCCAGTAGGATCTTTCCAGCGATCCTATGCAATTTTATTGGCTTGCCAAGTTCGGGTCTTGGGAAAACATCGGTCCTTCTGATGTGAAAGCAGGCTTGAGGCGGTCGATTGACACCCACGTGGATCTCTTTTTAATTTTCAGTTTGTAAATTTTGGGTACTAGGTGGAGAGGGCTGGCCCACGGTGATTTGGATGGACGACAGATGCCTTTCTCCATCATGAAGGCGAATTCTTTCTTTGCCGCGGCGAGTTTGTCCGTGGGGAGTCGTCGCGGTTTTACTGCAATCGGGGGGGCCCTTTGTGACGATATGATGAGTCACTGAGTGATGGGGAGGGCTTTTTACAAGATTCTGACTAGTGAGCTCTGGGAATTGTCTGAGTATTCTGGAGTAAGGCGAATTGGCGATTGTAAGGTGAATGCAAACAGCGGGGGAAGGGGAAACTTGTCCAATGGAGTGAAGGGAAGATACTGGGTCGCTCAGCCGGTGATTACGCAGGTCTACTGTCAGCCCGTAATGTCGGAGAAAGTCTGCGCCGATGATGGACACGCCGACGTCGGCTATGATGAAAGGCCAACGGAATAATCGTCCGAGACCGAGGTCAAGCTCAAGATGTCGTTCCCCGTAAGTGTGGATGATAGATCCGTTAGCTGCGAAAAGCTGCCTGTGCGAGGGCCTAGCATTTTTTACTGGTGGTGGAATCACTGAGACTTCGGCTCCAGTGTCGACCAAAAACAAATAGGCGCTGCGTCGGCCCGTAATGAAGAGCCGGCGAGTAAGGCCTGCGCCGTCAGTGGCTCCTACTGACGGCGGGCGTATTCGTTTCCCTGGACCTTGAAGTTGCATGGTTGAAGGCACTTCCTAGCTTGCGCTCCAAACTTCATATGGTACCAGCAAGTTCCTGCGTTTCCTTTTTTGTTGTGGGTCGGGTACCTAGCGTTCGGATAGCGATTGTGTGGGGTGTCCATGGATGACTTCAAAGCTTCGATTTGCGTATGCAGGTCTTGGATTTGCGTCATCAGCTGCTGGTGGGCTTCCGCGCTATGACCTGTGCTTGGTTGGTCCACTGCTGAGACTGTTGGCAGTATGGCTTCGTGTATGTTGTCTGCCATTTCCGCCAGCTTACTCAAACTTGTTTCAGAGGATGCTGCGAGAGCGGCCCTTATGTCCTGAGGTAGGCGTAGAGTCCACAGCATTTTCAGTGCTGTATCGGAGAAATTTCTTCCTGCCTGATGTTGCATCGCGGCTAGGACTGTTGATGGCTTCTGATCTCCCATGGGACGCCCATCCAGAACCTGTAAGATTTTAGTTTGTTTTGATTGACCGAGTCGTTGGAGAAGGCCTGCTTTCAGCGCATCATATTTACCAGAGGGTGGGGGGGCCGTTACGATGTCCGCGACGTAAGTAAGGGTTGGCTGGTCTAGGCTCATTACCGTTGCTTGGAATTTAGTTTCGTCGCGGGAGATCTCGGCTAGACCGAAAGCGGCTTCTAGCTGGCTTATCCACAGTTCAACGTTGTTGGGCCAGAATGGTGGTGCACGGAAAGCCAATCTTGATATTTGGGAGGGTGCCGTGGATGTTGGCCCTTCCGGATGTTCCGTAGTTGCGTCTTGCATTCTGGGGCTGTTAAAAGTTTTGTGGATGAAATAAAAAAATGTATAGAAGTGTGATTAAAATAACTTTTGCATAACGTCCGGCTCACCAATTTGTGGGATGGTTGTTGATGTGCTGTGTTGGTGTGGCTTGTGGAAAGGCTGCTGATAAAATTATAATTAAAATTAATTTATTTAAAGCAAGAAATTATAAAGAGAAAAGAAGCAACGGTTGAAATAACGGCCGCCGCACTAGCCTTGTTGTTTACCGCTAAGTGGCCAGCGTCTCTGATGACGTCCCACGCGCATGCGTAGTGAAGTGTTGACGCCCGCGGATGCCGAGGCCGTCTTAGTTCGGCTCGCTGAAGCAAAGTGTAGTCGCCACAAGACTATTAAAATGCCCAATTAGGTATAAAATTGGAAGGTCTTTCTGCACCTTAAATAGCACAACTGAGTCTCTAATCATCAGGACTTGTTTCTCTACATGCTAAGGAGAAACACAAGGTTATAAGACCAAATCCAGATAAATAAATAGCTTGACGTTTCGTTAACAATGCTGTTACCGAAATGTCACACACTATTTAGTTATTTATATTTGGTCTTATTACCTCATATTTATAATCTATAATCCAAATTGTGCTTTCTCAGCTAAGGAGAAATATCATAAAACATGCCAAGAGTAACAAATACTAAGCATCTTGTGAAAACAAAAATGATTTGACTTTATGCATTTTACAGAATTTAAGAAGATAGATGCGAGAAAAAGAACTCACCCTTTTAATGCTGTGTTTTCTCAACTTCTTGAAGTAGAGGAGAGCTTAAGATCCTGAACTCTTTAAAATAGAATCTTCAAATGATGGCATCAACATTGATATTCACTCTTTGGAATTTATTTTGTTCAGCTCATAGGAAGAATAACTTCTTAGGTGCATTGAAGATTTATATTGAAGCTACATAAAATCTTGCTTATGATACAATGCTTTGATATTCCTTGTCTCTTGTCATTTAGATATAGTCAAATCTTTTTAGCATGTCATTTCTCTTTAAAATACCTTCAATTTTTTTCAAACGCCTTTTTGAATTTTGTTTAGCAATGTAGTTTGTTTATATTTCAATAATATTTTGCTTTATCATTTTTATTATCTTTATTATTATGCTTTATCATTTTTTATATACTTCATTGTTTTAACTGCCTACATCAGTTGAAGGAACTACAATTGAACCTCGCTATAATACCATTACTTGGGACCCAAGAATCTATGTTGTTAAACTATGGGATTTAAAACTTTGGAGTCATAATTCTGTTACAATCTGTAGCTAGTGATGAGTGTGAACAAATTCCTAGCAATAATAAATATCAGTAAAGGACATATTTTAGAGACTACATATACAATCATTATCAGACTGAATGTCTGTATCTCTCTCTTGATCTTTTCTGATTGGTTCCCTATTGTCACATGATCAATATAATACTTCAGGAACCTGGGTTAACCAAAGAGATAATAATGTGAAACACTCCAGGTTAGAGAGAACCTGGATTAACCGAATCTCTATAAATACAACAAAGTTGTGGGAGGATGATATACATGTACCCACCTCTCCCTTCAATTATCTATTGGAACAATGCATTATGCTTATTACGCAAGTATATATCATCCTCCTATAGCTTTATTATATTATGGCCTGACAATCAGCCCTGCCACATGTACCCACCTCTCCCTTTAATTATCTATTGGAACAATGCATTATGTTTATTACTCAAGTATATATCATCCTCCTATAGATTTATTATATTCTGGCCTGACAATCAGCCCTGCCACATGTACCCACCTCTCCCTTCAATTATCTATTGGAACAATGCATTATGTTTATTACACAAGTACATATCATCCTCCTATAGATTTATTATATTCTGGCCTGACAATCAGCCCTGCCACATGTACCCACCTCTCCCTTTAATTATCTATTGGAACAATGCATTATGTTTATTACTCAAGTATATATCATCCTCCTATAGATTTATTATATTATGGCCTGACAATCAGCCGTGCCACATGTACCCACCTCTCCCTTTAATTATCTATTGGAACAATGCATTATGTTTATTACTCAAGTATATATCATCCTCCTATAGCTTTATTATATTCTGGCCTGACAATCAGCCCTGCCACATGTACCCACCTCTCCCTTTAATTATTTATTGGAACAATGCATTATGTTTATTACACAAGTATATATCATCCTCCTATAGATTTATTATATTATGGCCTGACAATCAGCCCTGCCACTTCACTAACTTAAACACATAAATCATCAAAAGAACAAAATCAGGAGGAAAAAGAGTTTCTTGTTGTAAATTCGACCGATTTCATAATCCCTCTCGTAGGATGTTAAGAAATTGAAGCTGCCCCTGTCATAGCCACATGGAGGTTCTACTGTGTTCTGACACTTAATCTGAAATGGTCAACTTTAGTAGCCTGAGAATAGTCCATCATATAGAGTAGCTTTCTTATTAAATATAATATTTTGTTGAGCCTGGCTCCGGCAAGACTTTGCCTCTTGCTCTCTCAATGGTCTACATTATACATAACTTTTCAGGTCACTGCCCATTTTGTAATATTCACAGGGTGAAAGTAAAATTTAATGATTATTCATTAACACAAGACTAGAATGCTTGACCACCCACTCCCAAAGGGTCCTAATCCCACTTTGTATCTGATGGAAAAGCAGTAATCCATACTTTGGGGATTTATAGGTTAAAATAATACAATAGCATATACTGAACCTAGATGTTGTTGAGGGCTATACTGCTATAAAACTTATCAGAAAAACAAACAAAAATCATTGATAGTCTTTAATACCTTTTGTAGGATATCAGCCAATCACACACTTGTTTCAGGCTGTAGGTTCTTAGGTAAACGTGGTGCAGGCTGCATCTTAACAAGAAATTTTAAAAACAAATCTACATAATCAGGCTGGAACATGCTTTAAAGAAAAGTTTGAATTGAAACGGTATAAGATGCTAAAATAATGAAAGAGCATTTCTTAATTGCATATCTGAATGCTGATGACACTGTCCATATGAGAAAAAAAATACAATCTAAAAATTGAACATTCTCTCTTTTTATTTAAAACTAGCAGATGTACCCGGTTTTACCCGAGTTAAAGGTTCCTACCGAATATTTGATAGAAAATATTTTTCAAGCAAACATTCACTCTTTACTGAATCAATTTTTATTAAGATACTAGCTGAATGACCCATGCAACGCAGGGTTTTACCCAATTAAATATTTTTATTCAAATACTATTCGTTACAATTATAAATTGGCGCCGTGGATGTCACTCATGTGAAATGTCCCGTTCCAAACTTTGTGTGTTTTTAAAATAAAAATGTAAATTTTTACAACAATATTTGAAAATTATATTATTTAGATTTTCAAATACTACAAATTCTAATACTATTCGTTACAATTATAAATTAGCGCTGTGGATGTCACTCTTGTGAAACGTCCCGCTCCAAACTTTGTGTTTGAGAAGCGATATTTTTATAGAGAGATGATCTGTCTTTGTGTCTTCTGCTCGAACGAATGTTTTTTCTGTTAGAATTTTGTTCCTGCATACTAAAAATGAACTGGCTTCACCCGTGGTCTCTGCTTTTTGGAATTTTTTCCAATATAATTTTGCATCTGATAATCAAACCTGATACAGCAATATTGTCATCATCATTTTCTTACTAAAAAATAACTATTTTTGCCCAGAACCTTTCAATTTCAATTTTTCTTGGCTAAAAATCCGATAAATATCTCTTCCAGATTTTTCTCTATGTCCTGTTAAAACATGTTTTACATGTACATTAGGTCAGCTGATATTACTTCCTATCTTCACCGCTAGAGGCGCTGCTTGCGAGCGAAAGGGCAAATTTGCAACGCAATTTGCAAATAACTCGAATAATATTCGGGATAGGGACCTAAAATTTTCACTATAAGTTTTTCCAGATTCTACTCTATATATGTTCTACCGCGTTAGGGTAAAGGTTCGAGCTGCAGTAAGAACTATAAATTAATAATTTATATTTTAATAAGTGTCCAAAAATTACATACAATTATAAGAGGCAGGTGGAGTACAGTTTTTACTCCACCAGCGCCTAGAGTATTATATAATGGAAGGAACCGCCGCAGGTTGTAGCGACGCGCGGTAAACAGCCGGCGACATCAGGCGGTGTTCGAAAAGTGCGCGCGCAGCCCCCGGTGCGCGCGCAGGCCGGCTGGCCAGCCGCCGCTTCTCGCAGAATTCCCAGCGTCCCAGGCCAGCGTCGCCCGCTGGCATCCTCTTATCTCAATATACAGTTAAAATTTCGGTCAGATTAGTTACGTATTGTGGACGTGTATAGCCGACATAGGAACAAACACACATACATATACTGACTTTTATATATATATAGGGATATTCTATATACAGTTACGAGCGTCATTCTTCATCTCTTAATCAGTTTTCATCTCTGTTTTTTTTGGAATGGCGCCCTCCTATTGGTTGGCTACGCTCACGCCACCTTTGCCCCCCCCCCATCATGCCCCCCCCACTCGTTTTTTTGTTTTTGTAACTATTGTGTTGGAGCGGGTCGCTCCTTAAATAAATGCATATATTAGTTAATAACCAAATGGAATCCTCTCTTTCTTTTTCCCAGTAAGAGACGCCTACGGAAGTAGCTTCGCTGTTATCGATTAAATACAAAAAAATCAACAGAGTTAATTTTATTTATATATAAATACCAAAAAAAATTCAGCAATTCATTCAACTCAATCTAAAAAATATTCAAAACAAGCAATTTTAAGATAACACCATATGTAAAACAGTCGGCCAAGAAAACAACAACGATATTACATCTTTCTCACATATTTACACACAATCTTGATTAATAATTAAAACTAATCTTTAACATTGTTTATTATACTTCATAATATATAATATTCGTTAGGCAAACTTTCACTCGGTTAAATTAATAATATAAATTAGAAAATGTTTACGAGGGCCATCCAATAAATAAGTTTCCCTATTTTTTTTCTGCGAACGAAACGTTGTAAAAATTAGTTGGTAGTGTAAGAAATGGTCACTACGATGCGTTGGAAGCAAGTGACCTTCAAAATCACGCTACTCATATGTGCAAGTCCGTAGCGCTTCAGTTTCAATGGAGCTACCACTGGTGAACGTGTCCACTTGCGAACTCCGTTCTGTAATTAATTTTTTCATGGTGAAAAATGAAACTGCGGTCAATATTCATTGCAATTTAGTGTCAGTGTATGGTGAAGGATGTATGAGCATCCAAATGGTTCACCGTGGCGTTCATGGTTCTTGGAAGGACGGCAAAACGTGCATGATGACGAGCAAAGCGGCAGGCCCGTTACTGCTACGGACAATGCAGCCGTTGCTGCTGTTTGGAATGTGGTGGAAGCAGATCGCTGCGTCACCATTGATGAAATAATTATTCGACTGCCTCCTGGAATCGAAATTGGACGCTCTTCGATTGGAACAATCATGTCAGATGTTTTGAATTTTTGCAAAGTCTGCACAAGATGGGTCCCGCGTTTGCTCTTGGAAAATCACAAGCAACAACGGATGGAGGCAGTCCGAGCTTTCCTGGAAATGCATCAAAGAGATGAAGATCAACTGTTTTCCTGTATTGTCACTGGAGATGAAAGCTGGGTGCATCTTTCAACTCCAGAAACAAAACGACAAAGCATGGTGTGGAAGAAGCCTGAGGAAAGTGCACCAAAAAAGGCGAAGGTCACAATCTCTGCAGGCAAAGTTATGGCTATCGTCTTTTGGGACTGTAAGGGTGTTTTATTGGTTGACTACCTGCACCCAAACACTACGGTTAACGCTGCTAGGTACTGATAAGTCCTCAATAAACTCAGAGCTGCAATAAAATGGAAATGTCCTGGACTTTTGTCTCGGAAAGTGTTACTCGTCCATGACAATGCTCACCCTCACGCAGCTCGAACGACCCAAACGTTGCTGGAAAACTTCAAATGGGAAATTTTCACACATTCCCCTTATTCTCCGGATCTTGCCCCAAGCAACTTCAATCTTTTTCCAGCACTCAAGTTTCACCTTGGAGGCAAGCACTTTGCGAATGATGATGAAGTGCAGGCGGAGGCAAACCACTGGCTACGAAGACAGGACACGGCTTGGTACAAGAGTGGTATCAAAAAATTGCTACAACGGTACCAAAAATGTTTGGACAGAAATGGTGATTATGTAGAGAAGTAGTCTATGAGTTGTATAATGAAAATAAAATAACTGCATAATTGTAAATAATGGTGTTTATTTGTTAAAAACTAGGGAACTTATTTATTGGATGGCTCTCGTATTTTTGAAAAGACTTTGGAACTGACCTAACACCTTTTTTCCTAAATGGTCAAAAACCATTGACATGAAATCTTTTAACAATGGACAACCATCACATGATTTATCAGATTTCAGCAAAAACACTGACCATGGTTTATGTAAATATGGTTATTAAAAAAGCTACTAGAGAAATTCACACATGCAATGGAACATTTTAAGAATTAATTTAAACTGCTTTTCTGGTGGTCATTTCTCCATGGAAAGGGGGAGGTACCATTGCCCCGTTAGTCATTATAAAATAATTTTAGCAACATTAAAAAATCAGAATCAAACCAACCATGTAAAATACAACTGTGTATGTTGAAGCCCAATGCTAACTTCCCCAATATATGTTACAACAGTGTCAAGGCCAGTACTTAGATACACAAAAACTAAGTTGCATGACCTACTGGAGTTGTAGATACCAGTGGATAACCTCAAAAATAATGGTTATAAAGTCATTCAGGATTATCATCAATTTCTACTTCTAAATTCACCTTCAATTCAACATTTCAATCAAAGAGTAATAAGTACAAAGAATAATAGACTTTAGGCATGTTAATGCAGAAACTGCAACAAAATTTATTGTACAACAACAACAGCAGTTTAATTGTCCTGGTTTTTGGGAGCATCCTTGCCACCACGCAGACGACCAGTACGTTTGGCAGCAATTTGGCCGACCTTTCTACCAGCAGAGGCATTTCTGCGCACTGTGGAGGCCTTGCCGATGTGCTGGTGGTTACCACCACCATGGGGATGCTCCACAGGGTTCATGGCCACACCACGGACCCTAGGCCAGCTGTTCCTCTTGGCCTTGTACTTGTGATAAGCACGTCCTGCCTTCAGGATGGGCTTCTCAATACGGCCACCTCCAGCAACTAGACCTGTACAGGCATTGTTCTGCTTAGCAGAATTGTCGTACACAAAAGCCCACTGTAGAATTGTGGTAAAAATCATCAGAAACAGCCTCTAGAGATTATATCATGGTGATATATCATAATCTAGTATTCATCATTCTGGCACCATGGATCTTCTTGGTACTCAAACATTTTCAAAGTTAAAAAAAAATTGATCTGCTTTTTGGTGATCAAATATATAATACCTAATGTTTACACAAACATTATGTAACAAGACTAAATAAATAGTATGAAGTTTCACACACACTATTTGATTTGGTCCTGTTACCTTGTTTCCAATCTATAATCCAAATTGTACCATATTATTGTTTTGCACAATTTTTATTTTGAAGGTTCTATTAAAAAAAAAAATAGACAAATTTTAAAATTTATTGATACAGAAAATTGGTATTTTTGAAAATATTTCCTTCACAATCTACAAAATATATTGTAGCTATTCATAATATGTATAATTAAAAACATCAGTCGTTTCAATAATATGGATTTGGTATATATATATATGTTTGCAATGGCTCAAAAATAACATTTTGATAAAAATTTCTGGAAAAATATACATGCTACTTTGCTAATTAGGCTAAAAAAAAACATTTCATATTACTAACTCTTGTGTATTTATAATTGTAAATTTTAACAGTTTTGCTGATTCATGAAGGAAATGGACCAGATCACATTTACACTGTAATATCCCCATTGTACAAAGCATTGTTTAGCAAATTCTGAGAGCATAACATTATATGGGCAACAAATGGTTTGGTTTTTACCACATAAATATAAGTAACTATAAAAAAAAAACTAAAACATATTTTGCAACTACACTATAAAAAAAATCTGTCTGGTATTAAAAACTTATGACCAGGTGTTTTTTTTACCAGAAAGTCTATGAATATAAAAAGTATCTCATTTGACAAAAATAAATGAAAAGCTAAAAATTCAACTACAGTAAACAAGTGATAAGACACAATTTGGATTATAGATTAAAAGAATCATATGTCTAAAATAGTTTCATTTTCCCATAACAGATGGCACTCTAATGCATCATATTATAGATTATAAAGACAAAGTAATCCAAATAAATTGTCTTATTACCTTGTGTTTATACACTATGAGCAAACTTATACTTTTAAAATGGAAAAAAAATATTTGAGGTTTTTACCAGCAAAAGTCAATGCACATTTTGTCTTATTATTTTTAGTAATAGAAAATAGGTCTCACTTACCAACCATGGCGCGGTTCATAGAGGGAACTAGTTTCTTAGCTCCAGAAGGAAGCTTGATACGGGTCTTCTTGGTATCTGGGTTGTGGGAGACAACAATAGCACAGTTGCCTGAGGTACGGGCAAGCTTGCCTCTGTCACCAGCCTTCTCCTCAACATTGCAGATGGTGGTTCCTTCAGGCATCTGGGAGAGGGGAAGAACATTTCCAACTTGAAGATTGGACTTCTTTCCACAGTAAATGTATTGCCCAGTGTACATGCCCTCAGCAGCAATGAAAAGCTCATTCCTCTTCTTGTAGTGATAAGGATCACGGAACACTGCTTTTGCAAGTGGTGCTCCACGGCCTGGATCGTGAATGATTTCCTAAACATAACAAAATTGAATTCTTCCAATTTTTTTTTTTCAACTTTTTCAAACTTACCGTGATCACACCCTTGAGATAACCATGCCTTTCAGAGTAATCAGCATGTCTCAACTTGGGTGCTCCCTTGCGATGCTTGTTGTGGCTTTTGAAAATGCCACCAGCACCTTTACGCTGTCCCCTGATAACCCTACCCATTGCCTAAATAATCTGAAAAACAAAAATAATTAGATTATAATCAGAACAGTTCAGATATACACAAAATCTAGTTTGTTGAGACTTTTAAAAATACATTTGTAAAAAAAAATGGTCCTTAACTGATATAGATTAATAAGATTAATAAGATATATATGTAAATAAAAATGTGATTACTTGTTTGTTTATAGAGTGACTTATGTAAAGAGAGATAAAAACTTACCAAAAAAAAATTGACCAAATAACTTCTCTGAACATGCTAGAGCAAGACAAGGGCAGGGTGACCAGTTTAAAGAGCTCAACATACAGAATATAATCTATGATTAATATATGTTTTTTAAATATTAAATTCACATTTAATTTATTGTTAAATTAAAAAAATTATTAATTTTTTTATATAAATTCAAAATATATATATATCTTTATTATAAATTTTTTTAAAGAGTTAAAACATTATTTTGAAAACACAACACTTATGAAATATATATTTCCAAAAAAATTATATGTACATATATTTCATGCACAATATAAAATATTGTTGAACTTTCATAAATACTGCTATCATATTATTAAAACATGGCAAAATCTTGAGCTTTTTGTAGTGTGTTCTATATATTTAGAATTTTATATAAAACAATAAACATATTTTTATAAAGAAAAATTAACTTGAAATTTTTATTGATTTTTTTTTTATATATACAGAGAGCAGAGAACCTCCCTGTAAAGGACAACACCTAATTGCAGAGCCAAAGTGTCCTTTAGGGAGAGGAGTGCTATTATGGGAGAGTTGCTAAATAGTAAAAATGGTAATTTTGCAAATGAAAACTGTCCTTTGTAGAGAGGTGTCCGCTAGCGGGGTATCTGCTAAAGGGAGGTTCTACTGTATTTATTTAAAAAAAAAAAAAGAATTAATTTTTATCATTTGAAATATATGCAGAAATTCTTTGAGAAATCCCCTATAATATATCCTCTTATTATATTTATATAATGATTTTCCACTATTATATGCAACATTCATAGTAAAATAAATGAAATATTTGTTTAATATAAGCTATACTTAGAGACACATACAATGAAGAGCTGGTTGACAAGTTTAGACCTTGGTTGGCTAAGACTCCTTTTTGACCATAATTCTACGAGTATAAAAATACATTTAATTATAAAGTAGACACTTATTTTTTGGTCACAAGGTAATAAGACAAAATCCAAATAAATAAATAGTGTGTGACGTTTCTGTAGCAGCATTGTTACCATCTTCTGACAAAAGTACTGAATGAGAAATTTTACCACAGCATGTTTTAAATAGTTACTGTTATCAAGTGTGTAAACAAGATAGCAGATAAGAAGAAGACATGAAAACATGCTGTGGTGAATTACTGAAATGTCATACACTATTTATTTATTTGGATTTGGTCTTATTACCTTGTGTTTATAATCTATAATCTAAATTGTGCCTTATCATTATTTTTTGGTCATTTATTAATTTAAAAATAGATTATTTTAGGGTGGATGGGATGAGATAGGTTCATGGAAATACATCTTGTAGAAATATTCCTGACTGACATCTTCAGAATGTCATGTAAGAAATACAAGGTGCGTCTAATAAGATCAAATTACTAATAAAATTAATAAGACTAAAATATCATCATTTAGATATGGTCTTATTATCTTGTAATTCTAATCTACTAGCCGAATGACCCGGGCAACGCCCATGTTTTACCCGATTGAATGTTTTGATTCAAATACTATTTGTTACAATTATAAATTGGCGCCTTAAATAAATGCATATTTTAGTTAATAACTATAGCCTATGTGCTTTATCTGTCTATGTACTGTTGGCTTCCGTAGGCGTCTCTTACAGGGAAAAAGAAAGAGAGGATTCCATTTGGTTATTAACTAATATATGCATTTATTTAAGGAGCGACCCGCTCCAACACAATAATTACATAAACGAAAAGGCGAGTGGGGGGGGGGGGGGGCAAAGGTGGCGTGACCGTAGCCAACCAATAGGAGGGCGCCATTCCAAAAAAAAAGCAAACGGTGACAGAGATGAAAACTGATGACTGATTGTTGATTAGGAGATGAGGAATGACGCCGTAACTGTATATAGAATAATCCAAATTGTGTCTTATCACATCATGTACGAAAAAAGTTTATAGAGGCTACAGTATCTGTAGAACCTCTCTCTACTTGAGGGACAACAGAGCCAAAGTGTCCTTTAGGGATAGGTATCTTCTTACTGGAGAGTTGCTAATTAGTAAAATGTTAATTTTGGTGATGAAAAAACTGTCCTTTGAAATATAAGGTAACAAATCCAAATTAATGAAATGTTTTTGACATTTTGGTAATATCATTGTTACCATATCATCAGACAAAAGTACTGAATAAACATTTCATTAATTTGGTCTTATTGCCATATGCTTCTAATCTATAATCCAAATTGTACTTAATCACATTTTGTAGAGGCTCTACTGTAACTCTATTGAAGTACAGTAGAACCTCCCTGTAAAGGACACCTAATTGCAGAGCAAAAGTGTCCTTTAGGGAGAGGTGTCCTCTTACCGGAGAGTTGCTAAATAGTAAAAATGGTAATTTGGAAATGAAAACTGTCCTTTGTAAAGAGGTATCCTTTAGCATGAGTGTCCTCTAATGGAGGTTCTACTGTACCTTCACCTGTTAAATTCATTGTTATTTTTTGGTTTAATATTTCAGAGTTGAGTACTTTATAAAAGAAATTGATTTTATTAATGAAAACTCTTCCCTGAAAGGAAAAATGAAACTCTGAAATTAACCAAAAAATAACATAATGAATTTAACGGGTGAAGGTATCCCAATTGAAGTTCTAGACCTGCTTAGCAAAGGTTATAAATATGATATTAATTATCATATAATCACACATTAGGATATATTTTTATACATATTATTATTCCCAGTAAAGATGGGTCCAGGTCAGGATGGTGATAGTGGGCTTCTATACCACATGTCTATGCATTTAGAAAGAAATTTATCTTTTCCACTTATAAGGTGCTAGAGCCTTGTTTGGCTACTCAAGCTCACTGGTGGGGTTGGATTTGTATATATTTTTAACAGTATGCAAATTACATTTATGAATTCAATTGCAATCTATCGATAAAATTTGTAGCAATTAAATTTTTGGCAATGTGTTTATTTTTAGTAATATCATCAAATATCTCACAGACCTTACTACAATGATAAAGGTAATTGAATGAGAGGGTTTGGCTCTCTCACTCAGTGACTTTATCATTGTAGTAAGGTCTGTAGAGATGATATTTGATTATATTACTAAAAATAAACACATTGCCAAAAATTTTATTGTTACCAATATGCACATTAGTTTGTAATTGGAAGAAATTTCTATCTTATTTATAATGTCAGTAGTATTTACAATGATTATAGAAATATGTTAATATTTTATGATCACAATTTTCTGAGGCATAATATGCAATTTAGTGTGTTATAGGGTAATTTTCATATTCTGGGGTCAAAACTACGATAGCACTCCTTCCTAACTCTAAATTCTGGTCAACTTGCAGATAATATATATTGGGGATTTCTCTATAGGGAACAAACATGCATTTATATTTATATGAATACACCATTTATAAATCTTTGCTAGAAAAATTAAGAATCAAAAGTAAAAATTGCATATATAAAGTTGCAGGAGTATTATATTCATGCATCAAAAATTCACCTCTCCTGTTTAAAATGCACGAAACAATACAACAGTACAGAATGTTAAGGTAGTGATGAAGAATGTACTACAACCCCAGTTTTTGAAATTTCAGAAAATATCCAAACTACATACCGTGGTTTCGGGCTATAGCCCTCATCAGTACGGAGGCTGTCTGAATTTCATAACATCCTACAAGAGGAAACACAAGGTAATATGACCAAATCAAAATAAATAGTGTGTGATGTTTCAATAAAAACGCGGTTACTGAAATATCACAAACTATTTATTTATTTAGATTTAGTCTTATTGTCTTGGGTTTTTAATACAGTATAACCTTGCTAATTCGACACTCTACCTTAATTCAACCATATTCTGATGTCCCGACCTCCGGCCTATCAAATAACAAACCGTCTTCTTCTTCTTCTTTCTTATCTCAAAGCCATGATAATCATGGTGGGTAGTTAGCGACTGCTTTTACTGTAAGCGCACCACATGTCTGCACATGTGAAAAGCAGTTCGACTTTGCACTTACAAATGTGCCAGAGCCCCGTTTGGTTACTTGCACTCGCTGGTGGGGTTGGACTTTTGCAAGAATCGGGGGCCATTTGAGCATTTTTTTTTTTTTAAACAGAAAAAAAGTGTCCAATGCGGGAATCGAACCCGGGTCGTAGTGGTCGAAAACCAAACGGTTTAACCAGCCTTCCACCGACAACAAACCGTAATTCGACAGTATCGATAATATGACAGTTCCGATAGTTCGACCATTTTAAAATTCGAATTTCGACTGATGAATGTTTTTTAGCATACAACTTTACCGCTAAAATGGTATCACGCCGGTGGAGATGATCGGCGGGCGCCAATAGAATCGCGCTTGCGCACTTTTGGTTTCTGTTAGTTTAAGTTTCACCATGCAGTGCCATTGCGCAATATCGTGAATGTTTTTTTTTTTTTTTTTTTTTTACGCAGCAATTTAGGCTTTGTGCGCTGATTAATAATATTATTTTCTTTTTAATTTTCAGCATTGAAATATTTTAGTTGTTTTAAAATTTACAAATAATTTCCTTTTAAATAAATAAATCTTCATAAAATGTAGCCACAATGATTATGATAACATTTTATTTCAATATTCCATTTCCGTGTTTTTATAAAAGATTTAAACACAAAATCAATAACACCTGCAGCAGCAGTGGATGCCTTTAATACAATAAAAACATTGTTATTTAAAACACATTCCAGAGAAAGAAAGACATGCATGTTTTTTTTTAAATAGACCATCTGGAATACATCCTGAATAGGATTTCGGTGCAAAAACAGACATCTATAAAGGATTTTTTAAAAAGATCTCTCTTCATGATTATTTTAAAATATTATTTTTAAATTTTCTTTTTATTTTCCATATTTATTTCCTTTCAACTGCTATATTCTTCAATTAGAAAAAAATATTATTGGTAATTATGTTTCAAAAATACATGTATGTATTATTACCATTTTGTCCCTGATACTGAGAGTTAATCATTAAAATAAAAAATAAATACAAAAAATTACATACAATGGTTTCAATTAATATCATTAATTTATATTACAAAGCAATTTTTAAAAGATATTATTTTAGTGAGTTAGATGATTAGCTAATCATCTAACCTTAATTCAACACTTCCTTTAATTCAACCAAAAGCTCTGAGATTCCTTGGGGTGTTGAATTAAAGAGGTTCGACTGTATATAATCCAAATTGTACCTAATCATGCTATAAGAGGAGTTATGAAATTGGTAGCTTTTTCCCAAAAAAGATGGTGAAGTGGCAGGGTTGACAGTCTATTTTGTCGATAGGGAGGAACAATGTGTACCATCAACCATTTTAGAGGAAATTATCTGTTCGTTAAATCAAGGAGTTTGTATAAATTAAAGAGTACATGTTTACAAATTGAGCTGGGGGGTCGGTGGAAGGCTGGTTAAACCGTTTGGTTTTCGACCACTAGGACCCGGGTTCGATTCCCACATTGGACACTTTTTTCTGTTTAAAGAAAAAAAAATGCTCCAATGTCTCCCCGATTCTTGCAAAAGTCCAACCCCACCAGCGAGTGCAAGTAACCAAAACGGGGCTCTGGCATTTGTAAGTGCAAAGTCGAACTGCTTTTCACATGTGTAGACATGTGGTGCGCTTACAGTAAAAGCAGTCGCTAACTACCCACCATGATTATCATGGCCTGTACCACGTGTACTAGGAATAAGCAAAAAAAACAAATTGAGCATATATGCTTGGCCAAGACAGAACTCATGTTGTTTCTATTAAGAGTGTTATGTAACAGGTTCATGGTGGTTTGTTGCAAAGTGAGACCAGAAAGAATGGGTTATGCATGGGGAGGTAGACTCACCATATTGGCAGATGAAGGAGTACCCAAGGTGTGTTCACACAACATCCTGGAAACCCCTGTGTTGGAATTGGGTCGGGTGCATCAGTGGGATGGGAGGGTATGCAGTATCACTGATAAGGTGTGGAGTCCCAGGAGAAAACAGCAGAGTCAAGAGTGGGGTGATGTGAGCAGCATGGTGGTAGCTTGGCATCATAGAATGACTGTTTCTAAGATGCAATGTTGAAGGAAGAAGATGTCAGTAGAGGAGTTGCCAGAGTACACAAAAGGTTGTAGTAGTGGCAGGCAAGTGCAGCCTCAAAAGCAGAATGCAGGAGAGATTTAAGCACTACTCAGAGGTGAGCACATAAATGAAGGCAAAAAGCGCCATTAGTTGGTGAACTAGTTTAGATCCAATATGAACAGTCACCAGGCAGACTTCTTTATCACACACAATAGCTCTTTATTTTACAAAGCTGAGGAGAGGACAGCAGTTTTTTTTTTGTTATTGTTGTTCTGGTGCTTTAGGCATTGAAATTCAAAAGTTTCACCTAGCTTCTCTATGTAACATCTTTGAAAATCTGAAAGTGAAATTCATATCTGAACATGGATTTTGTAATAATGTTAGCATAAATTATAAACACACTCTGAGGAGAGCCTGCTGAAAAAAAAAAAACTTTCTCCACCATTTAAGATTTTTCTTGATCCAGGTTTCATCTGATAGATTAACCCCATCCATGGCTTTGTTGTATTCTTAAATCATTAAAGTTGTGGTGGCATTTCTCCCTGAGGCATGACATCGCTTGACCCATATTCACCTTTGAGATTTGCCTCTTTGAAGCTGAAAATTCCTAAGTTTCATTTGGAGGAACTTTATTGGGGCGATTCCCATTCATATTTTCCCTTATTGAGAAAATATACTGAAGATTTAAAAGCAATAATTTTAAAATAAAAATACGATTACTCGTTGGTTAGCTTTGGCGCTTCCAAAGTGGCATCACACAAAACCCAATGTTCGATTCCAAATCTCATCCAAGATGAAAATAAAACAAATGAAGTTAGGCTTTAAAACATTTCAAAACAAAACCACGTTTTTTTTTTTAGAAGGCGGGCCTTCCAATTTATAAACACGTAGAAAAATGGTCAAAAAGATTTTATAATATAAGTCGATAAAACACTTCATCAGATAAGATTTTATTTTAAATTTTTCATATTTTTAGGTATAAACAATTTAACTTAAAGCTGAATAAAATATTCTATTTCATTTAAAATTAAAATACACTTTGTTAGCCAAAAAACTTGTTTGCTTATCATGGATTTTAATATTTTATATTTATACTAGCGGAAGTACACGGCTTCGCCCGGGTTTTAGTCGAGTGAAAGTTAGCCTAATGAATATATGATTAAATATTTTCTTCGGGTAACATACTCTCTCTACTGAATCGATTTGTATGAAGACATTTATCTACTTATATATTTGCCTTATTCTGTCTGTTTGTCTGTTTGAAGCTCACGGATGGGATTTTTCATAACCATCGGTGGTTCAGTGGTAGAATGCTCGCCTGCCACGCGGGCGGCCCGGGTTCGATTCCCGGCCGATGCATTTTTTTACAATTTTTAAAACTCATTTATATATTATACAAGAATGACATCCACGGCGCCAATTTATAATTGTAACGAATAGTATTTGAATAAAAGCATTTAATCGGGTAAAACCCGGGCGTTGCCCGGGTCATTCGTATATAATTAATAATTGTATAAACGAATGCAAGACAAAATCACCGCGAATGTTTCTTTTTTTTAAGGCAATTTCTTTTAAAGGCAATTATCGTTATTTATCGTTAATTTTTGTTTCGATTTTATTGAAAAAAAAAACGATATGGTGCCTTTAAAAATGATCTTTATTACTATGCAGTTTTCTATTTAGTCAATATACCTAAGTTCATGTTGCAAATGTAATTATCTCTATCGATTTAGTAGGTGAAATGCAAAAAAAAAAAAATCGACATGATATAATCTTTATGAAAATTCACATTTTTATTTTTATATTTTCAAGACACACACAGTTTGGGGCGGGACGTTTCACAAGAGAGACATCCACGGCGCCAATTTATAATTGTAACGAATAGTATTTTAATTAAAACGTTTTAAAAACACACAGTTTGGAACGCGACGTTTCACAAGAGTGACAACAATGGCGCCAATTTATAATTGTAACGAATAGTATTTGAATTAAAACGTTTTTAAAATATATACGCACTCGGGTAAAACCGGGCAACGCCCGGGCCATTCGTCTAGTATATAAATATTTTATAAAAAATCTATTCCGTAGAGAATGGTTATTTGCTGATATATTTTTAATTTTTATAAAGATATATATAAAGAACTTTTATTGAGGGCATCTAAAAAACAGGGGATTGCTGAAGAGCCTTCACTAGAACATGCTTGCCAATGCTGGATTGGATTAGTTAAATACTCAAGCAGTCTAGGCTTTGGGGTGCAGGATTCCTGGCCAAAGGGGGTGGTTCCACTTTTGCAGAAAGGGCCAGGACGGGGTCCTCCATTTTTGGTGCCTGGGGACTGCGGCTTCTCGGCCTTTTGGCTAAGATCAAAGTGTATCTCTGTTGTGCTGTAAGCATTCTAAAGAATGGGCGCGGACAGTCCTTTGATAGATTAACCCCAAGATTTTGGACCCTCCGGACCCCCTTGGAACTTGCTCCACCTCCGCTGCAGGTTGACCTGGTAATGCCCTACCTACGAAACCCTCAAGAATGGACCAGCCGCAAGCCCCAGTGGATCCCCAAGCCCCAGAGGAACCCCAAGACGTCGAGCTGCCCACGAGCAACCCCCAATGGCTTCAAAGGCGGCTCACCCTCCAACGTAGGAACCACCTTCACATTTGGGTGAGTACCTGGCTCGAGGCGGTTCAAAAGTAAGTCGAACATTTTGGGCGCCGACGGGTTTGACGGGTTGCCTGGCTCTTCTGCTGGGCCCTGTAATCGGGACAGCGCTTCTGGTGGGATTTCCGCTTCGCCAAGTCTCGTACTTGACGCAGCGGAAATCGCGCCTGCGCGGTCACGTCGGGGACCAACGACGAGCCGCGCGGCCCGGCGATTGACCAGGTTACCGCACCCTTTTTTGTTGTGTCACGTGACCAGGTTTGTTTACCTCCTGGTAATAACAAACAGGCCGCTGATACACAATGCGTGACACAAACACGCCGCGCGATGCCCTGGTGGTAAGCTCTCCCGACACCACACGCTTGCCAGGTACACGAACAAATTTGAACCACTTACACGACCATGCCCCTGCTCTTTGTGGCCTATTTGGGATGCCTTTCCCGCTTCCTGAGGTCTTCAAATATCCATGGGAAGAACCCATCTCTTCCAACGAAGTATGGTACCGCCTTCTCAAGATGGGAAACACCGCTCCTGGTCTCGACGGCATCAGCTACCAGGAACTGAAACGGGTGGATCCCAATGCCACCATCCTCACCCAGATCTTCAAGGCCTACTTCCAGATGAGGGCGGTACCCCCTTCATGGAAGGAAATCTCCTCTATCTTGCTCCACAAGAAAGGGGACACCGAGGACCTAGGGAACTGGAGGCCTATTGCGCTGGGCAACACGACCGCAAAACTTTACACTGCGGTCCTGGCGGATAGGCTCAGGAGATGGGCAGCGACGACGGGACAGCTCTCCAAGGCACAGAAGGGCTTCATGGAATTCGAGGGGTGCCTGGAACATAATTTCGTAGTCCAGAGTACCATTGAGGAGACCAAGAGAACCAGCAGGCAGGCTTGCTTCGCCTGGCTGGACCTTGAAAATGCATTGGGCTCGGTACCGCACGAACACATCTTCAATGTGTTAAATGCATTTGGTGTCCTGGAGAAAGTAATCGCTGTCTTCAGGGACTTGTACACGGACTCCTCGACCTCGATCAGGACCCCGCTGGGAGTCACATCGCCCATCCCTTTCAAGCGCGGGGTGAAGCAAGGCTGCCCTGGAAGCCCAACCCTCTTCAACGTGGCGATAGAAGTCATAGTCCGCACCCTCGCCTCGATGGCGATAGACCATGGAGTCTGCCTACTTGGGCACTATGTGTCTGTGCTGGCATATGCCGATGACCTCCTCATCATGGCCAAGAACAAGGAGTCTCTCCAAGCGCTCCTGGACACCACAGGCGATCTGGCGGGAAAGATCGGACTCCACTTCAAGGGCCCCAAATACGCGACTCTTCACTTGGACTGCAGGAAAAAAGGACTACTCTGCCCACGACCTTCTGCATCCAAGAACAGCCAATATCAGCAATGAGAGAAGAGAACACGTACTGCCACCTTGGAGTACCCACCGGATTCAACAAGCCAAGGAACCCTGAAGAAGCTATCAAAGGAATCAAGGAGCATGTGGAAAAAATCCACAGCAGCCTACTCGCTCCCTGGCAGAAGATCGACGCCACCAAGACCTTCGTCTACCCAAGGCTCGACTTCATTATTCGAGGTTCCCCGATCCACAAGATCGCCTTCAGGAAGTAGACCTACTGATAAAGAGACTAGGGAAGAAATGGCTCGGCCTGCCTCAGCGGGCTAGCAACAAGGTGCTCTACATCCCTCCTTCCAAAGGCGGAGCAGGAATGGTGCCGTTTGGTGACAGGACCGACTTGGCCAAGATCCAACACGCCTTCCGGATCCTCACGAGCCCAGACTCCGAAACCTCCGCACTCGCCAAAAGCCTTCTTAAAAGAGTTGCGGAGAGGAAGCTGGGACGGCCTTCATTGGAAGAAGACCTGGCGGCGTATATGTCGGGGAAACTCGACGGTGATTTTGCCAGGGATGGTGGAGACATCACCTCGCTCTGGAGCGATGCCAGAAACGCTTCCCGACGCCTCTAGAAAAGGATCGGTGTTCAGTGGGTCCACAACCCAACGTTGGGAGACAACAATCAAGCTCCCCAACACCGGCAAGACACCCAAAGAGATCAGCCTCCCCGCAGTCGCTAGGGGCCAAATCCCTGAAGATGTGAAAAAGTGGTATTCCGACGGCGCTAAGTCTGGTGAGTACGGCGGGTCGGGTAAGAGTTCCCAGCCCAAGTCTTTTATGGTGTTTTTGACCACTGTAGCGTTGTGGGCTGGAGCGTTGTCATGCTGCAGTATCAGCTTGTTGTGCTTTTCACGCAATTCCGGTCTTTTTTCATTCAATGCCTCTCTCAAACTGTGCATTTGTTGTTCGTAGCGACTAGTATTGACCGTTTCGCCAGGTTTCAGGAGCTTGAAATATACTACGCCGGTCTGGTCCCACCATACGCAAAGCATTGCCTTTTTTCCTAAGCGATTGAGCCTAGGCTTCCGTTTTGGAAATTGGCCGAGCAGGCCCCACGACTTTTGGCGCATAGGATTGCTGAAGTGGATCGATTTCTCATCAGAAGTTACGATTCGGTGCAAAAATGATTTCTTTTCATGCCTGGCGAGCAGCCCTTCGCAGGTTACCAGACGCCGTTCTTGCTGCCTTTCGCTCAACTCGTGGGGGACCTATCTGGAAAGCTTTTGGGTCATTCTGAGGCTGTTTAAACGTAGGGAAACAGAACCTTGAGACACCTGGAGCTGTTTCGCGAGTTTCTCCTGCGTTTGGGTACTGTCGTCATCCAACAAAGCTTGAAGTTCAGCGTCCTCGAACTTTTGGTGCGGTTTTCCACGTGGTTCATTATCAAGTTCGAAATCGCCACTTTGGAATTTTTTAAACCACCTGTAACACTGTGATTTGCTCAGAGCGTGGTCGCCGTGAACTTCCTCGAGCATTCGGTGGGCTTCAGTGGCACTTTTCTTCCAGTTGAAGGCGAACAACAAAACTTCCCGCAAATGGGCACTTTTTGGCTCGGAAATCACCATTTTCCACGGGTTCCAGATATTTTCCACGATTTGAATTTTTCTAAAACTCCACACATGCTGATGCCACGTGAGTCAAAAAACAAAATGCCTTCAACAGCGCCACCGTCGGCTCAAATAAAGTTGCAAAGCGCCCTCTGGCAGCCATTTTCGCGTTTCATACTAATAGACCTGGTATAAAGATCTCAGCCAAAAGACTAAGAAGCTATATTTTTATAGAGATATGATCTGGCTTCTGTTTTCTGCTCGAGTGAGTGTTTTGCTGCTAGAATTTTGTTCCTGCCTTCTAAAAATAAACTGGCTTTATGTCTACTTTATGGAATTTTCCCCGAAATAATTTTGTATCTGACAATCAAACATGATACAGCAATATGTTCATCTTCATTTTCTGACTAAAAAACAATTATTTTTTCCCAGAACTTGGTCAATTTCAAATTTCTTTGGCTAAAAATGCGACAAATATCTCTTCCAAATTTTTCTCTATTTTCTGTGAAAATTTCAGCCAGATTAGGTCCATATTGAGGATTTGTATATAGCCGACAAACATACATACATACATACACTGACTTTTTTTTATATATAATTGATTTATGTAATTGATATTTATATTTAAATTATATATATAACTGTTTGTAGTTATTATACCTACAACACACGTGGTAAACATGATGGTTAGCATTCAAGGGGGCCTTGCATTCAAAATTGTCTCTGCTTCCTTGACCTTCATAACAAAGAGGCGCCTCTCCCTTTAAATGTTTATCACACAAGTAAAACACATGGTGGTAGTGATAAAGAATGATCCACAACACCAGAATTATCAAAATCTACAAAAGTCAACCTGTATATCACGATTTCGGGCTATAGCCCTCATCAGTACAGTGGCTGCTTCTATTCTGCTGGCTTTATAACATACTACGAGAGGAGTTATGGAACCAGTCGAATATTCCAAAAGGCGTTTAAGCTGGTTGTTGTGGCAAAATAGATTTGGACATGCTGCGCTTGTCATCATACTCTTCTTAAAAACTATAATGTTTATCAAATTTCAATTACTATTTTGTGTGTGTGTGTGTATTCAATAAACAATCACTATATATATAAAAAAAACTACCCATTATTTCTATCAACTCATAACAAGGAGCGATGAGAATGATTTCAAGACTTCAAAGGAGGTACCATTTTTTTTCAACTAGAAGTGGGGGTTGGGGAGGCTTAGACATATTTTATTTTGCTCAGTCACGTCGCGTTCTAATCGATCTAATTTCAAATTCTCTACCTGATTTTTATGTTTTTTTTTTTTTTTAACTTCAAAGCAAAATAAATAAATTCAAGAAATTCATGATTCATTTTCAAAATCAGCACGGCAGAATTTTTTTAAAACAATATTATCGACGCAGCATTCGCCAAAGGGCCGATAGTTCTACCTTGAGCCAAAAAAGCTACCGTAACTCCTGTTTTAATTCAAGATTTTTTAAATTTCGATCCCAAAAAAAAAAAAAAGAATCTTATAAATTTTAGCATCAAATATTTGAAAAATTTAAATAAAAAAAGTATGTGCCCTAATCCTTTTAAATTCAATAGGGGAATCCATTTACAATATGTTATTATAGCCCTGGTTTCACCTAAAACAACCTCTCAAATAACCTAAGAGGAAATCCCAAACGCTTTTGAAGTTCATTTGTGTCTAAAGAAAAATGTAGAAGTTTCACGTCAATTCCTTTCAACTGATCAATTTGAAAATAAAATTATTTTGCTGGGTTAATTGCTACACTTGGGCGGAATATAATGGGTTCTGAACTTGTCTCACTATGTGATTGCAAATAACGATTGCAAATATATTTTGAGGGCTCAATTTGTTCGTGATTTTTAATACAAATCAATTCGAGAACAAATATACAATCAAATTAGATCACTTTCGACGAAATTACAAAAAGAGCGATAGTACTTGAAGCATTAAAAATAGATAGTCAAGAACTTTCCAAAATGCCCTCAGTATGCATAATTCAAATGGTGAGATCAAAGAATATCAAGAGGCATCGCTCAAAGTATTATCACAAAAACTTAACAATAATTTCTCAAAGCAGATAAACATCTAGCAATGGGTCAAATTCCAGGCAAAAATTTGATTTTGTAAAACTCGGTCGAGATAATCACATTTCAAAATATTGCAGATCTAACTAAGCATGAAACACTCAAATGTACCGCATGCAAGAAAACAGGGTATTTAAAAAAGTATGTAACTAAACAATCCTGAGAGAGGAAAAAAAACTGTTTAACACAAGAAACTCTCAGTGTGAATAATATTTCACTTGAAGATCACTATTCTTATGGCATTAATAAAATTGTGTGTTGACATATTTCAAAATAGGCAAGACAGATATAAAGACCTCGCCAACTATTAATTCTAAGTGAAAATCGAAGGTAAAAATGAAAAATTCGAAGTGGACTCTGGTGCCAGATTTACTTTTATGCTTATGCGCTGTGATAAGTTCTCTAGATTTAACATTTAGGCACAACTTCTCTCCCGACTCAAATATAACATTCATTTCATATACTGGTGATGATTTTTTACTAATTTGAAAAGTCAAGATTTTTGTGGGATAGGAGGAAAAGACATCTTATGAAGAACTCCTTATTGTTCTTGGAGAATATGATGCCTTACTCGGACGTGTTTGGATTCGTCGCCTCAATATTGATTTACATGATGTTGACTCCCGAATTCTAGAAACCAACATAAAAATTACAATGAGACAATTAAGCGTAGCAGATAGGATACAACTCGAGGCTATGTCGATAACAAAGCGATGTGGATACTAGGAAGAATAATGCCAAAATGGAGAAAATACAATATCAGGTGAAATTGGACAATGACTATGTTTTCAAAATACACATCAACCAGTTAAGGAAAACTGAATACTAAAAAAGACCGTTAAATTCACTCGAGATACAAAGCAAGAGAACGATTCAAACTTCAAGCCTATCTGGATTCAACAATTTGATCTTGGAGCTAATACGCAGCAGCAACCAGAAGGTACTGGTAATGATGACAGGCTTCCGAGACAGCATCATTCCACCCAGAACAGGAGCCTGAACTTGACAGGTCTTCACGGCATCACAAACCTCCAGTCTACTTGAGCGACTATGTTGCATATAAAATGTCCCAGTCCACAATCCTATAAGTTATCATTAAGCGTGGAAGAACTGTTGTGACAAAATAGATTGCACACGCTGCTTATCTTTTTGCTCTTCATTAAAAACCATAATTCTTATTCAACTTCAATTACAGTCTTGTATTCAATAAATAATCACTATGTAATCTTTAAAATGCAGCTACTCATTATTTCTATCAACTAACAACACTGGTGAATGGCAGGACCGATTTTCAGGCAAGAATACAACAAAGTTGCGGGAGGGTGGTATTCATTTACCAAAAATGGCACTTCTCCCTTTAAATATGCATTAAAACAATGCCAAATAGGTGTTTAGCTGGCAAATATTTGGCCTAGCCACTTTGCCAGCTAAATAACTCTTTGGCAGATTGTTAGGATTTCATTGGATCTCATGGAATAAAGTCCGCCCTAGACTGACGAGGGCCATTAGCCCGAAACCATGGTCTCTAGGTGGACGCTTCTCAGTTTGCCAAAGCTGGTGTTGTGGCTTTGTCACCGACCCGAAGCCGCTAGTTTGCGGCGACGATCAATATATGGCGTCAAGTTTTGACGTCTATTTTGACGGGAGAGGTGACCCATATTTCCTCCGGCAAAATTTCCAACTAGAATTCAGGTAATATATAAGTGCTTTAACAAGAACAAAAATCTGTAATATATATGTAGTATATTTTCAATTGTAAAATATAATAACACTGTTAGAGTTTGAAACTACAAACATCTTTAATCATGACAGTTAGAGTATAGTTCCTTTATTTTGATTAGTTAAATTAGAGTCTCATTATTTTAAGATCATACCCCCCTATTAAAATGCACAATGCTCCTATTTGCTATCACCCCTTATATTGCGTATTATAGACCGTATCTTTATTATTATAATCTATAGCATAACACATTATTTGTATACTGGATGTTAGGTGTCATACCTAGGATAGGTTCGCTTTAATTTCAAATGGAAGATGCAAGGAAAATATTCAATACAATTTTACATGGTTAATGGGGATAACCATTAACCATGTAAAATTGTATTCAAACTCAAAATGATGACGTCAAAATAAAAACAGCAAAGGAGTGATTTTGAAGACGTCGCTACATGGCAAATTTGGCTGAGGTAATGGGCGCTGAAAATTAAAATTAAGACAGCATCCACATGAGTGCAGGCCGCTCTTGCTCTCACTCCTTGCTCCGGTGTTGGGTATCCCGGCATGCGCCCATGACCTCCACTTTTGTCCCGTGGGCTGTCTCCGACCAGCTCAGTGTTACTATCTAGCCCTGCCTCTGCTTATTGCTGTTTACGTGCGGGAAGACCTCACCACTATCGCCCCATGGCTACGACTGCCAATACATTCAAGGGATATCAAGCAGGCCGACTCCACCCTCGGAGACTGGGCGAGACAGGATGCCCCCGGGAAGTCGGCTCGTACCCCACACGAAGCGCGTCAGCTGCGCCTTCAGCCGGTCGATGGTTGTTTCAGGTGGAACGTAGCCGTGGATGTGGTGCAGGATGGATCCCAGAACCAGGCTGTTGGCCGCACGGGCACGACCCATCAGCAACAGGCCGCAGGTGAAGGGTTACCACCTCGCGATAACTCGCTCCAGCAGCCCTATCAGGTGGAAGGCGACGATATTTCGGGCAAAGATCGTGCAGCCCAGGATGTTCAGCGACTTGGACGTCCATGAGATTCGCAGAGGAGAATCCGTCCGGTGCTCCCAGGAACCGCACCAGAGCCCGCAGCTCTTATCGAAGTAGACAGACACCCCGGAGGCCATGTGGAACTCTTTGAAGATCAGAGGCACGAGCTCAAACTGAGCGTCGTCCCTGATCAAGAGTACGATGTCATAGGCGACCACGCAACCGGGGCCTAAAATCCTCTGGAGGCGGCGTAGCAGAGGCCCAACTCCGATGCTGAAGAGGGCGGTGCTGAGGCGTCATCCCTGCCGTTGGTAGGCTGATTGGTCGGAATGACTGTAAATTTGGACCAGCATGCGATTTCAGCAGCGTAGCAGGATCATCATGCTGCACCTCGAGGATGAAGGCAAGGTCCCGCGGAGTCGAGAAGCCTTGAAGACTTTCCAAAGTCTTTCGGCGAAGAAGTCTTCAAAGGCTTTGACAAACTCGCAGGTTAATCCGTCCCATCCCGAGGCACGGTGTTTGGAAGGTGATGGATGGTTGCCACCATCTGGTGGCGAGAGATGTTGGGGAGAAAGAGCTGGTCCCACACGTCGAACTCCAAGGGGTCACTTCAGCTAAGAAGTCGGCGATGGCTTCTGCCAAGCTCGGAGCCTGGGCGAAGCGATTGCTTACGCGCTCCAGAAGGAAACGCCTTAGCTGATTTCCAGAGATGGCGTTGCCGTCGTCGTCGCTGAACGTGAAAGGATAGTCGGAGCAGGCAGTATCGTCCTCCACTCTCCGTCTCAGGAAGTGGCTTGCTCTCTCGATGTATCCACCGCCGGACTCGACGACGGCAGGTGAGAGGGATTGTATCTACGCTACCAGATTTGCCTTGATCCTTGTCCATTGTTCCCCTAACATCGGGGGTGAATAATTTGCTAGGTTTTCCGATATTTCATCGATGAACGTTTCCATTCGATCGACAAAAAAATCTGACCGAAGCAGCTTGCCGATGCAGGGAAGTCTTGTAGTAGCTGGTTTTCCTACTTGGGATCAGGACGGCACGGTGGTTCGAGTAGACGTAGTCTATAGTTTGGTATTGGGTAACGCGGTCGCAGAAGCCTGATGGAAGTAGGATTTTGTCCAGAGACGACGCGCGTCAACTCGACTTCCAATATTGAGATTGAAACTACTTTATTACAATGTCCATATAAGGTAATAAGGGGTTAAACACAGATATATAAATAAATAATATTTTATAATGATATACATTAGAACCTCGCTGTAAAGGAAACCTAATTGCAGAGTCAAAGTGTCCTTTAGGGAGTCCTCCTTCCGGAGAGTTGCTAAATAGTAAAAGTGGTAATTTTGTAAATGAAAGCTGTCCTTTATAGAGAGGTGTCCTCTAGCGCGAGTGTCCTCTCATGGAGTTCCACTGTACATGCATATAAATAAATAAAAATGTAAACAAAACTATGAATATACATATACAGTAGAGTCTCCCTTGAAAAAACCGCCCAAAAAACACAGCAACCCCCGTTCTCTCAAGGAGACGGTCTCGCATCGGAGACTGTCATGTGATGATAAGTTATGATAGATTATTTCAACTCTCACACAACACGACATAGGTTTAATAAATAAACATTCTATGGAAAACACCATTTTGCAGGTTGGCTCTACAATATAGTTTTAAATGATTTAATTCAAGCCTTTGCATACTAAATTCAAAAGTTTCATTATAACTACATGTTTTAAATATCAGACCATTAAAAACTTGATATCAAATAAGCTTCATCAAAATAGAATTTCTTGAATGTATATGTCAGCAGGTTTATGAAATGTTGGAATAAAGTATTGGGGAAAAAAAGGTAGAAGTAGATCATTTTTAATTCAAACATTCTATATTATTGAAATATTGGTTTTGTAAAAATTAAAATACACAATATATTAGTTACACACATTAAAATAAATTTTATTTATATTTACACAAGGCTCTTAAAATCACTAAAAGAGTTTGTTTTGAGCAGCGAAATAGAATCTTTGTATAAGTTATATTCAAAGTCTATTTTAACTCATAAAATGTTGAAGGATGACTTGATCAAATAGCTGGCACTTGCTTGTAGTATTGGGTGGCAAGTATAGAAATTTGCGATCATTTTTCAACTCTATCCTATGTGCCTTGGTACATTGCCCCAAAATAAAACATTTTCCTATTTCATCATTGTGTGTGAATAGGCTCATGAATTGTTCATAATATATGAAGTCATTCAAGCTTTTTATTTGAAAACTAATTGAAAGAAAACTTTATCACATACTTTGTAATATTCCAAATTTATAATAGACCAACAAGTATTAACAAGTTCTTTGCTCCCTAAAAGTTTGATTTAAAATCAAAAAATCAATTGTTTTCTGATTTTGAGGGAAAAAAAAAACGATTAAAAACGATATGTTTAAAAGGACAAAGTGGGTATAGTTCTTTGTTCAAAAAGCGTTCGTTAATTGCGTCACAAAATATTTAACAACAAACATTTTTATTGAATCATTTTGAATTTATCATTTTTGAAACATGAATTAATAATAATTATTTTTTAATGGTCTCTTATGAGAGACTAAAGAAACCCGATTTTTTTAGTGGTCGCTAGTCTTTCACGGAGACGGTCGTTCATGGGAGCTCGCTATAGTAGGCTTACAAGGGAAATTTCGCGGCTTTCAGAGGTGGTCGCTCATGAGACACTCAGCTGTATATAAAATACTAGCCGACTGACCCGGGCAACGCCCGTGTTTTAATTTAGACACGTGGACCTGTTGGATCATTAACGCCCGTGTTTTACCCGATTGAATGTTTTTATTCAAATACTATTTGTTACAATTATAAATTGGCGCCTTAAATAAATGCATATATTAGTTAATAACTATAGCCTATGTGCTTTATCTGTCTATGTACTGTTGGCTTCCGTAGGCGTCTCTTACTGGGAAAAAGAAAGAGAAGATTCCATTTAGTTATTGACTAATATATGCATTTATTTAAGGAGCGACCCGCTCCAACACAATAGTTACAAAAACCAAAGAGTGAGTGGGGGGGGGGGGGCAGAGTGTCTCGCGCAGTGGCGGCGCCATCGTAGCGAACCAATAGGAGTGCGCCATTCAAAAAAAAAAAAAAAAGCAAACGGTGACAGAGATGAAGAACGCATGACGCTCGTAACTGTATATAGAATACTAGCCGAATGACCCGGGCAACGCCCGGGTTTTACCCGATTAAATGTTTTTATTCAAATACTATTCGTTACAATTATAAATTGGCGCCGTGGATGTCACTCTTGTGAAACGTCCCGCTCCAAATTTTGTATCTGAGAAGCGATATTTTTACAGAGAGATGATCTGGCTTTGTGTCTTTTGCTCTGTTAGAATTTTGTTTCTGCATACTAAAAATGAACTGGCTTCACCCGTGGTCTCTGCTTTTTTTTTCCTGATATAATTTTGTATCTGATGATCAAACATGATACAGCAATATTGTCATAATCATTTTCTGACTAAAAAAAAACAACTATTTTAACCAGAACTTGTCAATTCCAATTTTTCTTGGCTAAAAAGGCGACACATATCTATTTCAGAATTTTCTCTATGTCTCCTGTTAAAACACGTTTTACCTGTACATTAGGTCAGCTGATATTACTCCCATCTTTACCGCTAGAGGCGCTGTTTGCGAGCGAAAGGGCATAATTGCAAGGCAAATTTGCAAATAACTCGAAGAATATTTGGGATAGAGACCTGAAATTGTCACTATAAGTTTTTGCATATTCTACTCTATATACTATTAAAATTTCAGCCAGATTAGTTACGTATTGTGGACGTGTATAGCCGACAAACATACATTGACTTTTATTTATATAGGGGTATATATTGTCATCATTGGTGGCGCCTACCGCGGGAAAGACTTCGCCACCGGTGAGCCGCGAGAGTTTTTTTTTCTCCACAGAATAGGCAGGTCGATGTGATGGCTGGCGTTGCCCAACTCAAGACCAAGATGGTACATGTAAATGGTAGCCTTCACCACACTTGTCATTGCCTCGGGATGGAGGGGCCGACGTCGAACAGCCAAACCTAGAGTAGTGAGAGACTTTTCCTTTTAATTAAACTCATTGAATTATTTGGTTGATATACAACTCCATCTAACTATATTGAGATAGATGGTTATATAATATTTCTTGAAAAACAGCTATCTGATAGATAAATTCTTGATAAGGGAAAAATAAATAAAAAATTCAACCAGATGATTCAAAGAGTGATAAAGAAAAATGTGAACCATGTCCCAAATCTTTGGATATTTTGCAAAACTTTTGTTTGAGCAAAGTCAACATTCAAATGTATCTGGCAGTCTCGCTAAAATTGGAAAAAAATTCTGTTGAGGTAGAAAATAACCTATATTAAAAATATGCCTCCTTAATTACCGATTAAAAAATAAATTTATAAAAGTTACTTTAAATATCCCAATAATTCTCACCTTTTTAACTAATATACAATAAATAAGTTTATAACACCATTTTTATGCTACTAAACATCTATTAAATAAAGGGTTTAATTTTATGCAAAAAGTGCACAAATTTTCACTAAGTGGAATTCCTGATAAGTGGCACTATTTGTCTCATTCCCTGCGAGTACCACTTTACTGTATATACTGGTTTATAACACTTAGTAAATGGTTAAACTACTTAAATAACATGAAGCACGAGAGGACACCTCTCTATAAAGGATAGTTTTCATATGCAAAATGACCATTTTTACTCTATAGAAACTCTCTGCTAAGAGGACACCTCTCCCTAAGGACACTTTGGTTCTTGAATTAGGTGTCTTTTACAGGGAGGTTCTACTGTATTTATTCTGTGTTATTGTTTGGTGGTGTCCTCTAAAGGAGGTTTTACTGAATATTGTAGGTTAGGCATCATTTTCTGAAAGAAATGGAGCCAGGTTCCTTCAATGGCCAGCTACTCTCACGACAACATTCATGTGGTGTTTGTGAATACAAGGGTATCAATGTAAAACAGACATTTCAATTGCAACAAAGTATGTTTATTGAAATTACAAAAATTTCACAGAAAAAATGCTTGAAAAGAAAATATATTTACACTCATACTGGCTTTCTTTTGATTTAGACTTTTCTTTTTTCTAATTTTTTTTATGTTAATTTGAAATACTATTGAGGCATTCGAAAAAGGTTGTTATATATACAAAAATAAATCTATGACCTACCTAATTTACATACCCATTTTATAAAAATAGGATAGTGATTTTGGAAGCTAAATGATAAGTAAATGTTATTAGACTCAAAATATTTATGGATATCTTCTTTTGGGCGTAAAATAAAGTGTGATAAATTCAAAATGAAATTTATATTAAAAATGCACAAATTTAAAAATAAAATATGATAGTTTAAAGATAAATAAATATATCAAATTTTTACCTTCCCCGATTTCTTAAATTTTTATTTGTTGCCTTGCACGCTTTGTTTTTTGAATATATCAGCTCCACATTTCATTCTGAAAATGTATTCCTATTATAATATTTAGTCTTAGTAATATATAGTCTTGCTATCAAGACATTGGTCTACCTGAACAGCACAAGCTATGTAAATATTCTTATCGCCAAGATCTATGAATGATAACAATGCCCTAAATAAACTTCTATTACTTTGAAACCACTATTTTTAAAATCGACATCTGTAACGCAATAATGATTTTTCAAACACAAGTCCCATGAGTTGGAAAGATGTTGTTTGTAGGAAAATGCATCTCAAAGGTTCCGGGAATTTCTTGTTGAAATCAATCTTGATTAAGATTATCATTCTATCAGGTCAGAAATCCAGGCGAGGTTATAGCTTGGGCAAGTAAAGATTTACCAATATCTTCAAATCAATAAGTACTTGTATTCTTCAGACCTTTATGTCCATATATCATATAGGTAGCTCCAGGAGTAATCAAATATACTGATATCCCGATTATTCAAGAAAACATAACGGTGGCGTACTGCTTTTCCTAAGGTCGTAGGCCAACAAAGTTGTCTCCTTTTCTACGATTACAGGACAAAGAGGGGCCCACTCTCCTATTCCAAAATAGCCAACAAGACGTCTTCTCTCCTAGGGTAACAGACCAAAAAAAAAAAAAGATATTTCTTTCCCCCTGGATAAAAGCTCATTGAATGTGTCTAATTTCTTTTCATATGATAACAGGTCCCATGTATCTTATCTTCTCTATCCTAGGATAACAGGTCGCACGTATCTTCTTTATCCTAGAATAACAGGTCCACACGTATCTTCTCTATCCTAGGATAACAGGTCCACCTAGGTATCTTTTCTATCCTAGGATAACAGGTCCACCTAGGTATCTTCTCTATCCTAGGATAACAGGTCCACCTAGGAATCTTCTCTATCCTAGGATAACAGGTCCACCTAGGTATCTTCTCTATCCTAGGATAACAGGTCCACCTAGGTATCTTCTCTATCCTAGGATAGCAGCTCCACACGTATCTTCTCTATCCTGGGATAACAGGTCCACCTAGGTATCTTCTCTATCCCAGGATAACAGGTCCACCTAGGTATCTTCTCTATCCTAGGATAGCAGCTCCACACGTATCTTCTCTATCCTGGGATAACAGGTCCACCTAGGTATCTTCTCTATCCTAAGGATAACAGCTCCACACGTATTTTCTCTATCCTAGGATAACAGGTCCGCACGTATCTTCTCTATCCTAGGATAGCAGCTCCGCACGTATCTTCTCTATCCTAGGATAACAGGTCCACCTAGGTATCTTTTCTATCCTAGGATAACAGGTCCACCTAGGTATCTTCTCTATCCTAGGATAACAGGTCCACCTAGGAATCTTCTCTATCCTAGGATAACAGGTCCACCTAGGTATCTTCTCTATCCTAGGATAACAGGTCCACCTAGGTATCTTCTCTATCCTGGGATAACAGGTCCACCTAGGTATCTTCTCTATCCTAGGATAACAGGTCCGCACGTATCTTCTCTATCCTAGGATAGCAGCTCCGCACGTATCTTCTCTATCCTAGGATAACAGCTCCGCACGTATCTTCTCTATCCTAGGATAACAGGTCCACACGTATCTTCTCTATCCTAAGGATAACAGCTCCACACGTATCTTCTCTATCCTAAGGATAACAGCTCCGCACGTATCTTCTCTATCCTAGGATAACAGCTCCGCACGTATATTCTCTATCCTAGGATAACAGGTCCACACGTATCTTCTCTATCCTAGGATAACAGGTCCACACGTATCTTCTCTATCCTAAGGATAACAGCTCCACACGTATCTTCTCTATTTATCCTAGGATAACAGGTGCACGTAGGTATCTTATCTTCTCTATATATCCTAGGATAACAGGTCCACCTAGGTATCTTCTCTATCCTAGGATAACAGGTCCACCTAGGTATCTTCTCTATCCTAGGATAACAGGTCCACCTAGGTATCTTCTCTATCCTAGGATAACAGGTCCACCTAGGTATCTTCTCTATCCTAGGATAGCAGCTCCACACGTATCTTCTCTATCCTGGGATAACAGGTCTACCTAGGTATCTTCTCTATCCCAGGATAACAGGTCCACCTAGGTATCTTCTCTATCCTAGGATAGCAGCTCCACACGTATCTTCTCTATCCTGGGATAACAGGTCCACCTAGGTATCTTCTCTATCCTAAGGATAACAGCTCCACGCGTATTTTCTCTATCCTAGGATAACAGGTCCGCACGTATCTTCTCTATCCTAGGATAGCAGCTCCGCACGTATCTTCTCTATCCTAGGATAACAGCTCCGCACGTATCTTCTCTATCCTAGGATAACAGGTCCACACGTATCTTCTCTATCCTAAGGATAACAGCTCCACACGCATCTTCTCTATCCTAAGGATAACAGCTCCGCACGTATCTTCTCTATCCTAGGATAACAGCTCCGCACGTATATTCTCTATCCTAGGATAACAGGTCCACACGTATCTTCTCTATCCTAGGATAACAGCTCCGCACGTATCTTCTCTATATATCCTAGGATAACAGGTGCACGTAGGTATCTTATCTTCTCTATATATCGTAGGATAACAGGTCCACCTAGGTATCTTCTCTATCCTAGGATAACAGGTCCACCTAGGTATCTTCTCTATCCTAGGATAACAGGTCCACCTAGGTATCTTCTCTATCCCAGGATAACAGGTCCACCTAGGTATCTTCTCTATCCTATGATAGCAGCTCCACACGTATCTTCTCTATCCTGGGATAACAGGTCCTCCTAGGTATCTTCTCTATCCTAAGGATAACAGCTCCACACGTATTTTCTCTATCCTAGGATAACAGGTCCGCACGTATCTTCTCTATCCTAGGATAGCAGCTCCGCACGTATCTTCTCTATCCTAGGATAACAGGTCCACACGTATCTTCTCTATCCTAAGGATAACAGCTCCACACGTATCTTCTCTATCCTAAGGATACCAGCTCCGCACGTATCTTCTCTATCCTAGGATAACAGCTCCACACGTATCTTCTCTATATATTCTAGGATAACAGGTGCACGTAGGTATAGTCTTTCCTATCTTTTACTTAAGCCTTCTTGCTTGTCTCTAAAGAGGATAATTAATGAAAAATATCGTACATGGCTCTGAATTTAAAGGTTGCTTTTTCTTTAGATTTTTAAAATGTAAAATGTTTTTAAAAACCTGGTTTATTACAAGTTCTACTCAAGTATTTTTAAAATGTTAAAGCATTTTATAATCAGGCTAAAAATGCTGTGCAAAATTTGTAAACGATAAAATCGCCAATTTCTTATATTTTTGTGCGATAACAATTTTAACCATTCTATATTTAGATAAATATTCTAAATGTGCCACACACACCCATTTTTACAATTGAAAAGGCTGAATAGATAGGTCTATATATATGTTTTATCAGGCTAACATTGATTTTAAATTCAAGGTTAAAATTATCGGCTTCTAGAAGACACTATTTTTCAAAATCATTTTAGAGTTAAATTACATAAAATTGATCGCCAAGGGTGCAGATATGTTGATACAAAAGAAATCCAACTTAGTCACCATGACAAAGAAATGAATCTAAAAACATCCAGTCATAAATGACTAAATATTAATTAACGTAATTTTATAAAAAGCGTTGCAAATTCTAAAATATTTTTTGAATGCGACAAATAAACATATTTCCTAAAATAAATTAAACAAGCTGTAAGAGATAAGCTAAAATACAATGGATTCATCTGAAATTTTTGCTGTGATAGAGAAAAAATTGCTATCTCAATGTAAATAAACTTGTTTAATCTTATCTATAAGCTTTTAAAACTTCTATTAACCCGATGTTTTCTTTAGATTTAGACTTTGAACCTTTGAGAAAACCCTTGAAAACGGAATTACTTTCTCTCCATGAATTTTAACAAAATTTTGGCACATCCCTAGAACATGACTCATCCATATTCTATGAGTGGTATGTTGAACATACCATTCAAATAGATAGAATGCTATTGCGCAACACTAGCCCTCGTATGATTACGAAGGAGTGGCGCTATGCAACTTTTATATCTCCATTAAACTCTAAATGATAAAAAAAATTTGAGAAGAACTTGTAAAAACCAGGTCAAAAGTTTTCGACGAGCTGAAAGCAACACTCACATTCGACAGCAAACATTTCAAAATAGCTGAACCAATTAATAAGATCAGAATTAGCTTCACCGTAGCAGACAACAAGGCTTTCGACGATGGAGTAGACTGCTTGCAGGTTGGTGAGTGGATGGAACCCCGACCAATCATCTTTTACGATAGTGTCGAGGTTGTCTCCAGGATGCGTAAGGAGGGGGGTGTAAATGGTATGCCCGCTGATGGTCGCCCGGGACAGTCCAAAGTCGATGATGGTCACTTCAAGACCATGTGATGGCACATGAAACTCAACACCACCCAAAATGAATGAAATGGTTTGGGAATAAGTTTCTTGTATCAGAACGTTAGAAGAGTGCAAATCACGATGTTCAAATTCCAAAGCCTTCTCAGCCGCACTTAGGCCTAAAATAAGCTGTAAGGAAATGCTCAAAATTTGATCCTTAGTAAGATACTGGTGCCTCCTCATCCATCTGGTTAAAGGTTCTCCCCTGTATTCCATTATAAGAACTAAAAAAAGATACTTTGGCCCTTCACATTTTTTCCCTGTAGCATTGGCTTCATAATCCCATACAAGCTTACTGTCGATATGTTTTGTAAAAGCTGTCGTCCTGTAGTAAGAATCTTCAGAAAGATTGCTGAGAGACTTGGTCAAGATCAGTTCGTGATAAAGATTCTCTAGCGAGTGATGATAGTACTTACCCCTTGACATCTCCACCTTCACCACTTTGGCTACCAACTTCTCATTCAACCGATAACAACATCCATATTTCCCGCTCCCCAAATAACTTAGCTGCATATTCCTTCCTAAAACATCATCGAAAGTACTAGGGCAATACTGGTCGCACTCATTGAGTATGGCTTCTAAATAGTGACTATATTTGTCATCAACCTTTTCAAACAAATCTCTGCTGACTCTAATTTGGATCAAAGAAGTATCTTTGTCGCGAGAGATGACGTCTGGAATAGATGTGCTGAAACTAATGTAATCGCTCAGGATCTTGCTGGATTGATTAAACATCTTTCACCTTGTTGATTAGATAAAAAATATATAGAAAACAAATTTTAATTCACAAGATATTTTTAGTTAAGTCTCTTTCCAAGTAACCTAGTCAAATTAGAGAATAATTGAAAATTTTATCTAAATATATGTATTTTAGAATTTACTATCCAAAATGCGCTTTAGAAAACAATCAAATTAAAGAAGTTTTGAACGTCTAGTCACTGTTACCACATGCATAACTATTAATAAATTTGCGAAATAATCACTGATAAAATTTATTTTAGAATAATATATAATTTTTTTTTTAATTTACATATTTTAAATAAATTAAATTCTAGTATAATAAAAAGCATATATTGGATAATAATATTATTTACTTATCCACAATATAGCCTTTTTATTATACAGTAGATTCTCCTATAACGCGATTAATGTGTTCCTTGTTGTACGAAATCGCGTTATAGGAATTAAAGTTTATTAACTACGTAATTTTTTTTTAATATACATTTGCATATAAAATAATATAACATTTAGTTTTGTTTTGGTATATAATTATTTTCCCTATATACATCATTTTATACAATACATTTTTACATGATACAGTATATCTCCTTTTCAATTTTTCTTTTTTTCCAACTTTATTCATCATGCCTGGGGAGCAAGTTTCGTAATTTTTTATATTTGCAAAATATTTACATGTAAATTCTAATTTAATACCTAAACGCGTGTGCATAAAAATTAAATATATTGTACAGTTGTCAATATGGAAATTTCCGCATTTTATTTTATAACGCGTTATACGAAAATTCGCGTTGTATAAATAAATTTGTCGCAATTTTTTTATCGCGTTGTAAAAACTCGCGTTATAGGAGAGTCTACTGTATTAGAATTTAATTTATTTACAGTTTGCTCAAATTGGAAAATAAATTATTATATTTTACATTTGTGTATGCATTTAAGGTTTCAGTATGTCCATATTCAAGGGTGCGCGCGCACACACTTTCATTCTAATAAAAGGTATATTTGGTTATCCCAGGGGAGCGTACAGAAGTCGCCAACTGTTTCCCTTCAGACCAAAGATCTAAACAAGGAATGTAAGGTGTAATTCAAGAGGTGGCACACGCCATATATACACCCAGGAACAAAACGTAAGGAAGTTGTATCTTTTAGCATGTATATCGGGATTCAGACAATAACTCTAAAAGATATTACAGTGACCGTTATTGAAGACACACTAGATAACCAAATGTGAACAAAAGTGACCTTGTCTCCTTAAAAAAATAACAGACGACCTGCGATATAAGACTTTCCACTACTTAAGTAGTGATGAGTGTATTTTTGGAAGATTATACAGGGATGCCGGGCTTGTATTGTCGATTCCTAGAAAGATGGCCGTGTTTGAAATCATTGGTATCATATAGGTAGCTCGGGTACTTGGAGCGTATCCATAGATCGCCGCCTACCCGAATCTTTGATATAGGAAGGTCGGGTAGGTGAGAAGAAGGTGGTTTGGTCTTTGGCAATGGGGACAAATTCTGTCTTCATCAATATCTTAGTATAGTTAACCCAGACATATATGACTGGTCAAAATTGTTGTTAATACCATGCCACATGTTAGGTAACATAGAGGGCAAGAGTGTGGGAACGACGGGAAATCTCTTAAGATTTCTGTGGTGAAGTGATCTTCAGTGTAAAAGTCCGTCCATATTATCTGTGCAATATTTTTTACGAGGTGCGACACTTTTTAGGAGGGTAGCAAAAGATAATGGCAAGTTATAATGCGCGGGAGCCTTGTCTGCTTGTTCTGTTAGTTCATTTACCACGATCAGCTATAGCCTTTGATCCAGTAGAGTTGTGCATTTGTTGTACTATATAGATTTAAAAGGAATTCAGCAATTAAGTGCATTCTTGGAGGCCATGGGCTACCTATGGCAGAGAAAACAGATTGGCATTTTCATATATTGAGATCACCCAGGTCTAGATGGCCCATAAGCCGAAAATTCTACTTCTAAAATAGCAAACCCTAAAGCCCCTTTGTGGATTGAAGACAAATTTCAATTCATCATCTTGAAACTACACCAGAGGAAACATGGGCAGGGTGACCCCCCCCCCCCCACCATTATCCCATTACATGTACCAGATAATTATCTTGTCGTCTTTTTATGAGTCTGCGCGGAATCCACGTTCTCTCCTGTACACGCGCCATCTCAACATTCCTTCGTCAGGCGGCAGAAATTCTCGTCCTTTCCTACATCAATTCAGAAAGGTCTTGCATACAGATGGCCTTTCACCGCAGCAAGCTTGTGTAGATAGTGAGCTTGCTACGGCCCTGGTAGACCTTGACCGAAGCAGCCAAACCGCTGCCTGCCCTACTGGTTACTACTACTACGCATAATGGGCCCACCTCCTCTCCTGAAAGTGTCCCCAAACGCAATAATTATAAAACTAGATCATGGCAATCCACACCCTTTCAGCAGTTTCAATAATTTATTGTCTTACTACCAACAACGACTACTTGGGCCATTCACTCTCCAGTAGGTGTCCTCGAGAGCATTCTGTAGTTTTCTGATCATCGTCTTCTCGACCTTTTCAGCACTCCACACGACTGCCAGCCTTACCGGTAGTTACTGCATGCGATAGGGCCACATACGCTTTGTGAACTTCCCTGTACGCAGTTCATAGCTACCTGTTTATCGGTTTTCTATACTTGCAGCAGTACCACAGGCTGCCTGTCTTTGTCACCCTTCCACGACAAGGCCACCTACGCTTCTTGAAATGGTGCTTTCATACGATTCATGGCTATCAGATCATCGGGCACTTTTACCCATCTCAGCAACTAGAGGTTGCCTGACTTTCTGGTAGCCACAGCGCACATCGATGGGGCTAACTGTGCTCCTGCAAGCGTCCCCGCACGTAAAATTTAGTTGACAGAGAACCTGTTACGGAAGTCATATTCTCTTCACTTTTTACTTTAACATTCCTCAGCTATCATTAACTGACTGCGCTTTCCTCAACGCGATTTTATTCAATATTCACGTTCTTCAGGATTCCAAAATTGTAAAGCTCATTTATAACTTGCCTTATTCGGTACTCCAGATTACAATTAAAATAATACCTTTATTTCCTGCTCGTGCATATCTAAAGGTGGGACGAGGTCCTAGAATATTTCTTTTAGCTGGGGAAGACCAACCTCTACTAAATAAAGCACATACACTTACTCTTTTCAAAGGTTTATCCAGATTCCACTGAAAACAAGCAGCTATTCTCGCCTGGTATAACGAGGGGATCCATACCAAGTGATTACTCACCTTATTTGCGTCGCTTGAACCAAAGGGCAACTGAACCAAGGAAGCCATCCACACCCCCATCAGGTGGGACAACCCTGACTAGGAAAGCTGCAGTATTGGCCGAGCGCTAAACGCCCTGATCCGTGTCGTTTCCCAGGGTGGCCCACGGGAGGCCACTGGTCAGTACATGCAGTGCTCCAAGTACAGCCGAGTATTGAAGCGCCATCGACACACGCCCAGACGTGCTTCCACAATCAGTTGGCTCAACACACCAACTGGCTGATAAACGGCCAGGCCAAGAGCAGATTGGCAGAGTCCGAGGCAATAATAAAGCAATCATGTGGAAAAGCTTAATGATATTTGTTTCATAGAGTATGGCTAGGAGTTCGGCTTGAAACGTCGTGCACTCATGATGAAGCCTGAGGTGTATAGGTTGTAGGGGAGTTAGAAAGATTACTACAACTCCCCTTCTGTGGATTGGGAGAATCATCTTTAAAAAAATTTATAGTAGTGATTTGGTATAAGATATTGAACTGCGGTAGAGACGATAAGGTACATAAGTCACTGTTCATGAAGCTAGCCTGGCTTCTCCCCGAGTGGATATAATCCTGTCAAATATTGATAATAATTTATAATACTATATAATGCAGCTTATGATTGTAGAACGACATTTGAAAATTATCCTGCATGTGTTTTTTTGGACGAAAAACCTAAATTTATTTTAAGGAGAAATAAACATTTATTTCTAACCTTAGGGATGAAGAGGATGAATTGTGAAGAGTAATGATAAACGGAAAAATAAATTCCCAACCCTGGACACTTTTATTTTTCCGTTTATCATTACTCTTCACAATTCATCCTTTCATACTTCATCCCTAAGGTTAGAAATAATCGTTATTTCTCCTTAAAATAAATTTCGATTTTTCGTTCAAAAGAAACACATGCGAGATAATTTTCAAATGTCGTTCTACAATTGATAATGATGATCAAAAATATGTTATTTATCTTTATTACATCATTATATAACTCCAATTAGTAGTCATGAGGAGATTCCAATTAATATATCTTTATCACTATCATTATCATTTTATGTGTTTCATTTTAAATTCTTTATCTTCAATTTAATTTATATTAGAATGTGTTATTAAGGTGTAATCATGATAAATATTGTTTGCTAAATCAATAATCGTTGTGCAAACATTCGCTCGGTGAGAACCGGGGCTATTCCCTGTTCAATCGCCTAGTTATACGATTAATTTGTTATTTAATTAAATTGAATAAGGCTTTGTATATCCTATATTTTAAACTGTCTCTTCATCTATACACCTACTTGTTGAATTTATAATTTTATTAGAAGTAGAAAAGAGTTAAAGTAAGCTATGCACATCCTAAATACGTAACTAATCTGGCTGAAATTTGAACAGTATGTAGAGTTGAATCTGGAAAAACTTAGAGTCAAATTTTCAGATCTCCATCTCGAATATCCTTGGAGTTATTTATAAATTTGCCAATTTCACTCGGAACCAGCAGCCCATTGCGGTACTGAGAGAATTATGTCAAGGACGTGTGCAGTGACCAGGGCAAGAGATAGGTTTCGGTTTTGGCATTAAGCATTCTGAACCTTCAAGACAAGAGGATTTAGTCATACAAATATCGTTGTGCAAAATATTTTACATTTTTATTTTATATTTTAAGGCAGCATCTTAAAGGTTACTAAAATTATTCTATGGTACATGGTATAAAAGTTTACTATCGATTATTTTAAAATATTTTAACTTTTATTTATAAATTTGTTTTCAAATTCTAAATTGTATCATTATATTTTAGAATTCTCTTGACATTATATATAACTAGACGAATGGCCCGGGCAATGCCCGGGTTTTACCCGAGTGCGTATATATTTTAAAAACGTTTTAATTCAAATACTATTCGTTACAATTATAAATTGGCGTCATGGATGTCACTCTTGTGAAACGTCCCGTTCCAAATTTCTATTTAATGAATTACATATTTTATTCTAATAAAGATTATCGATTAAAGGTACTTATATATATTTAAAGGTTCTCATAAAGGTTACCGATTTAAAAGTTTATTTTATTTTATTTAAAGAAACATATTTTCATTTAAGTATTGTTATTTATTTTAAAAGATTAAGTAATTATGCAAAACGATAATTGCCTTAAAAAAAAAAAAAGAAACATTCGCGGTGATTTTGTCTTGCATTCGTTTATACAATTATTATATATATTGGCATCATATATTAACTTTATGAACGGAAAAATATGTCCAGGGTAGCCTAGTGGTCATGGCATCTGCCCGGTAAGCGGAAGGTCGTGGGTTCGATTCCCATCCCTTGACACTTTTTTTATTTTATCCATTCTGACCAAAATCTATCCGTGAACTTCACACAGTGAACTTCACACAGACAGAATAAGGCAATTATATAAGTAGATATTTTGTTTGTATTATACACCATGAAGTGTTTTATTTCAAGCACCATTCGTAGGGCAAGCATTCACTTAGGGAGATCCCAGGTGAAGCCGGGTAATAATTTATAATTGTAACGAATATAGAATTTGAAAAAAAGAGCAATTTTTAATACAAACGCACTCGGGAGAAATGATCTTGGGTAAAACCCGGGAACGCGTGTGTCATTCGGCTAGTAAAAAATAAATGAATAAACAGACATACGTTTATTTTTATATATAGAAATATATTTATTTTTCCTTATACAGTAGAACCTCCCTGTAAAGGCAACCTAATTTCAGAGCCAAAGTGTTCTTTAGGGAGAGGTGTCCTCTTACCGGAGAGTTATAAATAGTAAAAATGGCATTTTGCAAATGAAAATTGATCTTTGTAGAGAGGTGTCCTCTAGTGCGAGTGTCCCCTCATGGAGTTTGTTCTACTGTACCTCAATATATATCTCCTTTTTCCTTAATATTTAACCAATCTGGCTGAAATATTAACATTATACAGAGTTGAGTCGGGAAAGGTTTTTGTCATATTTTCATCTGAGGAAAATTCAAATTAGCCAAGTAATTGAATAATTTACCTGTTTTTGTCAATAAATAATGATGAAATATTGCTGTTTAATGTTTGATGAACAAAAACAAAATTCATTCGGGGATCACTCACTCGAGCAGAACACAGGAGAAACCAGACCATCATCTTTAATATGCAGAATCGAGATTATTTCAACAAAACATCAACTCGAGCAGAACTCGGTCGAAGCATATATCTATTAAAAAGTTCAAAGTCCATTTAAACTCTTCTCCATTGAAACTCCTAAAAATCATTAATTTATCAAGTTGAAAAAGGCCACACAGTGTTCTCTCCATCCATTGTGAACTGGCGAATCCTGTATAGGGCGAGAGGCCCTAAATAAAGGCTTTTTGTTGTTGTTGACTTAACAAGAATAACCCAATCAAAGTTATATTCCCACTATAGAGATATATATACAACGTTTACCACCGAAGAATATTTCTTAAATGAACTCCCTTTTCCTGTCATCAGATTAATCGCACAATTTAGAACCCTTTCAATTTTTTTCAGAGAACACCATCTGATTTTATTGAGGCGTGAAGACCTGAAATGCACTTTCTGTGGATCAGGAATAACAACGGAGATGTTGCACTACTTATTTGACTGTGCTGCTCTGTCTGAGGAAAGACGAAAACTAAATGATAAAACGGGGCAACTTTGTCCTTCATTTCCGGCACTAATTAATGAAATATCAAAGAATAGGTATATAGCGATGGCGATATTTGGATTCCACAAGACTATATCCCGGAAAAAGGCCACACAGTGTTCTCCCCATCCATTGTGAACTGGCGAATCCTGTATAGGGCGAGAGGCCCTAAATAAAGGTTTTTTGTTGTTGTTGAATAAATCAAGAGTCCTAATTTTTTTTTAATTTATCAAGTAGGTTATTGTTGTTGTTGTCGTGTCCAATGAAGAGCCTCAGATGTCTCCATGCATCTCTATCACAGCAGTCGCATTGTTCACTATCTTGGGTGTATAAAGCTGCTGTTTTGGATTTGTGTTAATTTTCTGCAAAGCTGTGGCCATTGCTTTACATGAGAATATTTGGGTATGAGTTAGTTCCACACCAGGGCCATTGTTGCATGTCCTGTGGGTTCTCTTGTGCCCTCTGGATGTGTATTGTAATTTCTTTGAAATGTTTCATTCTGAGTCTCGTGATTGTTTTTGTTATTCTTCTATCAGTGCTCGTTTATGACGCATATTTGACCTTTCCTTATCTTTTGTTGGATTATATTGTATTTTTCCGAAAAAAATCAGTATCAAATACTAACATTGTTCTTTCCTTTGACTCAAATCTCTGGCTTCCATTGCTATTTCATATACTATCTCATTTCCCCCGATCCCATCATGGGCAGGAATCCATTGTAGAATGCAGCTCTTCTCCAATGTTTCCAGTTGGCGTAGTAATGAATGTATATTTTGCGTGATTTTTGTATTGCCCTTCTGAATTGCTTCTAGTGCAGATATAGAGTCACTGTATGTTATAACTTTTGCTTGATGCAGGGATGGTTGATTAAGGCATACTTCAAGGTCTTTCCAGAGAGCCGTCAATTCACAAGTGTAATCTTGCCTGTCCTTCTTCGAGTTTGATGTGTGTTCCATTCAGGGTAAGATCTGATGATCCCTCTGTATAAGCTATTAAATAATTTCTCTGTATATCAATTGTTTCAATGCCTATCTTTTTTAAGTATGATTTTGTCCTCTTTTTTATTACAGGGTTCATTCAGGTTAATCTGAATGAACCCTGCAATAAAAAAAAAAGAGAATAAAAACATACTTAAAAAGATTGATTCATATGATCAGAGAAATTATTTATTAGCATACACAGATGGATCATCAGACCTTACCCTGAGTAATGGAGGGGCCGGAATTAACATAATACTGCAAGATGGAACATACATCAAAATCAAAGAAGGAGCAGGAAAGATTTCGTCAAACTTCACTTGTGAACTGACAGCTATCTGGAAAGCCCTTGATGTATACCTGAACCAACCATCCCTGCATCAAGCAGAAGGAATTATAATATACAGCGACTCCAGATCCGCTCTAGAAGCAATTCAGAAGGGCAATACTAGAATCACGCAGAAAATACACTAATTACCTACCCAACTGGAAACAATGGAGAAGAGCTGTATTCTACAATGGAGTCCTGCCCATGTTGGGATCGAGGGTAATGAGATGGCAGATGAATTAGCAAAGAAAGCCAGAAAGCTGAGCCAAAGGAAAGAACAAATGTCAGTATTTGACGCTGATTCTTTGGCAAAATACAAGATAATTAAACAAAAAGTAAGAAAAGATCAAATATGTGAAATAAACTCTGAGAGAAAACTGACAAAAACTATAACAAGACTGAGAACAAAACACTATAAAGGAATGGCAATACATCCAGATGGCACAAGAACCTATAGGGCATGCAACAACTGTCCTGGTGTGGAACTAACACCTACTCACATATTCTCATGCACAGCAATGGCCGCAGCCTTGCAGAAAATTGACATAGACCCAGAGAAGCAGCTTTACATACCCAAGATAGTGGACATTGCTGCTGCTGTGATGGAGATGCATGGAGACATCTGAGGCTCTTCTTTGGACACGACAACAACAACAACATTCAGATTAAGTTTAATGAGTACATTTGATGGCAATAAGGTAGGAAATATTTGTTCTTCCTGTATTGGAAAGTACTCGTGTTATATATTTATGTGTTTTCTAATATTTCTGTCATATTGAAGTGTTAAAGATCTATCGAGTCTTTCTTTTTGTGTCCAGTTTAAATAGGTTCTATGGGATATGTGTTTAGTTTCTTTACATTTTATGCTATTGGTGAATTTTATTGTTTTTAATTGTCTCCTGTTTTCAAGCACCTAGATCTAGACCACATTCTCTCCGAAATTTTTAAATTGTTGGTGGATGAAACATCACCAGTGTTTATTTTGGCCGCTTTTGCTTGGACATTCTCAAGTCTTCCTTTTAGCAATGAACTCAAATATGTGTATAGATGAAAATGTAGTTTAAAATATAGGCTATTAAAACCCTATTCACACAATATTAAACTAATAAATAATTTATACTTTTTATGGAAAAATGAAAGATAGATCTTGAATGAATTCGACCCCATAATTTGAAATAGACAAATATCAGACCGAAATTGCTTATTTTGGAGACATAAAATATTATCAAAATTCGAAACTATTTTAGACGCGAATGATTCTTTTTAAAAATAAAAAATTTCTACTGTCTTTACTGCAATGGAAAAATTAATGGGAGGGTCTGGCTCATCAGTGGTGAACCCTCCCATTAATTTTTCCATTGCAATAAAAGTAGAAATTGTTTATTTTTAAAAAGAATCATACGCGTATATAATAGTTTCGAATTTTGATAACAGATGGCGCGCTAATGCATCATAAAATATTATGCTAATAGGTATTGCTGAATTATATTTGTTAATATAATGAATTCTTATAGTAATGCTAGAACATTAGCCTGGTCTACTAACAGGTCTAGAACGAGTTAAGTTTTATATCAATAAAGCTAAAGTGTGTGTAAGATTATATACAGGGTGATCCAAAAGTCCCGCACAACTTTAAAAATTAATAACTCCGCGAATATTTGCACTAAAGCAATGCGGTAAACACCATTGGGTTCAGGATGCAATGGGATTTTTTATGGCAAATAATGAAAAATTCGAAATTGATTTTAGTTACAACTTTATTTGCTAGAGATGGCGCTCTACCAGAATCAGCGATTCAGCGGCCAAATTGTTTGATAAATTGAAAAATATAACTGAACGACACGTATTTTTCCTTTTTGAATACCAGGAAAGAACCCTAATAATATCAAATGATAAATTAATAAAACACCATTTCGCCAAAAGTTAGAATAAATGGTTAACGATTTTAAATACAATCTGAGATATGTAAAATAGGTAAATGCAAATTAAAACATGTAGCAAAAAATATCTATATTTTAGATAGGGTTTTATGAAATAGATTGAATGTTTGAAAAACACTGCTGATATCAATACACGATTTTTTGAAATGTTAATATAGTACCAAAAATTATGATGGTACTACTAATAGGATTTCGTGCTATAAGGAATGTGTAGTTTCTTGACTAATTGGCGACACTTGACTATTTAACTGGATATTTGCCATGATCCAAAAATGAAATATAGAGGGGTGTGACAAAATATATTTGTCGTACTTTATTCCAAATATCCTATGGGTTTGTCAAATGTTATCATTGTTTATTATACTGTACATAATTTTGAAAATGTATCCCTTAAAAAAATCATTTTTAAATCGACCTTTTGCGTTGAAAAACATGGTAGTAAAATCATTTTGTATTATTTTTTGTGCAAAATTTCTAAAGTTGGTGGGGGGGGGGGGATAAAGAGAATATTCCTTATGCTATTTCTTCTAATGAGCGAAAAGCGATAAACTAAACATAAGGGGTAAAATTGTGTATACCAGTGTTATTCGAGAAGTTATAACACTTTGGCCTGCACAAAAATAAAGGGATGCCGCTACTATCTAAGAAGCCACTATTTGTATATGTCAACAAAATAATTTCAAATCTCTCAGAAAAAAAAAAGACCCGAAATGAAGCTGTATAAACAAAACGTCAAAAGTGTGCTATCGCATCATCTGTTTGATTACCAAAATGCTAGATAAGAAAAATATATTTTTGCGCTGGTTTTCATGCACAAACCAGTAATCCCGGGATTTTTCGAGCGGAATCCCGGGATTTCGGGATCATTATTTGGTTCCGGGATCCCGGGATTGGAGGCCCTACACATGAAGTAACTGCCTTCTCTCTTGTATTAGGTCACAATCCTTGCTCAATGTAGCGCCCTTCATTCTCAAACACCGCCTGCAGACGATAGATGACAGAATGGTCACAATTAAATAGTTGAAATTTATAAAACGTGCCATCTGATAGAAGCCTTCAACATGGCCAATGTGGTATGCCGGCATTGATAAAAACGCGACTTAATGTACCCCCATAACCGAAATTTTAAGGCGTCAAGTCTGGTGATATTGGAGGCCACTGGTATATAAAGTGGCGACTTATCAACGAATTTCACCGAACGTATCCTTCAGCAATTGTTTGGCACCGCGGGAGATATGAGGAGGTCCTCCAACTTGCATGAATGTTATTTCGCTTAGTGCTTGTCTGTCCTGCAATATGGGAATAACCTTTTCTCTCAAAAGTTGAACATTACGTTCACCAGTTACAAAAACGGTTTTAAAAGTTCTTCCATTGATTTTTTCAAAGAAAAATGGCCCAATAATAAAAGAAGAAGTGAACCCACACAAAACTGTAACTCTGGGCTAATGAAGTGGTATTTCTGTAAAAATCTTAGGGTTTTCTGTTGTCAAAATGAGGCAGTTTTAAATGTTAAATTATCCCTTTAGATAAAAGTGAGCATCATCTGTTCTTAGAACATTTGACAGCCAGTTTTCATCAATATCAATTTGCCGGAAAACCCATGCAGCGAATTCTTGACGCTTCTCAAAATCGCTGACTTTCAACTCGTGAAAACTTTGAATTTTGTTAGGGTATTTTTATAGAAAAATTCTAAATGTGTGTTCTCTCCAAACTGTTCCATACGAAATCCCCGTTTGTCGAGAAACTTGTCTAGCACTTACTTCTCCATACGTGGATAACGTGGATAGCTTCAGAATTCTGCAAAACCGTAACAGCCACTGACTTGCATGTAGATGGTCTTCCACTCCGAGGTTTTGCTTCCAGAGATCCAGTTTCCTCAAAACTTTTAATCAATCGCTTTAGAGAGTAGCAACTCATTGGTCTTTACCGCTTCGAATATCTTTAAAGGAACGAAACGCTCGTAAAACTTCAGTGGCAGATTCTGAATCACAATTTAAAAATTTCACCAAGAGTGCTTTATCCTGTAGTGACGGTATTCCAGGGGAAAGGGGAGAAGTCCGACCACACCTCCTTGCGGTCCCCCCTGGACCCTTGGAATATTTGACCAAATTCTGGTTCGTTTCCAAGATGACTAACGTTGCAACGGCACCCATTTTCAAATGAAGAGCAAAACTGATATCTCCAGTAATGCTACCGCGTCCGGGGCAACCGCCGCGTCAGGAGCCGCAGCTCGAGCTCATGATGAGAAATCTACTACGAGGACACAATTCAATCTACTACAACTCAATATAAATGGTACCCAGAGGAAAATAAAGAGCTGACTTGTCTTCTCTGTGACAACAATGTACATATTACTTGTCCTCAGGAGACAAAATTGAATCTGAATCTGAGATTAAATATCAAAGATTATACAACACTACGAAAGGACAGACCGGGAAAATTCGGAGGAGGACTTGCCGTTTTGAATAAAACTCTAGAAATCAAATTTAAGGAAATCGCCTATAATCAGAGTAAGCGTAGAGAAAGCACGACAGAAACTCAGGCAATAGAAATCTATCTTACAGATAAAACAATTCCAATCATAAATGTTTATCACCACGATAATAATAGCATCAATACAGGCCTGATAGAGACATTAAGTGAAGCGTCTTCGGATATCGCAATCATACTTGGTGATTTTAACGCCGAAAGACCAACTTGGGGATCACCTGTCCAGTATAACAAAGGTCAGCAGGTTGAGGACATGCTAACCGACCTCGACCTTACACCGTTAAATAACGAAAAGAACACCTATCTATCCAAGTCCACAGGCACAGAATCCACAATAGACATCACAGCGATAAATTACAAGATCGCACCCACAACACAATGGAAAATTCTGAAAAGTGCAATCAGTGACCACAGACCAATTTTAACAACCCTAAAATTCAAAATTGAGAATTTCCAACAGAATAAAAGAACACTGGAAAAAGATTCACAGAAAAGCTTGAAGAACTGTGCATCGAATAATTAAATCACAGAACGATTGACAAAAAAATTGGAAAAATCCTCTTCGAACATATCCAAAGCTGCAAAAGTATCGATACCTAGAGGTAGACGTAAAGACCTGTGAATACTTTACTGGAAGGACCACAATATCGAGGCAATGATTGCAGAGAGAGACAATATCAATGAACTTCTTAAAACAAATAAAACAGAAGAAATCATAAAGGAACTCATTGAAATTAGTCACAAAATAGAACAAGAAATTTGGATATTCAAACAAGAGAGAGAAAAATGGGCAGAATTCTGCGAAAAAAAAAAAAAAAAGATCCAAAAAAGGAAAGCCATCACTGGAATATAAGTAGTGTTATAAAACAATCAAAACCAACACTAATCCTCCAATACTCTAACCGATATGAATAGCGAGAACGAACAAACAGATGGCTGAAATAATTGCTGAATATCTTTCAAGCACTTCCAGACTCAGCTATACGAATGAAGGCAGGACTCTAAAAAATAATGTAAACAGGTTAGTTAAACAAGCAAGAAATTACCATCAACAAGATATTTACTCGAGAAACTTCACACCGAATGAGCTAAACTCATCAATAGGAAGGTTAAATCCAAGATGTCACCTGGAGATGCTCTAATCTTCGGTCAAATGATTAAATACTTTGGAGACGAAGCTGAAAATCAACTCCTACGAATACTGAAGATTTCATGGCAAACTGGTAAACTACCAAAGAATTGGAAGATATCAATTATAGTGCCAATACTGAAACCAAACAAAGATGCCAAGGAATGCAAGAACTATCGGCCAATTGCTCTTACCAGCATACTTTGTAAAATAACAGAATGAATTATCCACTCTAGGCTCATAGTCTGGCTCACTAACAATAATAAAATAAACTTCTACCAAACTGCCTAAAGATCCAGACACTGTACAACTGATAAACTGTTTTACTTCTGTCAATCAATAATAGATTTCTAGGAAATACCGCCAAAGAAGACAACGGCCGTATTCCTGGATATGACCTCAGCTTTTGATCGAGTGTAGAAATTATTTTAAAGGCTGCACAACATCGGAGTAAGAGGAAAAACCTTAATCTGGATTGCAGACTTCTTAAGGGGAAGAAGGATAAAGGTTCGGGTCAATGGAACATTTTCCAAGGACCGAAGAACATGGGCTGGTGTACCTCAGGGATCTGTGCTCAGTCCTCTACTCTTCTCGCTATATATTAACTGTTGTTTATGTAAATAGATGAATATTATTTGTATTATTTAAAGCCTCATTATGTAAAAATATATGTATATATAAATTGGACATTTGTTGTTGGCCATGGTCAAGTTTGAGCTCTTGTACGTCTAATTACGACACAAAAAAAGTGGCGAGGAGGATGCGCGATCTACAGAGCCAGTAAAACGGCGTCTATGCAAGTATAAAAACTACATCTTTTAAACTATCTGGATCAAGAAAACAAAGGAGTAGAAAAGATCAGCATGACAAGTTCAAAGTTAATGGTACCTTTTAGATGCTATAGCCCAGTGGAGGACACTTCGATCTTTTTGTACAAAAATTTGAGGCTTTCTTTGTGGCATCTGAAGGAGGAGATTAAAGTGCTGATATTTACCTCGCTACCAGATTCTGAAACTTTGAAGCAGGGAAACGACATTTTCTTCCTGGTCTAATGAAATATCAACCCTATGCTACTATCATTCAAATAATTAAGCTGCATTTGGATCCAAAGAAGAAAGTGATACCACAGCGATGCAGATTTTTAAAGAGAATTGAAACATTTAGCAATAAATTGTAATTTCGGCGAAATGCTGTGAACCATGATGAGACCGTTTTGTGGCTTGAATCAAGTTGGAAAGCCTGCAAAAGAAGCTACTACAAGAAAACGACGATGTCACCCTGGATAAAGTTTTGCAGTGGCGATCTCGTTCGAACTGTCGCAGATAAATACAAGAGAATTACAAGATAAATTAGTGGCCAAGATATCCCCTGTGAATGGAAAGGTAAAAAGGGTGAGTACAATAATAGTATGGTGCAGCATAGGCCTTTCAGGCAAAGGGGAGAAATAATGTGTTATAGATGTGGTGAAAGACATTCACACGTGGCCTCTGTTTGCCCTCATAGAACAAAGACTTGTTTTAAAATGTAAAAAACTGGGTCATTTAAGTAGGGTCTGGAAAGCTAGTAAAAAAATGTGGCGATGTAAATTTGTACAAGAAGACTCTATATATTCTGTACAGGGCGAAACTGATGCTACAATAAATTTAACAGTAGATGAATATTCTTTGTGCTTTACAATAGATACAGGAAGTCCAGTTACGTTAATACCTAAAGATATTTAAAAGATTTATTGGCAAGGTAAAAATTTTTTCCAACAAATTTAAGATTAAAATCCTTTTGTGGTAAATCAATATAGATTATAGGGCAAAGAAATGTTTTTGTAAAAGAAGCCAACCAATATTCACGATTAATAGTTGTAAATGAAAAATCCAGGCGATTTTGTTAGAAAGAGAATGACTTAAACAGTTAAAACTTGATTATTCTTGATTGTTTAGCATTAAAAATTTAAATAATGAATCTAATATAAATAGTTTGATTGATAGATATGCAGATTTGTTTAACAAAGATTTGGGCTGTCTAAAGGATGTTAAAATACATTTTAATTTAAAATACGATGTGACTCCTGTGTTTTGTAAGGCCAGAAGTTTACCTTTCTCTCTAAAAAACAAAGTAGAGGATGAAATTGATCGTTTAGTGAATTCTTGCATTTTATAACCTATAGTTCATGCATATTGGACCGCTCCAATAGTACCGGTATTGAAAAAGGATGGTAGTGTAAGGATATGTGGTGACTTTAGATGTACAGCTAATAAAGCAATAGAATTAGATAGGTATCCCCTTCCATCGATCGATGAGATCTTTTTAAAATTATCTAGAAGCACCGTATTTTAGACTCTAGACCTATCACAGGCTTACTTACAAGTAATGTTAGCGGAAGAAGCCAAAGCTGTTGTTGATATAAACACAACAAAGAGGTTGTTTTCTTATAAAAGACTACCATATGACGTAGCGGTAGCACCAAATAAATTTCAGAGGATTATGGAAGGTCTATTTGCTGATTTGCCAGGTGTGGCCTGCTACATAGATGATATTTTGGTTTCAGGAAAAAACTTTGAAGATCATGAACAAAAGTTGGATCTAGTGTTTAGATGATTGCTAGAAAAAGGTTTAAAGTTAAACAGATATAAATGTAAATGTAAAAAGAAATCGGTGGAATATTTAGGGTTTAAAATGGATAAATATGGACTGCATCCCTTAGAAAATAAAATTAAAGCAGTGATAGAGGCGCCTGAACCTAAAGAATGTTTCGCAATTAAGATCTTTCATAGGACTCTTAATTTATTATTATAGATTCATAAAGAATATAGCAAACATTTTAGCGCTATTCTATCAACTTTTGACTAAAAATTGTAGATGGAATTGGACGAAAGAATATCGAATGTTATTTTAAAAATGTCAATCATTATTAATGGACTATGGACTAGGCGTAATTTCTGAGTCATAGAAATGATAGAAAGGAAGAATGCCCTATAGCTTTTGCTTCTAGAACATTAACTGAAGCGGAAAAACGTTTCTCTCAACTAGAAAAGAAAGCGTTGAGCATAACCTTTGGCGTTGAGAAATTCAGACAATACTTACTGGGACGAAAATTTTTATTGGTCACAGACAACCGACTCTTAGTTAATATATTTTCACTTCATAAACCAATTCCCATATGTGCATCATCCAGAATTAAAAGATGGTCCTTTAAATTAGCTGCATTTAATTATACTGTGGAATTTCGAAAAACTAGTGATAATTCCAATGTTGACGCATTGTCACGACTTCCTTTAGAATCGAGGGTCAGGGAGTCTCTTGATGAAGACCAGGTACTTCTTCTCAGGAAGTTGAATGAGGTACCGTTCTCTTTTATGGAGGTGGCATATGAGACGCCCCAAGATAAAATACTGTCTATAGTATTAAGGAATGAGAAGGCAACTGTGTGGAAATTCACAAGGGTACCGAGGGAAAACCCACTAGCTCCTCATCATAAGATCAATGAGGAATTAGGTTTGGAGTTTGGTTATCTTCAATGGCGTGAAAGAGTGGTAATTCCCAAAAAATTAAAATCTTTAATTTTAAATGACTTGCATGAAATACACATGGGGATTGCTAAAATGAAGATGATTGCCAGACGGTATTTTCTGGTGGCCAGGCAAAGATAGTAACATCGAGGAGTTAACTAGAGAATGTAGAGTATGCCAAGAATCGGCAAGCATGTTACCGGCTACCATCTCGGAATGGACTTGGCCCGAAAAACCGTGGCATGGACTTCATCTTAATTTAGCGAGTCCGTTCATGGGAAGAATTTTTTTGGTTCTCGTGGACGCATACTCAAAGTGGATAGAAATTTTTATCATCAAAGATATTACCAGCAAAACGATTATAAATAATCTTAGAGAAATTATTGCCAGATTTGGATTGCCCTAATTTTTGGTTACAGATAACGGAAGACAGTTTGTCTCCGGTGAATTCGAGCAATTTACCAAAATGAATGGTATACGGCACACTAAGACCAGTCCGTATAATCCTAGTACAAATAGTTTAGCTGAGAGATATGTAAGAGAGTTTAAAAACCTTTTGAGAAAGAATAATGGGACGGATGATTTAGAGACGAATCTACAAAGATTCCTATTTGCTCATAGGGCATTCCCCCAAACTGTAATAAAAGAATTCCCCCGCGGTACTGCTAATGAAGAGAAGTTTAAGATCAAGATTCTCGAATTTAATACCAAGATGGGAAATCCGCGAGAGGTATTTCATGAGGCCGTAAGAAGGCAGGAGCAGTTTACTACAGGTTGCGAGGTTTATTTCCGCAACTATGCAACTGGACCTAAACGGTAAAAAGGTACCATTTTGAAATTATTGAGCTACCGTCACTACCTTATAAGTTGCGAGGGCGTCGTGTTTAAGAGGCATATCAATCAATTGCGACCTGTGAGAAAGAAACAAGTGGAGACAAGAAATTTGATACTTCCTCGAACATCAGGAGAGAAGCCTGTAGGTGGAAGTCAGAAATAAAGTGAAGAGGAGGTTCCAGAGGTTACATCAGGAAACAAAGAGGAGACTGCTTCTGTGCACGTACCCTCTTGCACTCCTAGACCAGGGCCTGTTGCTGTGCACGTGCCCTCTTCCACTCCTAAACCGGAGCCTGCCGCTGTGCAAGTGCCCGTCCGCAGTCCTAGACCTCAGAGAGCCAGGAAACCCCCAGACCGAATGGAATATTATTAAGGGGGGAGATGTGTTGTGTATGTAAATTGATGAAGATTATTTGCATTCTTTAAAGTCTCATTATGTAAGAATATATGTGTATATCAATTGGACCTTTTTTGTTGGCCAAACGAAAAGAATAAGAGCTAAATAAAGAGTCATGGTCAAGTTTGAGTTGTTGTACATCTAATTACGACACAACCTTAACAACATCCATCCTCACTGAAGACACAAAGGTTGCCTGTTATGCAGATTATATAGCCATATGGCACACAAGTAGCAGTATAGAAATATCAGAAAAATACTGAACACATCAATGAGAGGACTGGAGAAGTGGGCAATGAAACTCAAAATGACAATAAACCCAATAAACACAAACCTATAAGTATCCTTCACTGACAGGAAAAAAGGCATGAATTTAACTCCAAAATAAGCATAAACACCATATAATTGATAAAATTAGATCTCCAAATTACCTAGGTGTGATACCTGATGAGGAATTGCGATTTACAGAACACATAATTAGCACCTGAAATAGAGCTACCAGAAACCTAAACATTCTGAGAAGGCTATGTGGAACAAATTGGGAGCAAAACCCAAAATTCTCAGAACAACATATATCACCTTAATAAGGCCACCTGTTTGGGCTCCCTCAAGTTCATCACTAAAAAGACTAGACAGAATTCAAGCAAAAGCGGCCAAAATAATCACTGGTTCTGTTTCAAATACCAACAATTAGTAAATTCAGAGAGAATGTGGTCTAGACCTACTTGAAAGCAGAAGACAATTTAAAACAATAAAATTCACCAATAGCTTAAAAACTAAAGAAACCGAATACATATCCCATAGAACCTATTTAAACTGGACTCAAAAAGAAAGGCTCAAAAGATCTTCAACACTTCAGTACAACAACAATATTAGAAAGAGCATGAATATGAAACATAATGAATTTCAAATTCGAGAATAACCAATATTTCCTACCCCATTGCCATCAAATGTAATCATCAATCTTAACCTGAATGAACCCTGCAATAAAAAAAAAGAGAACAAAAACATACTTAAAAAGAAAGGACTTGACACAATTGGTTTATGCGATCAGATAAATTATTTAACAGCAAATACAGATGGATCATCAGATCTTACCATAAGTAATGGAGGGGCTGGAATTAACATAATACTGCAAGATGGAACATACATCAAAATCAAAGAAGGAGCAAGAAAGATTTCACTTGTGAACTTACAGCTATCTGGAAAGCTCTTGATGTATGCCTTAACCAACCATCCCTGCATCAAGCAGAAGGAATTATAATATACCGTACAACGACTTCATATCCGACCTAGAAGCAATTCAGAAGGGCAATACTATAATCACACAGAAAATACACTCGTTACTTACTCAACTGATATCATTGGAGAATAACTGCATTCTACAATGGATTCCTGCCAGTGTTTGGATCGGGGGTAATGAAATGGCAGTTGAATTTGCAAAGGAAGCCAGAAAGTTGAGCCAAAGGAAAGAACAAATGCCATTATTTGACGCTGATGCTTTGGATAAAAACAAGATAATTGTACAAAAATAAGAAAAAAAATCAAAATGCGAAATAAACACTGAGAAAAAAATGACAAAAACTATAACACGGCTTAGAACAAAACACTATAAAGAAATGACAATACATCCAGATGGCACAAGAACCTATAGGACATGCAACAACTGTCCTGGTGTGGAACTAACACCTACTCACATATTCTCATGCCCAGCAATGGCCGCCGCCTTGCAGAAAATTGACATAGACCCAGAGAGCTGCTTTACACACCCAAGATAGTGGACAATGCTGCTGCTGCTGTGATAGAGATGCATGGAGACATCTGAGGCTCTTTATTGGACACGACAAAAACAACGGCATTCCAGAGTAAAATAAATCATCAGAGATAGATAAATATTTTTCAAATGAATTAAAATAAATATAATCGATACATAGAGAGAGTTGAATTAAAAAAAAAAATAGAAAATTATTATTTTCGAAATATAAATAGCTGAGAGGATTCCAGCAAACCGCATCTAACTTTTGGCGAAGTGGTGTTTCATTAATTTGTTATTTGATATTATTAGGGTTCTTTCCTGGTATTCAAAAAGGAAAAATACGTGTCGTTCAGTTATATTTTGCAATTTATCAAACAATTTGGCCGCTGAATCGCTGATTCTGGTAGAGCGCCATCTACCAAATAAAGTTGTAACTAAAATCAATTTCGAATTTTTCATTATTTGCCATAAAAAATCCCATTGCATCCTGAACCCAATGGTGTTTACCGCATTGCTCTAGCGGAAATATTCGAGGAGTTATTAATTTTTAAAGTTGTGCGGGACTTTTGGATCACCCTGTATATCACTAGTGGATTTTTAATTTTCCAAATGTAAATTAATGAGAGAAAGTTGATTATCACGATATATAATATTTAATATAATTATTTTATCTCTTCTCCCAATATATATGATGACATCCGATATCCTCATTTTATCTATATACAGTTAAACCTGTCTATAGCGCCCCCTCTTGGAAATCACCAAAATAGGGTGCTATAGAGAGGGGGTGCTATAGACAGGTCACTTTTAATGTAAATCGCATCGTACTACGTATTTAAAATCGGGCGTTATAGAGAGGGAAGCGCAATTTAGAGGGGGTGCTATAGACAGGTTTAACTCTATAAGTTATATAAAATCTATATCTATATAAAAATGAATGTATGTGTGTGTGTGTGTGTGTGGTCTGTTTGTCCTTTATGCCTGACCAAACCACTCATTGGAACGCCATGAAACTTTGGGAAGTTATTTAGTATAGTACTGGGAAGGTTTCTAGCAAATAAAATTTTTGAAATAACTTTTCGCTTTAAAATAATCAAGATAAATATTCTAATTTATCTGTTATAATTCAACAATCTGCTCTAAATATTATCATGATGATACGATGATTTTGTAATGTAGAAAATTAGGAAAGACAAAATTCAGGATGACACGGCAATTTATTTGAGACAAGAATAATGATACAATTCCAAGGCAAGATACTATTCCTTTAACTTCCAATTACCGAGGGAACCAATTAATATTGATTTTATTCAACTTATCGAGTATTTTTCAAGGGACCGGGAAAAAATGTTCACTTTATTGAGAGATTCGTTAGACAAACCTTTACTCGGGTAAAACCCGGGCGAAGCCGGGTACGTCCATACAAGAATAATGATACAATTCCAATGCAAGATACTATTCCTTTAACTTCCAATTACCGAGGGAACCAATTCATATTGATTTTATTCAACTTATCGAGTATTTTTCAAGGGACCGGGAAAAAATGTTCACTTTATCGAGAGATTCGTTAGACAAACCTTTACTCGGGTAAAACCCGGGCGAAGCCGGTTACGTCCGCTAGTGATTAATATAAATATGAGTCTCTTTCAGCATTTTTTCAACCTACCTTTTCGCCATGACAATTTAATTATTTGAAATTATTTCTTTAATGTGTCCCATTTCAAAATAATAGAACCATGACCCACATTTTATTAAACTAGGTATAGCTAGCCGGATAAAAAAGGCAATGCCCAGGTTTTAACCGATTGATTTTTCTGTCTATATATATATATGTGAAAAAATAGTACAAATGTAACATTGTACTGGGATAAGGTGCATAAATTAAGAAAAAGGCATCTCCTTATCGTGCAACTGAAAGTTGCTGATGGCTGGCGCCATCTGTCGGAATAATTATCAACTATTCTCGTTGATTTTTAATTATTCCAGAATTGGCCAAATACCCATTCTTGATTAATCAAGAAAAGCTAACCACGGACGCGTTTCGGGCTGTTGGCCCTCATCAGCGTGGTGCAAGCTGTACCTCAACGAACAAAAAATTGGTCATTAAGGCATCCTGAAAAATCATGAAACGGGTAATTAAAAATCAACGAGAATAGTTGATAATTATTCCGACAGATGGCGCCAGCCATCAGCAACTTTCAGTTGCACGATAAGGAGATGCGCCTCGGACACTTCCCAACCCCTTGGAAAGCTGGACGACTGGTTCTCATCCCCAAACAAAACTCCACCTCATCCAACCCACTGGACAAATACCGTCCAATTACTATGATCAACACATTAGCCAAAGTTTTTGAACGATGCATCCTAGCGAGGCTGCAATGGCTAGCAGACCAGCATGGCTGGTTCTCGCCCATGCAATTTGGCTTCGTCCCTGGGCGTTCGGCAGAAGGAGCCCTTGACTCAATCAACAACTTTATCAACGACGGCCTGAAGCACTGGAGAAAAACAGTGGCAATAAGTTTGGACATTAGCCATGCCTTCGACACGGTTCAAAGACATACCATCATTCAAGGCCTCCGGGACCTCAACTGTCCAGAAGAGCTTATACAACTCTCTGCAAGCTCTCTCAGAGACAGGAAAGTGATCTACCAAGCCTGGGACTCCACACTCACCGCGCACACAGTACTGGGTGTTGCACAAGGGGCACCACTAAGCCCCTTCTTTTTCAACATTGTAGCCAGGAAAGCTCTTTCCCTTCCAAAGCCCCAAAACTGCCAAATAATTTGCTTTGCAGACGACTTCACCTTGCTATTCAGAGCTTTCCGTAGATTACCAACAAAGGAGATTAACAAATTTCTTAAAACTTTCAGCTTGTGGGGTAAAGGGCATGGATTGACCTTTAATCTTAAGAAGACCCAGGCCTGCCTCTTTCATTGGAAATCCAAGCGCCCTAGTTACCAAAATATAAAATTCCTCGACCAGCCTATTTTAATCAACAACCATATAAAAATACTGGGCATAACTTTTGACACCACACGCACATTCGTTCGCCACTCGGACAACATTTTCAACAAATGCAAATGGATGCTTCCTCGATTAATTAGCACAATTAGGGAACAATATGGACTCACTTACAGCTCAGGCCTGAAAATAATCAAGATGGTAATTCTCCCTGCTCTGCTCTACGGCTCGGGTGTTTGGGGCAAGAGAGTGTTCGACACCAATGGCACCCGCAAACTACGTAGTCTCCACTATAAATTTGCTAAAATTCTTATTAGGGGGGGCCCCTGTACCCCCACAATTCCAGCTATCTCACTCACTGGCGGCCCTCCATTGGACATTTCAATCAAGGCACATCTGGCGTACAAGGAAGCAATAAAAAATGGTCCTTTTGAGACACGTCCAAGGCCTAGCGCAGTCCACTATCCACCCCTTAGAAAACTACTTCAGTTTTCAAAGTCGCTCCCAGAAAATGCAACCATCATATACACCGATGGATCGCGGTCCCTCAAAGGCGTAGGCGGCGCAGTTTTTCTGCCACCCCCCTCCACTCCAATACAACTAAAACTCCATGATCTTTGCACCTCCTTCCAGGCAGAATTACTTGCTATCCTATATGCAACTAGAGCAATCCAGTTCATGCAAAGACAACCAACAGCAATCGCTTCTGATTGCCTTGCAGCTCTCCATGCCATTTGTAACCCAGAACTCCCAAAAACCTCACTCATAGCTGAGATAGTTCGCAATCTTAACCATTTAAACGTACAGCTCTGCTGGGTTAGAGGCCACAGCGGCATAGAAGGCAATGAGCATGCAGATAAATTAGCCAAGGCAGCAGCTGAATCAAACTTGCCCATATCCTACTCCACTCTATCCAAAAAGTTTGTTCGAGCCCGCAGCGAACAGTATTCACACCAACTCTGGAAGGAATTATATGTCACAGATCACTCCACAAGAAACCTCAGGAGAATAGCTGCATTCCCAAACACTCTCATGGCGATCCTGCCCAAAATAAAATTTTGTGGCACCACCTCAACAATCCTCACAGGTCATGGCTTTGTCAAAGCCGATGCTGCAAAATTATCTAGAGACGATCCTACCTGCCCACACTGCCACGAGGAAGACCAAACTGTCGACCACCTTCTCTTCAGATGTCCCGCCTACCACCGTCATAGGTTCCAAACAGCCACCCTCCTAGGAATAAATATATTTGCCCCTGAAGACCTGCAGAACATCCCCAAGCACAAGTCAGCCTGGCGACACCTGATAAACTGGATGTCTGCTGCCACCATTAGACGTGAAGTCTAAAGACCAACCCGGATAGTTGGCGACTTTAGTATGCTCCAGGAATCCGGGTTACCTAAATAAATAAATAAATAAATTCGTTGAGGTACAGCTTGCACCACGCTGATGAGGGCCAACAGCCCGAAACGCGTCCGTGGTTAGCTTTTCTTGATTAATCAAGAATGGGTATTTGGCCAATTCTGGAATAATTAAAAATCAACGAGAATAGTTGATAATTATTCCGACAGATGGCGCCAGCCATCAGCAACTTCCAGTTGCACGATAAGGAGATGCCTTTTTCTTAATTTATGCACCTTATCCCAGTACAATGTTACATTTGTGCTATTTTTCATATATATGTGTATAAATTAAAATGCTGTTTCAAGTTTTAAAATATTCGTTACAATTATATTTAAAGCTTGCTTCATCCGGATTCTCCTCGAGTGAATATTTGCCCAAAGAATATTATGCTTTAAAAAATATTACGTATTACCAGGCTGTATCAAAAGTTCGTTACCATAAATAAGATTTTATAAATGTTTCAAAATGTCTTCGCCTTATAAATGTAGCCATGAACCGAAATAATGCATAATCAGATGGTGCAATATCCGGGCTATAAGCAGGGTGAAGTAGAACTCCCCCCAAATACTTTATTCTTTTCGTTGTTAATCTAGCTCGATGAGCTGGAGCGTTGTCAGGTTGCAGGAGTACTCTCTTTCGGTTGATCAAAGCAGGGTATCGAGTCTTCAAAACTTCATATACTCGGCTGAGTTGTTCTGAGTAGAGATCGGCATTAACTGCAAGACCATCAGGAACAAGTTCGTAGTGTACAATACCATCACTTCATGGCCAAAGCGATCCTCTTTAACTACAGGTTTAGATTTTTGATCAAAAGGAACCAATTGTCTTCTTGTGTCGGGGATACGAAGATAGATCCACTTTTCATTCCCAATTACAATCCGCTTCCAAAACCGAAGATCTTGTGGATTTTCTAACAATCGTTTACGGATATCGACTCGCCTCTGGGACTGAGCTATAGTAAGGTCGTGGGGATCTTGTCTTTGGTATTTGCTAACAAAGTGCAGCTTGTGAAGAATTCAGTTTATCATATCTTTGGATTGTCCAAGTCTGGCTGACATTTCACGCGTAGATTGTTGTGGATTGTCCATCACCAGTAATCTTAGGGTCTCAATATCCGTCACATGTGGTTGTGCCATTCGAGGTTTGTCGTCCAGGCTGTGATATCTCTTTCTGATGAATAAATTTAAATCTCCTTTAGATATCTGATATCTAAGTAAAACGTTTATGGAGATGAGTATCTTTTATTCTGGCCTTCTCAAGCTTTCGGGCTTGTCCGCCCTTCTACAGGAGAAACATATACTATATAACGAGAAAATATAACGCCGCTTGATGCTAAAACTATTATGATTCTATGTACATATATACACATATATATATATACACTAGGATGTTTTTGCATATTATTTTTTACTTAAGATATGTTTTTTATTTGGTTAAAGTATTTACATATTTTACTATTGTTTGTTATATTTTATGAATTATCTTATAGGTTCGGAATTCTAATATTTAAGTTAGTTTTATAATGGTTATTGGCTATTGCATATAAGTTACTTATACTATTGTTGATATTATTAGCTGGTACTAGGGTATATTGTGTTATATGTTTCGGGCAAATCTATTTTTCTATTGATGCTATTGTGTTTTCTGGATAATAAAGATTCAATTATAAGCCTTTGATATTTGCTGTTTATGTTATTGTAATGTATTATGGGTTCTTCTAATGCGAAAGTGTGGCCTGTTTCTTTGCAGTGTTGGAAAATTAGGGATCTATTGTCTTGATTTATTATGTTGCGTTTATGTTCATATATTCTATTGCTGACTCTCCTTCCTGTCTCCCCCACGTATTTGGCTTGGCAGTTGTTGCATTCTATGGAATATATTGCTTCTTTTTTGTTAGTGGGTTTTATGATATTAGAATTATTTTTAGATAGTGGATTTTTAATGATGGAGCCTATGTTAGGGGAATTACTGTAATGTGTTTGGATGCCGAAGTTTTTTAAGTAGTTGGCTATTGTTGTAGCTGTTTGTGAGTATGGAATGTAACATATTGCTCTGTAAATATCTGTGGTTTTGTTTATTGGGTTATTGATTGTTATATTTTTGTGGAAATGTTTTAATATAAAGGTAATTGGGTATCCTGCTTGCTGGAGATTATTTATGATGTTCTGTGTTTCAATCGTTTTTGAATTCTGTTGCGAGCAATGGGTGTGTATTCTTTTGGTTAGTGTTTTAATTAACAAAAAAGAAGCAATATATTCCATAGAACGCAACAACTGCCAAGCCAAATACGTGGGGGAGACAGGAAGGAGAGTCAGCAATAGAATATATGAACATAAACGCAACATAATAAATCAAGACAATAGATCCCTAATTTTCCAACACTGCAAAGAAACAGGCCACACTTTCGCATTAGAAGAACCCATAATACATTACAATAACATAAACAACAAATATCAAAGGCTTATAATTGAATCTTTATTATCCAGAAAACACAATAGCATCAATAGAAAAATAGATTTGCCCGAAACATATAACACAATATACCCTAGTACCAGCTAATAATATCAACAATAGTATAAGTAACTTATATGCAATAGCCAATAACCATTATAAAACTAACTTAAATATTAGAATTCCGAACCTATAAGATAATTCATAAAATATAACAAACAATAGTAAAATATGTAAATACTTTAACCAAATAAAAAACATATCTTAAGTAAAAAATAATATGCAAAAACATCCTAGTGTATATATATATATATGTGTATATATGTACATAGAATCATAATAGTTTTAGCATCAAGCGGCGTTATATTTTCTCGTTATATAGTATATGTTTCTCCTGTAGAAGGGCGGACAAGCCCGAAAGCTTGAGAAGACCAGAATAAAAGATACTCATCTCCATAAACGTTTTACTTAGATATCAGATATCTAAAGGAGATTTAAATTTATTCATCTGAAAGCTGCACTGTAAACTATGAATTTAGCGCCCGATGATATTACTTATTATCTGAAAATATTCCGCAAGAAATCTTTACAGCTAGCCAAATGGCAAAGCCACTTGAGTTTCAACAAGATATGCATAGAAGCCAATTTTATCCCCCCATCACTACGAATTAGAGATCCGGTAAAGAACCCATTCTCAGAAAAAGTCATAAAAGAAACCCAAACGAGATTATTAAAAGCCAGAAAAGAAGGATGTCACTCGAACATCAGATTGCTATCAAAATCCATCAAGGAACTCATATGCATAATATCCCAGCACATCCCAGAATCCGAATTCCACAGAATAATAACCGACATCATCCCAGAAATAATGAAACTGAAATCCAACATAAAGAACAGACAGGACAAGAAGTTAAAATTTTGGGCAAACAAATATAAAGAACCAAATCTCTTAAGAAGTGAAACAACACCAAAAGTAGTCAACATATCACAGGCCATATTAACACATGAAGAAATAGCTGTACTATCTAAAGGCTTAAAATATCGACCAGTCACTAAACCCGACCCCATAAAGATAATCAGCGGAATAGAAGTAGCAATATCGAAACTGAACACCCAAGAAAAAGAAAAAATAAGACAAAAAGTTTCCAGTACATTGAATCACCCACCAAACCAGCCCCTACGAAACCCAAGAGAGAAACATATTCTAAGAAACTTAAAAAACAGGAAAGAAATAGTAATAACCCAAGCAGACAAAGGAGGAACCACAGTAATAATGAATAAAACAGAATACCAAAACAAAATGGAAAACATACTAAAAGATAGCACCACCTTCGAGCCTCTGACAGATACTGAAAGAAACCAAGTCTACTTAAATATAAAAAAGGACATCAATAGATTGAAGAAATCCAAAATAATCACCGAAGACGAACATAAAGCATTCCTTAATAATAGCGATTCTGAAGCCCACATATACGGAAAACCAAAATTGCACAAGCAAAATATACCGCTAAGACCAATAGTCGCATTTTACCTATCCCCCATTGCTCCAATAGCTAAGTTTTTAACCAAATTCCTACAGCCATTAGTCAGAACACACACACCCACTCAATCAATAGCAAACATACCCACATTCATACAAGAAATTTTAAACACAAATATAGAAAACCATCACTTAATGGTATCTTTCGATGTTGAGGCTCTCTATCCTAGTCTCCCTCACCAATTAATATTAGAAAACACTAAATCCTTGTTAATAGAAAATAGATTAGACCAAACAGTCATAAACAAAATAATAGAATTAATAGACATATCATTAAAATCGAACATCTTTAATTTCAACTCACAATCATATAAACAAATAAAAGGATCGCCCATGGGCAGCCCACTATCTTCCCCGTTAGCCGAAATAGTTATGAACACAATAGACAAATGGATAACTACACAATTCCCCACAGACATAGTAATATATAAAAGATACATAGACGACATATTCTGTATATGCACAGCTAACAAAGTTAACCACATATTAACCTCATTAAATAACTACCACGCTAAAATCAAATTTACAATAGAATTTGAAAAAAAAACAATAAACTACCATTCTTAGACATTAATATCATAAGGTCACAAAACAGATTACATACCTCCGTATACTACAAGCCAAGTTTCGAACCAAATTATATACATTTCACCTCATATTGCCCACTAAGCCATAAGATAAACACAATTAAAACACTAACCAAAAGAATACACACCCATTGCTCGCAACAGAATTCAAAAACGATTGAAACACAGAACATCATAAATAATCTCCAGCAAGCAGGATACCCAATTACCTTTATATTAAAACATTTCCACAAAAATATAACAATCAATAACCCAATAAACAAAACCACAGATATTTACAGAGCAATATGTTACATTCCATACTCACAAACAGCTACAACAATAGCCAACTACTTAAAAAACTTCGGCATCCAAACACATTACAGTAATTCCCCTAACATAGGCTCCATCATTAAAAATCCACTATCTAAAAATAATTCTAATATCATAAAACCCACTAACAAAAAAGAAGCAATATATTCCATAGAATGCAACAACTGCCAAGCCAAATACGTGGGGGAGACAGGAAGGAGAGTCAGCAATAGAATATATGAACATAAACGCAACATAATAAATCAAGACAATAGATCCCTAATTTTCCAACACTGCAAAGAAACAGGCCACACTTTCGCATTAGAAGAACCCATAATACATTACAATAACATAAACAACAAATATCAAAGGCTTATAATTGAATCTTTATTATCCAGAAAACACAATAGCATCAATAGAAAAATAGATTTGCCCGAAACATATAACACAATATACCCTAGTACCAGCTAATAATATCAACAATAGTATAAGTAACTTATATGCAATAGCCAATAACCATTATAAAACTAACTTAAATATTAGAATTCCGAACCTATAAGATAATTCATAAAATATAACAAACAATAGTAAAATATGTAAATACTTTAACCAAATAAAAAACATATCTTAAGTAAAAAATAATATGCAAAAACATCCTAGTGTATATATATATATATGTGTATATATGTACATAGAATCATAATAGTTTTAGCATCAAGCGGCGTTATATTTTCTCGTTATATAGTATATGTTTCTCCTGTAGAAGGGCGGACAAGCCCGAAAGCTTGAGAAGACCAGAATAAAAGATACTCATCTCCATAAACGTTTTACTTAGATATCAGATATCTCTTTCTCTAAATCTCTTGAATCATTTGGAAGCTGTTCTTCTATTGACTATTCTTTTCCCTTCCACTTCGCATATTTCTTTTGCCGCCATATTTACATTTAGTCCTTTTTTTCCCTAAAGAAGCGCAATAGTACTCGGATCGTTATTTTTGATCACACATTCTCTAGCTTTCGACTAGAATACCGAAATGTTATTCTAAACCCTATTATATTATTTTAATCACGTGGGCTCGCTCATCGACTGTGGGGCCGAACCTTTATTTATTTAATCTTTATTTATATTGGTATATATTTAAATAATTTGATTTTATATTGGGCTTTCGATTTGGCAACGAACTTTTGATACAGCCTGGTGGTATGTATATATCTAATCATCATATTCTAAAGTGGAATATTTAAAAAAATAAAATGAAACACAAATTGATGATGATAGTTATAGTGATATATTAAGCGGGATCCACATGACTACCTTTTAGACCTAAAATGATATAATCATAATAAATCTCATTTGTTAATATTCGTCTGGTAAACATTCATTCGGGAAGAAGCTGGGCGAAGCCAGGTCATTCAGTTAGTGTATAATAATTGTGTTTATATATCTCCAAAATATGCAGAATAGTCCAATACAGTATTAGGGTTCTAAGAAGCGCGGTCTAATAGATTAAATTGGCCAAACTGCTGGGAGGGTTCACTACTGATGAGCCAATCCCTCCCAATATTTTTTTCATCGCAGTAAGGATAGTAGAAGTTTGTTTTATGTGTAAAATAAAAATTGTGCTTTAATATTGTAAAATGGATGGCGAGCTATCCGAGAGGCCAAGATTCCAGAGTAAAGCTGGGGAAGATGAGTGGACTCCAGCTGCGAGGGATGGCCATGTGTCAGGGGAACAGGCGCCAAAAACGGCATTCGTGTGTGGGGGAGGACAGGGTCTGGTCACATCTACGGCGAGCAGAAGACGTGGGAAGTTGTCTCCGGGTGTGTGGCCGCGTGGATGATCCTGTAAGAAAGTGCCATGAGAGCCTGACATTGGAGCGGCCTCCAAGCCGGTGTAGCCAGGCTGGACATGTATAGTGTGGAGTGGGACGTTTCCCAAGAGTGACATCCACGACGCCAAGGATTCTTCTGACGGGGAGGTTGAAGGCAAGTGCCACTGATTTTACTCCTTCTGTTCAGTGCCACGTATAATAAAGCACCAACTTTTGCTGCATCCCTTCTAACTCACGTGTGTATCTTTGTGCCATCCTGATCAGACAAAGAACACGAACAGCGTCTGTGTACGATGTGAGGGCGCTTTCTATTGCTTTAAGGCATCTCCTGATCGTGCAACTAAAAGTTGTTGATAGCTTGCGCCATCTGTCGGAATAAATATCAAGTAATTGTTGATTTTTAATTATGTGAATATCTATATATATAATTGCCTTATTCTGTCTGAAGCTCACGGATAGAAAGCGCGCCCATTGGCTGCCGGCGAACACGTGTCCTCCCTGCCTCCCTGCGGTCACTTTAGGCAACCCTGTAATCAGCAGTGTGTTACATCCACCTGCCTATACAGACCACCCTGTCTATAGCGACCACTCTAGACAACCCTGTTATCAGCTGTGTGATACATCCACCTGTCTATACAGACCACCCTGTCTATAGCGGTCACTTTAGGCAACCCTGTTATCAGCAGTGTGATACATACACCTGTCTATACAGACCACCCTGTCTATAGCGGCCACTCTAGACAACCCTGTTATCAGCTGTGTGATACATACACCTGTCTATACAGACCACCCTGTCTATAGCGACCACCCAAGACAACGTTTTTAAAATATATTCGCACTCGGGTAAAACCCGGGCGTTGCCCGGGCCATTCGTCTAGTTTTATAATAAGATCCGATAGTGCAGTCGTTTGATAAGAATATTGAAAACAATTATTTATTATCAAGTAGTTTATTTTAATTATTTAAGTAAAAAAGGACACTATTGGATAGTGGGCTACCTAGACCGAAGTCTGTACGCCTGGGTAAAAAATGACAATACTTTCGCATATTGTATAGGATATATAATATTAACTAGCCGAATGGCCCGGGCAACGCCCGGGTTTTACCCGACTGGACCCAGCTTCGCCTGGGTAGTGTTCGAGCGAGGTTTACTCATGAATGGAGGCCCCAACTGTTTGTAAACTCAATGTAATGAATTTTCTTTCAGCAAAATGGAGATAAATTGCAAACAGCAATATCGAAAATGCTTGTAAAAAAAATCTGAAATATAGGATCCATTTCACAAACACATCTAATGAATCGAGTGCTGTTTGGAGGAGTGGTCTAAACTGTTAATTTTTAAAAACCATGACCCGGGATCATCGAATGCAGATTCAGACACTTTGTTCTGAAAAAAAAAATTGTCCCAATGGCTCCTGATTCTTGAAAAAGTCCAACCCGTCCAGTGAGTGCAAGTAACCAAACTGGGCTTTTATTCTTAAAAATTAAAAAAAAAAAATCTAATGATTAGTGTGAATAAAGGAAAATGGTTGGCACAACCTGAAAATTTCACTTTGTCCACTTCACTCTCGGCTGTCCAAGAAGAAACAGCCAGAGCAAACATTTTAAAGGGCAGCTAATCCGGCATTTACATATCTAAATAGTTAAGCAACTTTTATAAATGTAATATATTTCTGCAATATTGAAATACCTGGACTTGGAAGAATTTTGTATTAGTTATTGTTGCAGTTTTAGAAAAGTGTGGGCAATTGGATATTTTAACAAAAGAATATAATTTTTAAAATGGTATATAAAATAAAAAGGAAATTTGCATAATTTTCTAATAGTCAAGGGCAATTTTAAAAATACCAAAAAAGCAAGACCAAATAAAAAAAAATATATATATGTGTGATGTTTCAGTAACAGCATTGTTGCCATATAAAGACAAAATTACTGAATGTATTCAGTACCTTTGTCTGAAGATAGCCAAAATGTAACTGAAACCACACATAATGTATTTATTTGTATTCGGTCTTGCTTCTTTTTTTTTTTAATTATCCCTAGTACACGTGGTACAGGCCATGATAACCATGGTGGGTAGGTAGCGACTGCTTTTACTGTAAGCGCACCACATGTCTACAAATGTGATACATTGCTACCAGCTAAATGCATTTTCACTATGGTGTGATTTCCACATGATGTATCTGTAGACACATTATAATCTCTCCAGAGCTTAAGGTAGCAAACAGTACTTTCACATTATATAAATATCAATGCCAAAAGCCAGAGTTATGATAGCATGTTGCAGTGTAATGTAGACCTGCAGGATGGGAAAAAGCAATATTATTTCCGGCTTTAATTTGAAAAGTATCATGAAACGTTAAAAATATAATCTTAACTTTTGAAGCATGAAAAAATGCTAACTTGATGTGTATCAATTTAGTCTAAAAACAAACAGCATGTAAAAGTAAGCACCAATCGAAAGCATTTATTAGCTCTAACAGAGCTGCCCCCAGCGGTAAAAGACTGGAGCTAACGCTTCACGGGTTGGTAAAGTTTCTGTTAATATTACATTAACTTAACAATATTCCATGTCTTGCTAACACAAATTTTTAAAAATAATATGCATAAAAATAATGCAATTCTAAAAATCATAAATGAAGCATCATTAAATTAAATGGGAGAGAAATGGTGTTCCAAAATTTTTTTTAGTTGTAAAACTTTGACCTTTATATTTTTACAAATTCTTAATGTACATTGTTGGAATATAGCGATCAAAATATTGGCATGGAGCATTGGAGGATCGACCAATCAACGGCCGCGGCGGCGCTGCGGTCGACGTCAAGATATTTAGTCTTTGTCCCTCGCCTTCCTATATAGACTTGCCTTTAAAATGTTGCTACTTTAACATCTTGTTTTAAGTTACTTTGTTTAATAAATAATCCTTTTATTCCTTGATTCAATCTCAAACTTCAACAGGTTATGGGCCCAGCACGCTTCCACTGCGCCTAAAAGGATTAACCGCCAGCAGTGAGTAAGCCTTTGTTTTGCTCGAAGTTTAGGCGTCAACCGCCAACCATAACCCTAGTTTCTTTTTGTCGTTGGCCGATTCCAAGACAAAGAAGATGAGCGAAGATTGTCTTTCAATGATTAAAGTTTTTAATGGTGAAAACTTTTCACTATGGAAATTCCAATTCAGGCTTCTTATGGAACAACAAAAATTACTAGAATTATTGGAAGGCTTAGAAATAAAGCCGAATGTTGTTTCCTCCGACAGTAACTCTGAAAGTTCACTACAGAATTGGAAATCAAAGGACGTTAAGGCAAGGATGTTATTATCACAGGCAATCGAATTAAGGTTTCTTCAGCCCCTGATGAACTGTACTTCCGCTTCACAAATGTGGCAGAAATTACTTGCTATTCATGAACAAAAATCCGAATTTACTATTGGCCTACTTTGGCAACAATTCTTCGATGCACGATTGACATCGGAAACAATAAGTGATTACATAGCAAAAATTGAAAATATTTCTGCACAAATTTCACAAATGGGCGGAACCATAACGGAAGATCAAAAGGTAGCAAAAATTTTAAATACTTTGCCTTCGAGTATGCGCTACTTTGTTGCAGCGTGGGAATCGTTAGATCCGAAAGCTCAAACTCTTAACAATTTAACTGCAAGACTTTTGATTGAAGAAACAAGGAATCAACAAAGCGGTTCTTCTAAACAAGATGAGGCCTTATTACACAGGCAAGCACGAACTAAGCCTAAAGATACACAACGTTCTTTTCAAGATGCCAAGAAGAACACTAAATGCCACTATTGTCACAAAATTGGACATTGGAGCCGCGAATGTAGAAAAAGATTAGCTAATGAGAAAAATAAATCCAAAAATCTTCATGATTCAAAAGGAAGTTCAAGTGATTATGGACTTATTTTGTGCGATAATCAAGTAGAGCCCAATGATATTTGGTATGCTGACAGCGGTGCAAGCTGCAGCATGACATTTCGACGAGAGTGGTTCAAGACCTACACGCCGTTCACCAGTGATCATCCAATCTACTTGGGAGACAACTCGACACTACTTGCAGAAGGCATGGGAGACATCGAGATTCAAGCCTACGTCGACGGTGGATGGTACAATACGTACATAAGAAATGTGCTCTACTCGCCGCAACTAAAGAAAAATTTGTATAGCCTTTCTACGTCCACAAGAAGAGGATTCAACGTCATTATCAAACATGACAAGCTACAGATCTTCATGGATAATGACCTAAAAGCCGTAGGAGTGCGTCATGACGACCTCTACAGGATGCTCTTCAAGGTTACGTCATCATCACAAGGATACATCACCAGCGAGAACAAGCTTCAGTTGTGGCACGAGAGACTTGCGCATCTTCCAGTTGCTACACTTCGAGAGATGGCGACCAAAGGATTGGTGGATGGTCTGCAGCCTCAAGATTTAGAGGGAGAATTTTTCTTCTGTGAAGGATGCCAACTTGGAAAAGCCCATAGAAAGTCGTGCTATCCCTCAGATGGCAAAAACTACCAGCTAGGTGAGTTTATTTATGCTGATATTTGTGGCCCAATGCAGACTCAATCATTAAGTAATTATCTGTATTTCTGCTTATTTAAAGATTACTTTAGTGGTTATCGCCATATTTATTTTATTAAAAACAAATCAGATGTGCTAGATATATTCAAAGAATATGCTACTCTAATCTATACTCAAACTGGAAATAAGATAAAAGTTCTTAGGACTGATAATGCGCTAGAATTCAAAAGCGATAATTTTGCAGATTTATGTAAAAGATTTGGGATAATTCACGAGTTCACTGCACCTTATGTGCACGAACAGATAGGACGTATAGAAAGAGACAATCGTACGATTGTGGAAGCAGCCAGGTCCATGCTAAATTCACGAAATCTTCCAGGATTTTTTTGGGCTGAGGCATGTAACACAGCAACTCATATTCTAAATAGAAGTGCGACTAAGCAAACCCCTGGAACGACACCTTATGAACTTTTCTTTGGCACAAAGCCTAATGTAGCTAACTATAAAATATTTGGCTGTAATGCTTATATGCATATTCCCAAAGAAAACCGTAAAAAGTGGGATAATAAATCGATAAAACTTATGTTTTTAGGTTATGAGAATACAAGCAAAAATTTTAGATTATGGGATTGGAAAACTAGAAAAATAAGAATTTCTAAAGATGTCACATTCGATGAGAAAGCTACTACACACTCAGATAGAGAATCTACCAAACCCAAAGAAATAATATTTCAGATTAACAGCGCTCCGGATGAATCACCAGTTGCGACAGCAAACATTCCAGTGCAGGAAATGCCGCCAGTATCCGATATCAGTTCGCATCCAATGATAACACGCTCTAAAGTTTCGAATAGCCAATGTAACTTTGCGCTCGCTGATGAACCCAGTAACTATATAGATGCAATAACGAGTTCAGATTCAGAAAGATGGAAATTAGCCATGGATGAAGAGATTGATGCATTAAATAAAAATAAAACATGGACTTTAGAACGTTTGGCAGATGGTCATAAACCTATCGGTTGTAAATGGGTTTATAAAATTAAAACGGAGTCCGATGGTACAATTCAACGGTTCAAAGCCAGATTAGTTGCAAAAGGCTATTCTCAAATCAAAAATGTTGACTATTTCGATACGTTTAGCCCAGTAGTCAGGTATGATTCGTTACGCATTCTTTTATCACACGCTGCTTCTGAAAGGATGTTTCTTAAGCAATTCGATGTAAAGACAGCTTTTCTCAATGGCGAATTAGAGGAACTTGTTTATCTTGAACAACCAGAAGGCTACAAGAGAGATGATAATAGCTGCTATAGATTACATAAAAGTCTGTATGGTCTTAAACAATCTTCTAGAAATTGGAATAAGAAATTTACCAATTTTTTGTATAGCCATAATTTCAAAACATCAGACGCCGACCCGTGCATTTTCATTGGAACACACAATGATTCAAATGTTATCTTAGCTCTCTATGTTGATGATGGAATTATTCTATCTAAAGATAAAGAGGCAATAGCTATTATAATGGATGAGTTAGAACACGCATTTGATATTACATCTGGAAGTGTTAACTTTTTTGTTGGGCTACAAATAGAGCAGTCAGAAGATAGGGCAAGTATTTTCATTCACCAGTCATCATATATTGACAAAATTTTGAGTAAATTTAATATGGCTGACTGTATTCCTGCTTCGGTGCCTATGGATCCTTCTGTCATCTTAACAAAGCAGGACTGTCCTACTCCAGAACAAAAGGAAAAGATGCCTAAATTCCCTTTTCGAGAAGCTGTTGGATCCCTTATGTTTGCATCATGTGTTTCACGTCCAGATATCACTTATGCAGTTTCACAAGTGAGTAAATTCCTAGAATATCCAGGACCTGCACATTGTACAACAGTGAAGAATATTTTCCGTTATCTGAAAGGCACTCCACACATGGGAATTCTCTTCACTGGACAAGACCAACTTTTTGGCTACTCTGATAGTGATTTTGCTCGTGATGTTGACTCCAGAAAAAGTACGACTGGTTATGCCTTCATGATGAACGGAGGAACTGTTTCTTGGGCCAGCCAACGACAACCAATTATCGCACTTTCAACCACCGAAAGTGAATACATCGCTGCCTGCAGTGCTGCCAAGGAATTGATTTGGAGAAACTGAACTTTATATCGACAACCAAGCAGCAATAAAACTTGTTGAAAATCCAGTATTCCACAAACGAACGAAACATATTGATGTTCGCTACCACTTCATTAGATCCAAACATGAAGAAGGTGAACTTAAAGTGCATCATGTTTGCAGCTCAGAACAGCTAGCTGATATAATGACTAAACCTCTTCCACGTAACCAATTCCACTACTTAAGAGGTCTACTGAACATTTTGGATCGAGAGGGAGTGTTGGAATATAGCGATCAAAATATTGGCATGGAGCATTGGAGGATCGACCAATCAACGGCCGCGGTGGCGCTGCGGTCGACGTCAAGATATTTAGTCTTTGTCCCTCGCCTTCCTATATAGACTTGCCTTTAAAATGTTGCTACTTTAACATATTGTTTTAAGTTACTTTGTTTAATAAATAATCCTTTTATTCCTTGATTCAATCTCAAACTTCAACATACATAACCCAAACCAAATTGTCTATAAAATTCTGCAAACAAATATAATACTATAGAGGCATGAAAATACTAATGGTGTAAAAATCAAAACAGCAAAGTTATCCTGATAAATGCAATGAGCTATGATAAGGTGTGTTGCAGGCTAACAAAAACCTCAATTGAACCAGAAATGTTGACACCATAAAAAAAAAAACAATTTTCAAGAATAGAGTTATGTAAATGAATTAAATGTGAAAAAATTAAAATAAAATAAAGTAAAAAAAGCTTTATTGATGAAACTACAGTAGAGCAATAATGATAACAAATTATATATTTACAAAAGTCAAGCTTCCCAAAATCATTATTCGAAGAAATCTCTTTCAAAATTGTCAAAATCTAGATCAAAGCCCCTTGATAAACAATATTGCGTGTCTTGCTAAAGGTAGAACTAAAGACAAATGAATGCGCCAGTAAGCGAGAATGGATGGGATCAGGTGTCTCTAACGACCGCAGAGTGGCTTGACGCGCTGACTGTTCACGCAATCTTCAAATATTCTGTGCTCTGGTTTCGCGCAGGCTGTAAGCATGCTGAACCCTAGAGCTATTGGATCGCTGAGAAAGATTGCTTCTCCGATGGCTTGGCATACCTACAAACATAAAGCATTAGTAAAAAAAAATAAGGATAACCGAAAAATGTAAAACATCAAGGGCTGAGAATGAAGAAAAAATTAAAAAAATAGTGTATTAAAATAAGCTCGACTCATGACTAAGGCCAAAATAAAAAAAAATGCATATAAATAATCTAAAAGGATGGAAAAAATGCATAAAAAGCAGTGAAGTGGAAAAAAAAATGAAAGCTTAAATCAACTGAATAAAAAAAATCAAATGGAAGAAGCCTAAATCCTACCTAAACAAATGACAGCAAAACAAAAAAAAAAAAAAACACAATGGAAGAAGACTCAAAAAAAAAAAAAAGTCTAATTTGGTTGAAAAAAACTGCCCAATAAATATGAGTAGAACATATTCTGGCTTCCCTCATCGGTCAGATTGCTGACTGTACATTTCTTTACTTAAAACTAATTGTACCTATATATTAAAAAATATGTTTGGACCATATAGATATATATGAGCAGCTATATAATATGAAGCAGATAAATATAAATCCTACCTAAACAAATGACAGCAAAATAAAAAATTGAGCCTACCCTTAAAAAAAAGCAGTTACTAAAAATGCATAGAAGCTGCTTACAATATTATAAATGCTAATAAGTATAAACCTATTGCATGGAACAAATATGGAGCGTTCCCAGTTAAGGGTATATTTGGTAGGCTGCACTGTACGTTGCCACCGCCGTACCTTCGAGGCGTTTTACACGAGTTACAGATACAATTTCGGTGAAATACTTTGAATTTTACCAATTCAAATTATAATTTTAAAAAAGATTTAACAGTTTAAAAAAAAAAACAATTTTTAAAATAAAATATTAAACTAATTTTTCTAAAAACGAACATTATTTTTTTAATTATCTGAAACTAACCTAATTCAACTTATTTAAAACTAACCTTATTTAGCGATTAAACTAACCTAATTTAACCCATTTGAATCTAACCTCATATACACTTTTACACTACCTATTTAATTTCAAAATAAATTAAAATACGTTTATATTAAATAATAACATTTTTTAAAAAAATCGACTTTCTCGTGCACACTTTTGTATCTATTCAATTATGTATTTTTTTTTATTTATCTCTATAAAAAAATCTCTGTATAGTTTAGATTAAAATATTTTAAGTGGCATATTTTCAAGTCGTATATTTATACACAAGTTTTATATTTATTTAACAAATATTGTATAAGATGTGATTAATAAACTTTGTAAAAAAAATCTTAATACATTTTTAATAACATGACGTTATGTTATATTCTAATAGGTAAAATAGGTTAGTTTCAGACGGCTTATAAATTAGGTTAGTTTAAGGTGTGTTATAAAAAGGTTAGTTTCATTAATTAAAATCGGTGAGATTCAGATAGGTTATATTAGGTTAGTTTAATCGCTATATAAGGTTAGTTTTTGATAAGTTGAATTAGGTTAGTTTCAGATAATTAAAAAAATAATGTTCGCATTTAGAAAAATTAGCTTAATATTTCATATAATTTTTTTTTTAACTGTTAAATCTTTTTTAAAATTCTATTTTAAATTAATATATTTAAATTGGTAAAATTCAAAGTATTTCACCGAAATTGTATTTTTAACTCGTGTAAAACGCCTCGAAGGTACGGAGGTGGCAACGTACAGCGCCGCCTACCAAATATACCCTTAACTGGGAACACTCCACAAATATATATAGTAAAATATATGTAGCAAGCTATACAGCAAAAACATAATTTTTTTCAATAAATATGAAAAAGAAAAAAATATAGAATATGAGCAGCTATATAATATGAAGCAGATAAATATAAATCCTACCTATACAAATGACAGCAAAACAAAAAATTGAGCCTACCCCTAAAAAAAGCAGTTATTAAAAATGCATAGAAGCTGCTTATAATATAAATGTTAATAAGTATAAAACGATAGTAGAACTTGGATAATCCGAACGTCTTTAATTGGAATATTTATCTTGGTCCCTAGAATTTGGTTTCTTATATTCAAAACCTTTTAATTCGAATTTTTGGATAATTCGATTTTTTTGTCCCTTGGGCTTCGAATTATCCAAGTTAGACTGTATTTATCATATTTTTATAATATCTAATATGAAATAAACGAAAGAAAAGATAAAAGATCAGGTGTTGAAATCAAAAATAAAAATGGCATATCCTGACCAGGAGCACATGTGCTTTACAGAAGGGAGAGCGCCATCTGGTGGAACAGAAATCAACTAAACATTGATTTAGCCTGTTCCCTGATATTTGGCCAACCCATTTTCTTGATTAATCAAGAATCTAATAGATATCTAATATATACGTGACCTTTGGATTATCCCGTGTTTTGCTCGTGTGAATGTTCCCTCGAAAGAATTTGGTTCTTCTAATCAAACATGATACATAAATATTATCATTTTCAATTTTGACTAAAAATAAGTAAAATAGTCCATTATTTGGTTAATTTTATATTTTTGGATGAAAATGTGACAACGACTCCCTCTCCAGACTTAAGTCAATTTCCTGTTAGAATTTCAACCTGATTGTTTAAATATTGAGGAAATGTATAAGGGACAAATATATCTATGTGATGAGGTATCCAGTCGACTCTTGTCGAATCCTGTCATTGTGGAATCCAGTCGACTTAATCTATGGTGTGAGTCCCTGTCGACTCTCGCTATGCTGTGTTAACCGAGAGGAACAGTCAGGATATGGAGAGTTTTCCAGTATCTCTCTGCACCTTGGAAGACCTTTAACAGTTCTCACAAAGTATAGGCAGTCGTGGTCGAGGCAGAGTGTAAAGCTTCGGAATGTCCACACACAAAAAAAACGAAGAGACACAGTTGTATTAGGAAAGTTCTGTGAACAGATAGGAGTCGAGCTAAACAGCGAAAGATGGAGATTTGAGAAAAGTTCTTACTATGCTACATGGTCGATGAGGTGGACCTTGGTGACAACCGACAAAGGCTTCCGCTGATGGTGAAGTGACTATATTTTCGGCTAGGGCGGAGGTCTTATATATCTTTGCCGAGAGAGGAAGTATTGACTTTAAGCGGATGCAACAAGAGCGTGGTGCGGCAGCGATATTGTACACTCTGTCAATGACCTGACAGTTAGGCCTCGTTGTTGGACTTCTATCTCAATCTTTCGCTTTAGCTCAATTCTTAATCTATTACAGAGTTTTATTTATTTATCCTCAGTTTATACAAAGTACATTACATATGATGATGTAATGACACATGTGAATCATGCGTATAATTATTTACAGATGTGTTTCTATTATACAACATGACAATCTTGTTATAAGTATTATACAATATGAGGTTGTTGGTTTAAATTACCATATCTATATATTAATACAAAGCAATAACGCCCCATCTATATATAACAAATAAAAACATTAAGGCGCGAATATTTCTTTTCACAAATAAATAAAACTTCTACTGTCCTTACTGCGATGAAAAAATATTGTGGGGGTTGGCTCATCAGTGGTGAACCCTCACAGCGGTTTTGCCAATTTAATCTACCAGACCGCTTCTTTAGAGTTTTAATACTGTAATGGATCATTCTGCTTTTATATGCTAAACTGAAGGATGAAATCTTAGGAATGGTATTTAAGCAAACTATGGACATAAGCTTTTAGGACAGTAGAATTACATTTAAATATTTGCATCGAGAAATTCTCTTCCTCGAACAATAAGGACAAGACCAGTTAATCCTTGATGAATGGCGCGTTATTTCTTTGAATTAATTTATACCTAACTGGTCTTGTCCTTATTGTTTGCGGAAGAGCATTGCTCGATGCAAATATTTAAATGTAATTCTACTGTCCTAAAAGCTTATGTCCATAGTTTGCTTAAATACCATTTCTAAGATTCCACCCTTCAGTGTAGTATATATAAGCAGAATGATCCAATACAGTATTAGAACTCTAAAGAAGCGGTCTGGTAGATTAAAAATTAGCAAAACCGCTGGGAGGGTTCACCACTGAAGAGCCAAGCACTCCCAATATTTTTCATCGTAATAGGGACAGTGGTGGTTCTATTTATTTGTGAAAAGAAACATTCGCGTCTTAATGTTTTTATTTGTTATATATACATATGTTGACGTTTAAATATACATAGAGATATAGAAAAAAAATTATGGTTTAATTTTTGTTTGTAAATTGCAAAAAATATTAGATATGAATATTTATTTATATTTGAAAATTAGAAATAATTTCTAATTTTTGAGAATATTTAATTTTTTTTCTTCTTATATATATATATATATATATATATATATATATATATATATATATATATATATATATATATATATATATAGTTTTGTATGTGTATTTAGGTTTTGTGTGTGAATTATCTTTAACATCACAATATTACTTTCAAATTTTCTCAAATATTTTGAGTGTTGCCAGGTTCTCTTCCCAACAATGGAACAATGGTAGTAATATATTTAATTGCTTAGCTTAACTGGTAAAAGGGCACCAGTATTTTGTAGAATGACATAGTAGAATTGAATTGAGTATTGATCTTAGCTTGAAACGGAATGATGTAAGCAATTACAAATCTAATATATAATCAAAATATGAATTGATTAATTTCGCACTGGATACGGAAGCAAATTATTTACCAAACGCGCACACGATATGGAATAACGTTATGAACTGATCCAACGCGCACTGATATGAAATCTATCTATGGATTAATTACTATGTATCGAATTAATTTTTCAACTAATGGAGATCACACAAGATATCGAATCTATTTTATGAACTGATCAAAGGCGCACTTGGATTTGAAATCACACACATACTCACAACTAAAAATCAATAAAACACCGGATGACTATGGAATTTATCTATGAATTGATCAATCTCTCGCTGGATATGGAATCAATCTATTACTTGATCAATCTCTCGCTGGATAGGGAATCAATCTATTACTTGATCAATCTCTCGCTGGATATGGAATCAATCTATTACTTGATCAATCTCTCGCTGGATAGGGAATCAATCTATTACTTGATCAATCTCTCGCTGGATAGGGAATCAATCTATTACTTGATCAATCTCTCGCTGGATAGGGAATCAATCTATTACTTGATCAATCTCTCGCTGGATATGCAATCAATCTATTACTTGATCAATCTCTCGCTGGATATGCAATCAATCTATTACTTGATCAATCTCTCGCTGGATAGGGAATCAATCTATTACTTGATCAATCTCTCGCTGGATAGGGAATCGATCTATTACTTGATCAATCTCTCGCTGGATATGCAATCAATCTATTACTTGATCAATCTCTCGCTGGATAGGGAATCAATCTATTACTTGATCAATCTCTCGCTGGATAGGGAATCAATCTATTACTTGATTAATCTCTCGCTGGATAGGGGATCAATCTATTACTTGATCAATCTCTCGCTGGATAGGGAATCAATCTATTACTTGATCAATCTCTCGCTGGATAGGGAATCAATCTATTACTTGAGCAATCTTTCGCTGTATGTGGAATCAATCTATTACTTGAGCAATCTTTAGCTGGATAGGGAATCAATCTATTACTTGATCAATCTCTCGCTGGATAGGGAATCAATCTATTACTTGATCAATCTCTCGCTGGATATGGAATCAATCTATTACTTGATCAATCTCTCGCTGGATAGGGAATCAATCTATTACTTGATCAATCTCTCGCTGGATATGGAATCAATCTATTACTTGAGCAATCTTTCGCTGGATATGGAATCAATCTATTACTTGATCAATCTCTCGCTGGATATGGAATCAATCTATTACTTGATCAATCTCTCGCTGGATATGGAATCAATCTATTACTTGATCAATCTCTCGCTGGATATGGAATCAATCTATTACTTGATCAATCTCTCGCGGTATATGGAATCAATCTATTACTTGATCAATCTCTCGCGGGATATGGAATCAATCTAGGAATTGATAAATATATCGCTGGATATGGAATCAATCTAGGAATTGATAAATATATCGCTGGATATGGAATCAATCTATTACTTGATCAATCTCTCGCTGGATATGGAATCAATCTATTACTTGATCAATCTCTCGCTGGATATGGAATCAATCTATGAATTGATCAATCTCTCGCTGGATGGGGAATCAATTTATGAAGTGATCAATCTTTGAGAAGATCATATGGAATCAATCTAGGAATTGATAAATATATCGCTGGATATGGAATCAATCTATTACTTGATCAATCTCTCGCTGGATATGGAATCAATCTATTACTTGATCAATCTCTCGCTGGATATGGAATCAATCTATGAATTGATCAATCTCTCGCTGGATGGGGAATCAATTTATGAAGTGATCAATCTTTGAGAAGATCAAACGCACACTGGATATACGTAGATTCAACCACCACACTATTAAAGAATCGGATAAATTGAATGATTCAATCGCTATATGATGACGAAGAATACATTTAGCAACTAATTATATGATGAACCTATTTAAGAATCAAACTGTTATACAATTGTGTTTCATTTGAATAATGAACTAATCATGGTCAGAATACTAAATAATATATTAATTATATAAACAATAAATGAATTTAAAGTAATTTATTATTTGTAAACCGAATACTTGATCTAATTTATCTAAGTGCTATACATAGAATTTTTTTATTGCTTGTATAATCTTAAACCGAGTATGGAATCAATCTATCATTCTCTCAACCAAGAATAGTATACAAATTTTAAAAATATCGCAAACGGAAATTAAACTGTTGATTAATCAATTTGTAAGAGTAAGAGTAGACCATCAATCAACGAATCAATTACAATCGAAGGTAACACCATTTAAGAACCAAACAGGTGCAAAAATACCTCATTTCAATTGATTAGGTTCCTAGTGCCAGATATAGGTAAGTTTATAATTTGTTTTTATAAAATAGATCCCATATCCGATAAACGATAAGTAACAATCAATAACATGATAAATATATAAACCAATAATTCAATTGATTTTGAATATTTATTCTAGAGATCAAATCATCTAATAGAGTAATATATAGGAAATAAGTAATAAGGTAGCAAATTTTGCGAGATTTATTCCCTATTGATAGGATTCAATAATTTTTTTAACAGTTGACTATATATATATAAAACACATTTTGCATTTTTTATGTTTTAAAATATATTTTTATTTTTATTCAATTTAAATAACTTTTTTTTAAACTTTGAAAATTTTATCAAAACCCGAGTTGTTCGTTCATATATGTTTGTATACGTTTCTTTAATGAACGGATTCGTGACAAGCTTTCGGGCTGTCAAGCCCTTCAACAGGTACAATGAAATGTGAGTAGACAGAACTATATAAAGAATCGATCTATGAGATAATTAGCATATATGATATAGATGGCGTAATGATAAAATGAATCAAAAATAATATTGCTGCTTTTTGTATAACTAATTTTGTAAAAATATAAAATTATGGTAATAATAAAATTTAAAAAGTGAAATCTAAAATAAAGTATGACCATATGGGTAAAACCAAACAATGGAAAGAAGAATATACGGAAATAACGATAAAAGCGTCATACCAGAGGGAAATAATGATTAAACCCGCCATCAGCGGAATATTAGGACTATGGAAAAGGAAGCAACCGGTAGGGGGGGAAAGGGGGGGGGGGGGGGGGGGGGGCTCATGTAAAAAATTCGTTTTTTTAGTAGCCGACCTATAGATTCATACATATGTCATGATACTGCTTTGGTAAATCAATATGTCTATTAATACTATTATTGTTAATGGATAAAATTGCTTCTAAAATTAATCTTCCCCCCTACCGGTTGCTTCCTTTTCCATAGTCCTAATATTCCGCTGATGGCGGGTTTAATCATTATTTCCCTCTGGTATGACGCTTTTATCGTTATTTCCGTATATTCTTCTTTCCATTGTTTAGTTTTACCCATATGGTCATACTTTATTTTAGATTTCACTTTTTAAATTTTATTATACCATAATTTATATTTTTACAAAATTAGTTATACAAAGCAGCAATATTATTTTTGATTCATTTTATCATTACGCCATCTATATCATATATGCTAATTATCTCATAGATCGATTCTTTATATAGTTCTGTCTACTCACATTTCATTGTACCTGTTGAAGGGCTTGACAGCCCGAAAGCTTGTCACGAATCCGTTCATTAAAGAAACGTTTTTCTCCTTATTTTATCATCTATTATAACCAATTCAAGAGAAATTTCTTATAAGTCTTTTCAAAGTTCCTATGATGTAAATAGAAGCAGAACCAGACCACCTGTTGTGAGGGCAGTCCTCTATCTGCAGCGGTCCACTTATCATCTATTGGAATGAAAACTTATTTTTTCCAATCACGCTCTAATGTAAAATGTTAATTTTATAAATTACGCTCCAAAAGAATTATATAGTGCTTGGTTTATTAGAACTTCCTTGATTGAAAATGTGTCACAAACTCCTTCAAGACATAACTCTATGAAAATTCGAAACTATTATAGACACGTATGATTCTTTTAAAAATAAAACAATTTCTACTGCCCTTACTGCAATGGAAAAATTAATGGAAGGGCCTGGCTCATCAGTGGTGAACCCTCCCAGCTCAGTTAATTTTTCCATTGCAGTAAGGGCAGTAGAAATTGTTTTATTTTTAAAAGAATCATACGTGTCTATAATAGTTTCGAATTTTGATAACAGATAGCGCGCTAATGCATCATAACATAACTCTATATTCTGTAAAAATTCCGCCAGATTGGACAAATATTATGGAGAAACGTTTAAGAAAAAAAAATGAATAAGCTGACATATATGGTAGATCTAATAGCGAATTTTACCCTTAGTGAAAGTTTGCCTAACGAACATTTGTTGAAAGAATATTTTCTAGAAAACATCCACTCCCTACTGAATTCATACATGTCAATATAAATTAATATTTGTTATCCTTCTCCGACAAATTACTGAATAATCAATTGGAAAATTTTGCATGTAGGAAGCTGAATACATAGATTAATATATAAGCTATTTAAAGACTAAAATTAGCCAAATAACAAACTATTTTTTATATTTTTGAGTTATAAAATTATTATCATTATTATATACTGACCCAGCTCAGCCTTGAATCTCCCTTAGTCAAAGATTGACAGGCGCATATTGATTATTTATTATTATTATGTCATAGTATTTCTCTAACTAGTTGTCATGAGGATTCCAATCAATGTACCTTTATTACTATAATCATCATTTTGTGTTTCATTTTAAAATTATTTCACTTTTTTCTTTAGAGAGTAATAATAAATATACAAACATATAAAATAAATAATATTTATTAAAGAATTCTATGTTGGGAAAACATTCTCTCAGAGCGAATCCCGGTCATAATATATAATTGCAAAACGTTTACTTAATCTATTTAAAAAAAAAATAGTAGCATTTAATTTTATACACTCGGATTGAAATGTACTCAAGTAAATCCCGGGCATTGGCCGGGTCATCGGCTAGTATTATTTGTTCTTGCTTGTTCCAAAATTACTTTATTAGGTACCACTCAAAGAGAGAAACCTAGTTTATGATAATTGAAACAATGAATAAAATGTGAAGGTTATTCACATATTAAACAAAATGTTAACCCGGGGTATAATCTCGGTTCATGGCTGTCGGGAATCGAGGGTGTTACCCACTCGTCCATCGATTCTTATGGGTAGTTATTAATATAAATTTATATAATGAGCAAATAATTAACAATTATTAAAATAGTATTTTGGTCAAACATCTATTCCATTAGAACCCGATCATTTTATTAAAATGTATTCAAAGCGATGATGAGAGAGATGTTTACTAATAGGTAATTAATACTATCATATCATTTTTTACCTTTATTATCCATGAGGGATTTGAATTTAGGCTTTTTTTTACACAAAATAAATATGAATCTATTCTGCTAAATATAAATTGATGATATTGCGACTATTCTCCACGAAAACTACAGAAAAAAAAGCCTTGGAAAATTTTGCATCAATATAGATCAACATAAAACCCATTAAAAAAAACTATTTATTATATTCTGGAGTTATAAAAATGATCATAAATACTATATACTAACTGAATGACTCAGCTTTCCTTGGCTACTCCCTGAGTGAGCGTTTGTCAATCAGATATTGTTTTAACAAAAGTTATTTATTTTATGATTATATGATTTTAAACAATTAATAGTAATGATGATTCTCTGGATGATGATGAATTACTGATTGTTAAATACTTTAAGTTCTGCACAGAGGCTGGGCGCATGAGAAAGAATGCAAGGCAAAGGATACTGGAGGATGACCTATCTGTAAATAGATAACTGAATGTGATACAAACTTTATTTTGTTGTAAATGTTTCCTCTTTCCTCTCTTTTTGTTGATGTGTAAATACGGCGAATCCTATATGGGGCGGAATGCCCTAAATAAAGGTTTTGTTGTTGTAGTAATGATGATTCCAATTAATATTTCAATATTATTTTTAGCATCTGCTTTTTTAGTGTTTCATTTTCCAAATAGGAATACTTTATATGGAATCATCCATATAGATAATACACTAACAGAGTTTTAGTTTTAAAGTTTTAGGCAATCTCCTCTCCAAAGTTACTTCACTATAAATAGCAATCTATATATCAAAATTTTAGTTAGTTTTCACTTCATATGTCGCACTTATTTTTATTATCCAAATATTAGTATTTATATTTATTTATTAATTTATTCAATTTTCCAATCGTAGAATTTTTAGTTTCAAATTTTACTTTATTTATTTATCATCACCAAATTGCTTTGTTTTCAAAACATGTGCGTTTGAATTATTGAATTCTATTAATTTTAATGGTATATATTTCGTGTTTCTAATTCATTTGTTAATTACTTTTATTATATTTGTATGTATTTTTTCTTACAGGCAAAAAAAAAATAAAAATAAAATAAAACTGCCAAAATTTAATAAATATTTTAATTTTCTGTTATTTATCAGTAATCTGATTCCAATATCATCACGCATATCTATATTAATAAAATGGAAATTTCATAAGTGTTGTTCACTAAAAACTTTCGTTACAATGCATCAATTTCGACCAAATTTTCAACATTTATGTAAAACGAGATGGAGCAGGTTTTGCTTAACATCAAAATATTTTTCCTAACATTAACATGCGTAACTTCGGTGTTATCGATTAAATACAAAAAAAAAAACAACAGAGTTAATTTTATTTATATATAAATACAAAAAAAATTCAACAGAGTTAATTTTTTTACATTCTAGCTAATAATCTCAATCTAAAAAAATATTCAAAACAAGCAATTTTAAGATAACACCATATGTAAAACAGTCGGCCAAGAAAACAACAACGATATTACATCTTTCTCACATATTCACACACAATCATGATTAATAATTAAAACTAATCTTTAACATTGTTTATTATACTTCATAATATATAATATTCGTTAGGCAAACTTTCACTCGGATAAAACCCGGGCGAAGCCGGGTACACATCCGCTAGTATCCATATAGATAACACATTAACAGAGTTTTTAGTTGTAAAGTTTTAAACAATCTTCTTTAAAGATACTGAACTTTCGTTTTTTTTTTTTACTTTCTGTGTCACACCTTTTTTATTCTCCAAATATATTTTGGTAAATATATTTATTTTTGATTTATTCAATTTTCCAATCATAGATTTTTTGGCTTTCAAAATTTACTTTATTTATTCATCATCACCAATAAATTTGGAAAATGGAAAACATGTACGCTTGTAATATTGCATTATCTTATGGCCCACTACAGAGCGCTTGAAATTGTTGATCGCCTTCTAAGGGACATTATGCATTGTGACCTTGCTTTTGGCTGAAAAGTTGTTGTTCTTGGAGGTGACTTTCGCCAAGTGCACCCTGTGGTACCTGGGGTTTCAAGAGCTGATATTGTTGCTGCTGGCATTAAATACAGCAAGCTATGGCCACTGTTTGTAATTTTGCGCCTCGCTCAGAATATGCGAGCAGGTATTGATGCGCAGAGCATCTCTTAATGGTTGCTTGAAGTTGGAAATAGTGATCTACCTACAGGTCTCAATTCTTTTCCATCTTTCATGGGGGTGACCTGGTGCAGGAAATTTGCCAGTCTGTGATTTAAAGCCAAAAACACAGATTCATTAAATATTATTCAGAAAGCATATTAATGATAAATAATGAAAAAAGTAATGAGGATTGCTTACCAAACAGAAATCAGTGTTTTCTCAGTGTTGACAGTGTGGAGTGTCCACCATATTGAATTTTTCAATAGCCTTACTCTCACAGTAATATATCCAAAACGGTTAAACCTCAAGGTTGGTGCTATCGTTATGCTTCTGAGAAATTCCTAAGCAGAGTCTTTGCAATGACATACGTAAGATCCAGCGAATGCGCTCTCATGCCCTTGAAGCCTAAATACTGACAGGGACCAAAGTTGGACGCACAGTATTGGTACCAAAAATATCTTTGGCTCCTTCAGATACCAACCTTCCCTTCATTCTGAAGAGGCTTCGGTTTCCAGTAAGGTTGGCTTTTGCTATGACTATTAATAGGACTCAAGGACAAACCTTTGCGAAAGTGGGTCTCTTGCTACAAGAGCCTGTGTTAATGCATTTCAGCTCTATGTAGCTTTTTCATATGTACAAACTTTGGTTGCATAGGCGTAAAGTTGAACCCACGTATATATACAAGGTGCGTTCATTAATTTCCAGGACTGGTTAAAAAATAAAATAAATGAAAAAGCTAAAGAAAAATTGTTATACAGAGTTGAATATTGGACATTCGACCACACCTGACGTGGCGCACGCGCCGATCTAAAAATAAAACAAAACAACTTCCTTGTAAGGTTCGCATTTCTAATTTTAAAATTGCCATTTTCGAAGAGCAGAGAATCTGCATTAAGTTTTGTTTTAAATTGAAAAAAAAACGTTCTACTGAGACGTATGAATTGATTAAAGAAGCTTTTGGCGATGCAGCTTTATCCCGTTCAAGAACTTTTTAATGGTTTTCACGCTTTCAAAAAGGTCGGGAAAAGGTAAACGATGATCAGCATACTGGGCGTCCAAGATCATTACGTTGCGATGAAAACAAGCTCAAAATAAAGGAATTAATTAAATCTAACAGAAGAATTTCTATTAAAGACTTATCTTCAGAGACTGGACTATCTGTAGAACTGTGTCATCAAATAGTAACAAAAGATTTGGACATGATCCGGACGTCTTCAAAATTTGTTCCCCGGATTCTAACAGAGGAACAAAAGGAGGTTAGAATGGATACTGCAAAAACATGGTTGAAATGACTCGGACCAATCCAGAATGGATGCAAAAAACCATTACCGGGGATGAGACATGGGTGTATCAGTATGACCCGGAAACCAAACGTCAATCCAGCCAATGGATTGAAAGAGGGGAACCGAAACCCAAAAAGGCAAGATTTACAAAATCCAAAGTAAAGACATTGCTTGTTACATTTTTTTATATTAATGGTTTGGTTCACCATGAATTTATTCCTTTCGGACGTACAATTAATCAAGAGGTTTATTTGGGGATAATGAGGCGCTTAAGGGAGGCAGTGCGCCTTAAAAGACCTGAAAGATGGCAAAACAATGACTGGATACTTCAAGTCGATAATGCGCGGCCGCACACAGCCCATGTTGATTTGCAGTTCTTGGGCAAGCATTCAACCATACAGATCCCTCATCCACCCTATTCCCCCGACTTAGCCCCCAATGACTTTTTTCTCTATCCTAAATTGAAAATGAAGTTAAAAGGAAGGAAATTTGACAACTTTGATATGATACAAGCTGAATCGAAGGCAACCTTGAGGAACCTCTCAAAAAGTGATTTTATCTCCTGCTCCGACAATTGGAAAAAAAGATAGAACAGGTACATTGAGGCAGAAGGGGCATATTTTGAAAAATATTAAATTAGTTTTTTTTTTGTTTTATTTTTCAAAGATACAGAGCAGTCCTGGAAATTAATGAACGCACCTTGTACAACTAGAAATGTAGTTTTAATGAGATCCTTTATAAATAAAACTAGTCGAGTGACCCGGGCAATGTCCCGGGTTTACCCTAAGGGCCTGTGAAATATGTATAGATAGTGGATTGAAATAGGTGTATTTTAATTTCGTAGAAGCAGCATTTCAAGAGAGGTTAAATAATACTATCTGAGCAAAGTATACACGGTAGGATCAAAAAGTTCCCGAACCTTTGAAAAATAAATATTAAACAACTTTTGAAAAATGTAAAATCAATTTTACTGTAAAGAACAAAGCCTAAATCATTATCATTATTATATACTGACCCAGCTAAGCCTTGAATCTCCCTTAATCAAAGATTGACAGGCGCATATTGATTTAACAAATGTTATTAATTATTATTATTATATCATAGTATTTCTTTAACTAGTTGTCATGAGGATTCCAATCAATGTACCTTTATTACTATAATCATCATTTTGTGTTTCATTTTAAAATTATTTCACTTTTTTCTTTAGAGAGTAATAATAAATATACAAACATAAAATAAATAATACTTATTAAAGCATTCTATGTTGGGAAAACATTCTCTCAGAGCGAATCCCAGTCATAATATATAATTGCAAAACGTTTACTTAATCTATTTTATAAAAAATAGTAGCATTTAATTTTATACACTCGGATTGAAATGTACTCAAGTAAATCCCGGGCATTGGCCGGGTCATCGGCTAGTTATTATTTGTTCTTGCTTGTTCCAAAATCACTTTATTAGGTACCACTCAAAGAGAGAAACCTAGTTTATGATAATTGAAACAATGAATAAAATGTGAAGGTTATTCACATATTAAACAAAATGTTAACCCGGGATTTAATCTCGGTTCATGGCTGTCGGGAATCGAGGGTGTTACCCACTCGTCCATCGATTCTTATGGGTAGTTATTAATATAAATTTATATAATGAGCAAATAATTAACAATTATTAAAATAGTATTTTGGTCAAACATCTATTCCATTAGAACCCGATCATTTTATTAAAATGTATTCAAAGCGATGATGAGAGAGATGTTTACTAATAGGTAATTAATACTATCATATCATTTTTTACCTTTATTATCCATGAGGGATTTGAATTTTGTCTTTTTCACACAAAATAAATATGAATCTATGCAATCTATTCTGCTAAAGATAAATTGATGATTTTAATTATTCCCCACGAAAACTACAGAAAAAAAAAAAGCCTTGGAAAATTTTGCATCAATATATATCAACATAAAACCCATTCAAAAAAAAAACTATTTATTATATTCTGGAGTTATAAAAATGATCATAAATACTATATACTAACTGAATGACTCAGCTTTCCTTGGCTACTCCCCGAGTGAGCGTTTGTCAGTCGGATATTGTTTTAAACAAAAGTTATTTATTTTATGATAATATGATTTTAAACAATTAATAGTAATGATGATTTCAATTAATATATCAGTATTATTTTCAGCATCGGCTTTTTTAGTGTTTCATTTTTCAAATAGAAATACTCTATATGGAATCATCCATATATATAATAACACTAACAGAGTTTTAGTTTTAAAGTTTCAAGCAATCTCCTCCAAAGTCACTTCACTATAAATAGCAATCTATATTTCAAAATTTTAGTTAGTTTTTACTTCATATGTCGCACTTATTTTTATTATCCAAATATTAGTATTTATATTTATTTATTAATTTATTCAATTTTCCAATCGTAGAATTTTTAGTTTCAAATTTTACTTTATTTATTTATCATCACCAAATTGCTTTGTTTTCAAAACATGTGCGTTTGAATTATTGAATTCTATTAATTTTAATGGTATATATTTCGTGTTTCTAATTCATTTGTTAATTACTTTATTATATTTGTATGTATTGTTTTGTTACATATTTTATTTTTTTTTCTTACAGGCAAAAAAAAAAAAAATAAAATAAAACTGCCAAAATTTAATAAATATTTTAATTTTCTGTTATTTATCAGTAATCTGATTCCAACATCATCACGCATATATCCATATAGATAACACATTAACAGAGTTTTTAGTTGTAAAGTTTTAAACAATCTTCTTTAAAGATACTGAACTTTCGTTTTTTTTTTACTTTCTGTGTCACACCTTTTTTATTCTCCAAATATATTTTGGTAAATATATTTATTTTTGATTTATTCAATTTTCCAATCATAGATTTTTTGGCTTTCAAAATTTACTTTATTTATTCATCATCACCAATAAATTTGGAAAATGGAAAAACATGTACGCTTGTAATATTGCATTATCTTATGGCCCACTACAGAGCGCTTGAAATTGTTGATCGCCTTCTAAGGGACATTATGCATTGTGACCTTGCTTTTGGCTGAAAAAGTTGTTGTTCTTGGAGGTGACTTTCGCCAAGTGCACCCTGTGGTACCTGGGGTTTCAAGAGCTGATATTGTTGCTGCTGGCATTAAATACAGCAAGCTATGGCCACTGTTTGTAATTTTGCGCCTCGCTCAGAATATGCGAGCAGGTATTGATGCGCAGAGCATCTCTTAATGGTTGCTTGAAGTTGGAAATAGTGATCTACCTACAGGTCTCAATTCTTTTCCATCTTTCATGGGGGTGACCTGGTGCAGGAAATTTGCAAGTCTGTGATTTTAAAGCCAAAAACACAGATTCATTAAATATTATTCAGAAAGCATATTAATGATAAATAATGAAAAAAGTAATGAGGATTGCTTACCAAACAGAAATCAGTGTTTTCTCAGTGTTGACAGTGTGGAGTGTCCACCATATTGAATTTTTCAATAGCCTTACTCTCACAGTAATATCTCCAAAACGGTTAAACCTCAAGGTTGGTGCTATCGTTATGCTTCTGAGAAATTCCTAAGCAGAGTCTTTGCAATGGCATACGTAAGATCCAGCGAATGCGCTCTCATGCCCTTGAAGCCTAAATACTGACAGGGACCAAAGTTGGACGCACAGTATTGGTACCAAAAATATCTTTGGCTCCTTCAGATACCAACCTTCCCTTCATTCTGAAGAGGCTTCGGTTTCCAGTAAGGTTGGCTTTTGCTATGACTATTAATAGGACTCAAGGACAAACCTTTGCGAAAGTGGGTCTCTTGCTACAAGAGCCTGTGTTAATGCATTTTCAGCTCTATGTAGCTTTTTCATATGTACAAACTTTGGTTGCATAGGCGTAAAGTTGAACCCACGTATATATACAAGGTGCGTTCATTAATTTCCAGGACTGGTTAAAAAAAATAAAATAAATGAAAAAGCTAAAGAAAAATTGTTATACAGAGTTGAATATTGGACATTCGACCACACCTGACTGAAAGCACGAGTCTCGTGGCGCACGCGCCGATCTAAAAATAAAACAAAACAACTTCCTTGTAAGGTTCGTATTTCTAATTTTAAAATTGCCATTTTCGAAGAGCAGAGAATCTGCATCAAGTTTTGTTTTAAATTGAAAAAAAACTTTCTACTGAGACGTATGAATTGATTAAAGAAGCTTTTGGCGATGCAGCTTTATCCCGTTCAAGAACTTTTAAATGGTTTTCACGCTTTCAAAAAGGTCGGGAAAAGGTAAATGATGATCAGCATACTGGGCGTCCAAGATCATTACGTTGCGAGGAAAACAAGCTCAAAATAAAGGAATTAATTAAATCTAACAGAAGAATTTCTATTAAAGACTTATCTTCAGAGACTGGACTATCTGTAGAACTGTGTCATCAAATAGTAACAAAAGATTTGGACATGATCCGGACGTCTTCAAAATTTGTTCCCCGGATTCTAACAGA
>CP092866.1:77612894-77646217 GCA_030710605.1 Cordylochernes scorpioides | reverse complement strand
TACCAGCAGAGGCATTCCTGCGCACTGTGGAGGCCTTGCCGATGTGCTGGTGGTTACCACCACCATGGGGATGCTCCACAGGGTTCATGGCCACACCACGGACCCTAGGCCAGCTGTTCCTCTTGGCCTTGTACTTGTGATAAGCACGGCCTGCCTTCAGGATGGGCTTCTCAATACGGCCACCTCCAGCAACTAGACCTGTACAGGCATTGTTCTGCTTAGCAGAATTGTCGTAGACAAGAGCCCTCTGTAGAATTGTGGTAAAAATCATCAGAAACAGCCTCTAGAGAATATTATATCATGGTGATATATCATAATCTAGTATTCATCATTCTGGCAGCATGGATCTTCTTGGTACTCAAACATTTTCAAAGTTAAAAAAAAAATTGATCTGCTTTTTGGTGATCAAATATATAATACCTAATGTTTACACAAACATTATGTAACAAGACTAAATAAATAGTATGAAGTTTCACACACACTATTTGATTTGGTCCTGTTACCTTGTTTCCAATCTATAATCCAAATTGTACCATATTATTGTTTTGCACAATTTTTATTTTGAAGGTTCTATTAAAAAAAAAAATAGACAAATTTTAAAATTTATTGATACAGAAAATTGGTATTTTTGAAAATATTTCCTTCACAATCTACAAAATATATTGTAGCTATTCATAATATGTATAATTAAAAACATCAGTAGTTTCAATAATATGGATTTGGTATATATATATGTTTGCAATGGCTCAAAAATAACATTTTGATAAAAATTTCTGGAAAAATATACATGCTACTTTGCTAATTAGGCTAAAAAAAAACATTTCATATTACTAACTCTTGTGTATTTATAATTGTAAATTTTAACAGTTTTGCTGATTCATGAAGGAAATGGACCAGATCACATTTACACTGTAATATCCCCATTGTACAAAGCATTGTTTAGCAAATTCTGAGAGCATAACATTATATGGGCAACAAATGGTTTGGTTTTTACCACATAAATATAAGTAACTATAAAAAAAAACTAAAACATATTTTGCAACTACATTATAAAAAAATCTGTCTGGTATTAAAAACTTATGACCAGGTGTTTTTTTTTACCAGAAAGTCTATGAATATAAAAAGTATCTCATTTGACAAAAATAAATGAAAAGCTAAAAATTCAACTACAGTAAACAAGTGATAAGACACAATTTGGATTATAGATTAAAAGAATCATATGTGTCTAAAATAGTTCTCATAACAGATGGCACTCTATGTATCATATTATAGATTATAAACACAAAGTAATCCAAATAAATTATTTTGTCTTATTACCTTGTGTTTATACACTATGAACAAACTTATACTTTTAAAATGGAAAAAAAAAATTTGAGGTTTTTACCAGCAAAAGTCAATGCACATTTTGTCTTATTATTTTTAGTAATAGAAAATAGGTCTCACTTACCAACCATGGCGCGGTTCATAGAGGGAACTAGTTTCTTAGCTCCAGAAGGAAGCTTGATACGGGTCTTCTTGGTATCTGGGTTGTGGGAGACTACAATAGCACAGTTGCCTGAGGTACGGGCAAGCTTGCCTCTGTCACCAGCCTTCTCCTCAACATTGCAGATGGTGGTTCCTTCAGGCATCTGGGAGAGGGGAAGAACATTTCCAACTTGGAGATTGGACTTCTTTCCACAGTAAATGTATTGCCCAGTGTACATGCCCTCAGCAGCAATGAAAAGCTCATTCCTCTTCTTGTAGTGATAAGGATCACGGAACACTGCTTTTGCAAGTGGTGCTCCACGGCCTGGATCGTGAATGATTTTCTAAACATAACAAAATTGAATTCTTCCAATTTTTTTTTTTCCAACTTTTTCAAACTTACCGTGATCACACCCTTGAGATAACCATGCCTTTCAGAGTAATCAGCATGTCTCAACTTGGGTGCTCCCTTGCGATGCTTGTTGTGGCTTTTGAAAATGCCACCAGCACCTTTACGCTGTCCCCTGATAACCCTACCCATTGCCTAAATAATCTGAAAAACAAAAATAATTAGATTATAATCAGAACAGTTCAGATATACACAAAATCTAGTTTGTTGAGACTTTTAAAAATACATTTGTAAAAAAAAAATGGTCCTTAACTGATATAGATTAATAAGATATATGTAAATAAAAATGTGATTACTTGTTTGTTTATAGAGTGACTTATGTAAAGAGAGATAAAAACTTACCAAAAAAAAAATTGACCAAATAACTTCTCTGAACATGCTAGAACAAGACAAGGGCAGGGTGACCAGTTTAAAGAGCTCAACATACAGAATATAATCTATGATTAATATATGTTTTTTAAATATTAAATTCATATTTAATATTTATTGTTAAATTAAAAAAATTAGAAATATATTAATTTTTATATAAATTCAAAATATATATATATCTTTATTATAAATTTTTTTAAAGAGTTAAAACATTATTTTGAAAACACAACACTTATGAAATATATATTTCCAAAAAAATTATATGTACATATATTTCATGCACAATATAAAATATTGTTGAACTTTAATAAATACTGCTATCATATTATTAAAACATGGCAAAATCTTGAGCTTTTTGTAGTGTGTTCTATATATTTAGAATTTCATATAAAACAATAAACATATTTTTATAAAGAAAAATTAACTTGAAATTTTTATTGATTTTTTTTTTTATATATACAGCAGAGAACCTCCCTGTAAAGGACAACACCTAATTGCAGAGCCAAAGTGTCCTTTAGGGAGAGGAGTGCTATTATGGGAGAGTTGCTAAATAGTAAAAATGGTAATTTTGCAAATGAAAACTGTCCTTTGTAGAGAGGTGTCCGCTAGCGGGGTATCTGCTAAAGGGAGGTTCTACTGTATTTATTTAAAAAAAAAAAAGAATTAATTTTTATCATTTGAAATATATGCAGAAATTCTTTGAGAAATCCCCTATAATATATCCTCTTATTATATTTATATGATGATTTTCCACTATTATATGCAACATTCATAGTAAAATAAATGAAATATTTGTTTAATATAAGCTATACTTAGAGACACATACAATGAAGAGCTGGTTGACAAGTTTAGACCTTGGTTGGCTAAGACTCCTTTTTGACCATAATTCTACGAGTATAAAAATACATTTAATTATAAAGTAGACACTTATTTTTTGGTTACAAGGTAATAAGACAAAATCCAAATAAATAAATAGTGTGTGACGTTTCTGTAGCAGCATTGTTACCATCTTCTGACAAAAGTACTGAATGAGAAATTTTACCACAGCATGTTTTAAATAGTTACTGTTATCAAGTGTGTAAACAAGATAGCAGATAAGAAGAAGACATGAAAACATGCTGTGGTGAATTACTGAAATGTCATACACTATTTATTTATTTGGATTTGGTCTTATTACCTTGTGTTTATAATCTATAATCTAAATTGTGCCTTATCATTATTTTTTGGTCATTTATTAATTTAAAAATAGATGATTTTAGGGTGGATGGGATGAGATAGGTTCTTGTAGAAATATTCCTGACTGACATCTTCAGAATGTCATGTAAGAAATACAAGGTGCGTCTAATAAGATCAAATTACTAATAAAATTAATAAGACTAAAATATCATCATTTAGATATGGTCTTATTATCTTGTAATTCTAATCTACTAGCCGAAGGACCCGGGCAACGCCCGTGTTTTACCCGATTGAATGTTTTGATTCAAATACTATTTGTTACAATTATAAATTGGCGCCTTAAATAAATGCATATGTTAGTTAATAACTATAGCCTATGTGCTTTATCTGTCTATGTACTGTTGGCTTCCATAGGCGTCTCTTACAGGGAAAAAGAAAGAGAGGATTCCATTTGGTTATTAACTAATATATGCATTTATTTAAGGAGCGACCCGCTCCAACACAATAATTACATAAACGAAAAGGCGAGTGGGGGGGCAAAGGTGGCGTGACCGTAGCCAACCAATAGGAGGGCGCCATTCCAAAAAAAAAGCAAACGGTGACAGAGATGAAAACTGATGACTGATTGTTGATTAGGAGATGAGGAATGACGCCGTAACTGTATATAGAATAATCCAAATTGTGTCTTATCACATCATGTAAGAAAAAAGTTTATAGAGGCTACAGTATCTGTAGAACCTCTCTCTACTTGAGGGACAACAGAGCCAAAGTGTCCTTTAGGGATAGGTATCTTCTTACTGGAGAGTTGGTAATTAGTAAAATGTTAATTTTGGTGATGAAAAAACTGTCCTTTGAAATATAAGGTAACAAGTCCAAATTAATGAAATGTTTTTGACATTTTGGTAATATCATTGTTACCATATCATCAGACAAAAGTACTGAATAAACATTTCATTAATTTGGTCTTATTGCCTTATGCTTCTAATCTATAATCCAAATTGTACTTAATCACATTTTGTAGAGGCTCTACTGTAACTCTATTGAAGTACAGTAGAACCTCCCTGTAAAGGACACCTAATTGCAGAGCAAAAGTGTCCTTTAGGGAGAGGTGTCCTCTTACCGGAGAGTTGCTAAATAGTAAAAATGGTAATTTGGAAATGAAAACTGTCCTTTGTAAAGAGGTATCCTTTAGCATGAGTGTCCTCTAATGGAGGTTCTACTGTACCTTCACCTGTTAAATTCATTGTTATTTTTTGGTTTAATATTTCAGAGTTGAGTACTTTATAAAAGAAATTGATTTTATTAATGAAAACTCTTCCCTGAAAGAGGAAAAATGAAACACTGAAATTAACCAAAAAATAACATAATGAATTTAACGGGTGAAGGTATCCCAATTGAAGTTCTAGACCTGCTTAGCAGGTTATAAATATGATATTAATTATCATATAATCACACATTAGGATATATTTTTATACATATTATTATTCCCAGTAAAGATGGGTCCAGGTCAGGATGGTGATAGTGGGCTGCTATACCACATGTCTATGCATTTAGAAAGAAATTTATCTTTTCCACTTTTAAGGTGCTAGAGCCTTGTTTGGCTACTCAAGCTCACTGGTGGGGTTGGATTTATAAAAGCTTCTGAGAGAAGCAATTAATTCTATTCATTAGATTTTTAAAAATGTCCATTGTCAAAAATGACCATGTCAACAGTCCCTCAAGTTTTAATTATAAAAAAAAAAAGAATAAATTTCTTCATTGACTCCTACCTTTCACAAACCAACCTCACCAGTGTATGCAAATGCCCAAACAGGACTCTGAGACCTTGTAAATACAAATTAGAACATCTACTATGAAGTAGAACACTAGCTGAAAGACCCAGCTTCACCCAGGTTCTGTCTGAGTGGACTTGGCCCAATAAATATATATTTTTTAACAGTATGCAAATTACATTTATGAATTCAATTGCCATCTATCAATAAAATTTGTAACAATTAAATTTTTGCCAATGTGTTTATTTTTAGTAATATCATCAAATATAATCTCACAGACCTTACTACAATGATAAAGGTTATTGAATGAGAGGGTTTGGCTCTCTCACTCAGTGACTTTATCATTGTAGTAAGGTCTGTAGAGATGATATTTGATTATATTACTAAAAATAAACACATTGCCAAAAATTTTATTGTTACCAATATGCACATTAGTTTGTAATTGGAAGAAACTTTTATCTTATTTATAATGTCAGTAGTATTTACAATGATTATAGAAATATGTCAATATTTTATGATCACAATTTTCTGAGGCATAATATGCAATTTAGTGTGTTATAGGGTAATTTTCATATTCTGGGGTCAAAACTACGATAGCACTCCTTCCTAACTCTAAATCCTGGTCAACTTGCAGATAATATATATTGGGGATTTCTCTATAGGGAACAAACATGCATTTATATTTATACTAGCGGATGTGTACTCGGCTTCGCCCGGGTTTTATCCGAGTGAAAGTTTGCCTAACGAATATTATATATTATGAAGTATAATAAACAATGTTAAAGATTAGTTTTAATTATTAATCAAGATTGTGTGTGAATATGTGAGAAAGATGTAATATCGTTGTTGTTTTCTTGGCCGACTGTTTTACATATGGAGTTATCTTAAAATTGCTTGTTTTGAATATTTTTTTAGATTGAGTTGAATGAATTGCTGAATTTTTTTTTGTATTTATATATAAATAAAATTAACTCTGTTGATTTTTTTTTTATTTAATCTATAACAGCGAAGTTACGCATGTTAAAGTTAGGAAAAATATTTTGATGTTAAGCAAAACCTGCTCCATCTCGTTTTACATAAATGTTGAAAATTTGGTCGAAATTGATGCATTGTAACGAAAGTTTTTAGCGAACACCACTTATGAAATTTGCATTTTATTAATATAGATGAATACACCATTTATAAATCTTTGCTAGAAAAATTAAGAATCAAAAGTAAAAATTGCATATATAAAGTTGCAGGAGGATTATATTCATGCATCAAAAAATGCACCTCTCCTGTTTAAACAAGACATTTTGGCTCATCACCCCAATACATAATGTTAAGATGAAGAATGTACCATTACACCAGTTTTGGAAATTCAGACAATATCCAGACTGTATACCATGGTTTCGGGCTATAGCCCTCCTTAGTATAGAGGCCGCTAGGATTTCATAACATCCTATTGTTGTTGTTTCTTATCCCCTTGTGTAAAGATTACACGAATTCCATGAGTTCATGCTCCTCGAGCTGTTTTATGATGAGCAGCGGCCTCTCCCAAAGGTCCTGTTTAGTGCATCTAATGCAAGCCAAAATGTGTTCTGGAGCTGCAGGTACCAAACTACATTTATATATATATTTATATCCATAACATCCTATAACAAGGTTATATGACAAAAAAAAAAATAGTGTGATGTTTCAATAAAAATGCGGTTACTGAAATATCACAAACTATTTATTTATTTAGATTTAGTCTTATTGTCTTGGGTTTTTAATACAGTATAACCTTGCTAATTCGACACTCTACCTTAATTCAACCATATTCTGATGTCCCGACCTCCGGCCTATCAAATAACAAACCGTCTTCTTCTTCTTCTTTCTTATCTCAAAGCCATGATAATCATGGTGGGTAGTTAGCGACTGCTTTTACTGTAAGCGCACCACATGTCTGCACATGTGAAAAGCAGTTCGACTTTGCACTTACAAATGTGCCAGAGCCCCGTTTGGTTACTTGCACTCGCTGGTGGGGTTGGACTTTTGCAAGAATCAGGGACCATTGGAGCATTTTTTTTTTTTTTTTTTTTTAAAAAGAAAAAAGTGTCCAATGCGGGAATCGAACCCGGGTCGTAGTGGTCGAAAACCTTAACCAGCCTTCCACCGACCCCCGATAACAAACCGTAATTCGACAGTATCGATAATACGACAGTTCCGATAGTTCGACCATTTTAAAATTCGAATTTCGACTGATGAATGTTTTTTAACATACAACTTTACCGCTAAAATGGTATTATGGCGGTGGCGACGATCGGCAGGCGCCAATAGAATCGCGCTTGCACACTTTTGGTTTCTGTTAGTTTAAGTTTCACCTTGCAGTGCCATTGCGCAATATCATGAATGTTATTGTTTTATTTTTGTTTTTGTTTTTTACGCGGCAATTTAGGCTTCGTGCGCTGATTAATAATATTATTTTCTTTTTAATTTTCAGCATTGAAATATTTTAGTTATTTTAAAATTTACAAATAATTTCCTTTTAAATAAATAAATCTTCATAAAATGTAGCCACAATGTGATTATGATAACATTTTATTTCAATATTCCATTTCAGTGTTTTTATATAAGATTTAAACACAAAATCAATAACACCTGCAGCAGCAGTGGATGCCTTTAATACAATAAAAATACTTTGTTATTTAAAACACATTCCAGAGAAAGAAAGACATGCATGTTTTTTTTTAATAGACCATCTGGAATATATCCTGAATAGGATTTAAGTGCAAAAACAGACATTTATAAAGGAATTTTTAAAAAGATCTCTCTTCATGATTATTTTAAAATATTATTTTTTAATTTTCTTTTTTTATTTTCCATATTTATTTCCTTTCAACTGCTATATTCTTCAATTAGAAAAAAAAAATTATTGGTAATTATGTTTCAAAAATATGCATTATTACCATTTTGTCCCTGATACTGAGATTTAATCATTAAAATAAAAAATAAATACAAAAAATGACATACGATGGTTTCAATTAATATCATTAATTTATATTACAAAGCAATTTTTAAAAGATATTATTTTAGTGAGTTAGATGATTAGCTAATCATCTAACCTTAATTCAACACTTCCTTTAATTCAACCGAAAGCTCTGATCCCTTGGGGTGTTGAATTAAAGAGGTTCGACTGTATATAATCCAAATTGTACCTAATCATGCTATAAGAGGAGTTATGAAATTGGTAGCTTTTTCCCAAAAAAGATGGTGAAGTGGCTGGGTTGACACAGTCTATTTTGTGGATAGGGAGGAACAATGTGTACCATCAACCATTTTAGAGGAAAATATCTGTTCATTAAATCAAGGAGTTTGTATAAATTAAAGAGTACATGTTTACAAATTGAGTATATATGCTTGGCCAAGACAGAACTCATGTTTCTAATAAGAGTGTTATGTAACAGGTTCATGGTGGTTTGTTGCAAAGTGAGACCAGAAAGAATGGGTTATGCATGGGGGGAGGTAGACTCACCATATTGGCAGATGAAGGAGTACCCAAGGTGTGTTCACACAACATCCTGGAAACCCCTGTGTTGGAATTGGGCCAAGTGCATCAGTGGGATGGGAGGGTATGCAGTATCACTGATAAGGTGTGGAGTCCCAGGGGAAAACAGCAGTCAAGAGAGGGGTGGTGTGAGCAGCATGGTGGTAGCTTGGCATCATAGAAGGACTGTTTCTAAGATGCAATGTTGAAGGAAGAAGATGTCAGTAGAGGAGTTGCCAGAGTACACACAAGGTTGTAGTAGTGGCAGGCAAGTGCAGCCTCAAAAGCAGAATGCAGGAGAGATTTAAGCACTACTTAGAGGTGAGCACATAAATGAAGGCAAAAAGCGCCATTAGTTGGTGAACTAGTTTAGATCCAATATGAACAGTCACCAGGCAGACTTCTTTATCACACACAATAGCTCTTTATTTTACAAAGCTGAGGAGAGGACAGCAGTTTTTTTTTTTTTTTATTGTTGTTCTGGTGCTTTAGGCATTGAAATTCAAAAGTTTCACCTAGCTTCTCTATGTAACATCTTTGAAAATCTGAAAGTGAAATTCATATCTGAACATGGATTTTGTAATAATGTTAGCACAAATTATAAACACACTGAGGAGAGCCTGCTGAAAAAAAAAAACTTTCTCCACCACTTAAGATTTTTCTTGATCCAGGTTTCATCTGATAGATTAACCCCATCCATGATTTTGTTGTATTCTTAAATCATTAAAGTTGTGGTGGCATTTCTCCCTGAGGCATGACATCACTTGACCCATATTCACCTTTGAGATTTGCCTCTTTGAAGCTGAAAATTCCTAGGTTTCATTTGGAGGAACTTTATTGGGGCGATTCCCAATCTTATTTTCCCTTATTGAGAAAATATACTGAAGATTTAAAAGCAATAATTTTTAAATAAAAATACGATTACTCGTTGGTTAGCTTTGGCGCTTCCAAAGTGGCATCCCACAAAACCCAATGTTCGATTCCAAATCTCATCCAAGATGAAAATAAAACAAATGAAATTAGGCTTTAAAACATTTCAAAACAAAACCACGTTTTTTTTTTTTTTTTTTAGAAGGCGGCCCTTCCAATTTATAAACACGTAGAAAAATGGTCAAAAAGATTTTATAATATAAGTCGATAAAACACTTCATCAGATAAGATTTTATTTTGAATTTTTCATATTTTTAGGTATAAACAATTTAACTCAAAGCTGAATAAAATATTCTATTTCATTTAAAATTAAAATACACTTTGTTAGCCAAAAAACTTGTTTGCTTATCATGGATTTTAATATTTTTATATTTATACTAGCGGAAGTACATGGCTTCGCCCGGGTTTTAGTCGAGTGAAAGTTAGCCTAATGAATATATGATTAAATATTTTCTTCGGTCAACATACTCTCTCTACTGAATCGATTTGTTATAAAAAATCTATTCCGTAGAGAATGGTTATTTGCTGATATATTTTTAATTTTTATAAAGATATATATATGACATTTATATATATATATATATATATACATTATATATATATATATATATATATATATATATTAAGAAAAAGGCATCTACTTATCGTGCAACTGAAAGTTGCTGTGCGCCATCTATCGGAATAAATATCAACTATTCTCGTTGATTTTTAATTATTCCAGAATTGGCCAAATACCCATTCTTGATTAATCAAGAAAAGCTAACCACGGACGCGTTTCGGGCTGTTGGCCCTCATCAGCGTGGTGCAAGCTGTATTGATTTTTCAGGATGCCATAATGGCTAATTTTTTGGTCGTTGAGGTACAGCTTGCACCACGCTGATGAGGGCCAACAGCCCGAAACGCGTCCGTGGTTAGCTTTTCTTGATTAATCAAGAATGGGTATTTGGCCAATTCTGGAATAATTAAAAATCAACGAGAATAGTTGATATTTATTCCGATAGATGGCGCAAGCCATCAGCAACTTTCAGTTGCACGATAAGTAGATGCCTTTATATGTATGTACCTCTACAGACCTATAAGCTTATGTCCATAGTTCACTAAACACCATTTAGCTGCCTTCCATAGAAAATGCAGGGTATATAACAAAACCAGTCCAATACAATAGTAGAGCGGTCTAGAGATTAATTTGGCGAAACCGCTGAGAGGGTTCACTACTGATGAGCCAAGCCCTCTCATTCATTAAATCATATCATTGCAGTAAGGTCTGTAGAGATTTAAAAAGAAACGCATTGCCAGTAAATTTATTTTTGCAAAATTTTAACGATAGAGGGCAATAAAATTTAATTTACTAATATATAATGGTTATGTTTTATGAAAACATGTTTTGCGCGGAAGAGCTTTGCTCGATGCAATACCTTGAAATTTATATGTATGTACCTCTACAGACCTATAAGCTTATGTCCATAGTTCACTAAACACCATTTAGCTGCCTTCCATAGAAAATGCAGGGTATATAACAAAACCAGTCCAATACAATAGTAGAGCGGTCTAGAGATTAATTTGGCGAAACCGCTGAGAGGGTTCACTACTGATGAGCCAAGCCCTCTCATTCATTAAATCATATCATTGCAGTAAGTTCTGTAGAGATTTAAAAAAGAAACGCATTGCCAGTAAATTTATTTGTGCAAAATTTTAACGATAGAGGGCAATAAAATTTAATTTACTAGTATATAATGGTTATGTTTTATGAAAACATGTTTTGCGCGGAAGAGCTTTGCTCGATGCAATACCTTGAAATTTATATGTATGTACCTCTACAGACCTATAAGCTTATGTCCATAGTTCACTAAACACCATTTAGCTGCCTTCCATAGAAAATGCAGGGTATATAACAAAACCAGTCCAATACAATAGTAGAGCGGTCTAGAGATTAATTTGGCGAAACCGCTGAGAGGGTTCACTACTGATGAGCCAAGCCCTTGTTGGGACGTGTTTTTATCTATTTTATTGCCCGGCTGTCCCCTTTTTTTTTAGACTGCAGAAGGCCAACCTTTGAAGCTAATTGTCACAATATTTATTACATTTTGTACCCATTAGGTGTCAAGGTTGTGCATTGAATAGGCTAGCATTTATTTCATCTGACAAAATTTATTAACAAAATTGATATAAGAAAAAAAAAGGGGAATAATATTGAAATATATTCAATAAAAAAAAATAATATATATATATATTCATACATAAAACCTATGATGGACTATTTCTGGTGGTTAAACAAATTAAAAATGCAATAGAAAGAATGACTTACTGTAGGGGGAAAACCACCGACCAAAAAAAAAGATGGCCGGCGGTACGGTCAGCTGCCAACTATGCTGCCCCCTATGAGCGAACTCTGAGGGCCTTTTAATAAAATAAAAAAATGCTTAATATTATTACGGTTTTACAATGAATATATATTACGTTCATTTTTTTTTAACTCTAAATATTTAATAAAAAAAAAAAAACAAAGAGCAAAAGACAATTTCATGCCTGTCTCCATGGGTGATGGGATCTGAGTCCTCTTCTCAGTTGAAGGCCGAGGTTGTTGGTGGTGGTGGGGGCCCACAGGCTTATCCGTTGTCTGGTCATCTCCAGGCTGCTGAGCGGGTCGGCCTCCATCACTGAGGGACTCTTGGCATCTCACTGAGGGGCTCTTGACATCTCACTGAGAGACTTTTGGCATCGGGGTGTAGCAGGTCACATGGGGAGTTTAGACCGTAGGAAGGCCAGGGAGGTTTATAGGCCTTTTAAAATCTTCCTTCAGCCACACTTTCCAGCTCCCACACCAGGCTTGGTGTAGTTCTTCAAGCACACTTTCTGGTTAGTGGTGAGCTCCTGTAGCATGCTACCTCCTTGAAGGTGTCCATGGGGTTCTGGACCTGGAGTAGGGTTGCCTTGTAGTCCAGACTGCATGCTACAGTAGTCAGTTGGCTGTCAGAATTGGTCCTCAGGGACTCATGCCTCCCCTGCCACAACACTCTCACATACAGGTGAGCTCCACTTTTTCTTTTATTATTATTATTAACATTGTTCCCCCTACAGCAGACATCCTTTCATTCCATTTAAATTCATTTAGACCACCAGCTAAGCCATTTGCAATCAATTACAATATATTTGTCTTCCTCATCCTCAACACCCTCTCATTCATTAAATCATATCATTGCAGTAAGGTCTGTAGAGATTTAAAAAAGAAACGCATTGCCAGTAAATTTATTTGTGCAAAATTTTAACGATAGAGGGCAATAAAATTTAATTTACTAATATATAATGGTTATGTTTTATGAAAACATGTTTTGCGCGGAAGAGCTTTGCTCGATGCAATACCTTGAAATTTATATGTATGTACCTCTACAGACCTATAAGCTTATGTCCATAGTTCACTAAACACCATTTAGCTGCCTTCCATAGAAAATGCAGGGTATATAACAAAACCAGTCCAATACAATAGTAGAGCGGTCTAGAGATTAATTTGGCGAAACCGCTGAGAGGGTTCACTACTGATGAGCCAAGCCCTCTCATTCATTAAATCATATCATTGCAGTAAGGTCTGTAGAGATTTAAAAAAGAAACGCATTGCCAGTAAATTTATTTGTGCAAAATTTTAACGATAGAGGGCAATAAAATTTAATTTACTAATATGCACCTTATCCCAGTACAATATCACATTTGTACTATTTTTTTCATATATATATTTATTTATTTATATATAAAGAACTTTTATTGAGGGCATCTAAAAACAAGGGATTGCTGAAGAGCCTTCACTAGAACATGCTTACCAATGCTGGATTGGATTAGTTAAATACTCAAGCAGTCTAGGCTTTTGGTGCCTGGGGACTGCGGCTTCTCGGCCTTTTGGCTAAGATCAAAGTGTATCTGTTGTGCAGTAAACATTCTAAAGAATGGGCGCGGACAGTCCTTTGATAGATTAACCCCAAGATTTTGGACCCTCCGGACCCCCTTGGAACTTGCTCCACCTCCGCTGCAGGCTGGCCTGGTAATGCACTACCTACGAAATCCTCAAGAATGGACCAGCCGCAAGCCCCAGTGGATCCCCAAGCCCCAGAGGAACCCCAAGACGTCGAGCTACCCACGAGCAACCCCAATGGCTTCAAAGGCGGCTCACCCTCCAACGTGGGAACCACCTTCACATTTGGGTGAGTACCTGGCTCGAGGCGGTTCAAAAAGTAAGTCGAACATGTTGGGCGCCGACGGGTTGCCTGGCTCTTCTGCTGGGCCTTGTAATCGGGACAGCGCTTCTGGTGGGATTTCCGCTTCGCCAAGTCTCGTACTTGACGCAGCGGAAATCGCGCCTACGCGGTCACGTCGGGGACCAACGACGAGCCGCGCAACCCGGCGATTGACCAGGTTACCGCACCCTTTTTTGTTTGGTCACGTGACATGCGATCTTGTTCTAACACTCATCTCGACGAGTTTGGCCATCCCAAATGCGCATGTTTCTGCCCACCTTGTTGTGTCACGTGACCAGGTTTGTTTACCTCCTGGTAATAACAAACAGGCCGCTGATACACAATGTGTGACACGTGACACAAACTCGCCGCGCGATGCCCTGGTGGTAAGATCTCCCGACACCACACGCTTGCCAGGTACACAAACAAATTTGAACTACTTACACGACCATGCCCCTGCTCTTTGTGACCTATTTGGGATGCCTTTCCCGCTTCCTGAGGTCTTCAAATATCCATGAGAAGAACCCATCTCTTCCAACGAAGTATGGTACCGCCTTCTCAAGATGGGAAACACCTCTCCTGGTCTCGACGGCATCAGCTACCAGGAACTGAAACGGGTGGATCCCAATGCCACCATCCTCACCCAGATCTTCCAGGCCTGCTTCCAGATGAGGGCGGTACCCCCTTCATGGAAAGAAATCTCCTCTATCTTGCTCCACAAGAAAGGGGACACCGAGGACCTAGGGAACTTGCGCTGGGCAACACGACCGCAAAACTTTACACTGCGGTCCTGGCGGATAGGCTCAGGAGATGGGCAGCGACGACGGGACAGCTCTCCAAGGCACAGAAGGGCTTCATGGAATTCGAGGGGTGCCTGGAACATAATTTCGTAGTCCAGAGTACCATTGAGGAGACCAAGAGAACCAGCAGGCAGGCTTGCTTCGCCTGGCTGGACCTTGAAAATGCATTGGGCTCGGTACCGCACGAACACATCTTCAATGTGTTAAATGCATTTGGTGTCCCGGAGAAGGTAATCGCTGTCTTTAGGGACTTGTACACGGACTCCTCGACCTCGATCAGGACCCCGCTGGAAGTCACATCGCCCATCCCTTTCAAGCGCGGGGTGAAGCAAGGCTGCCCTGGAAGCCCAACCCTCTTCAACGTGGCCATAGAAGTCATAGTCCGCACCCTCGCCTCGATGGCGATAGACCATGGAGTCTGCCTACTTGGGCACTATGTGTCTGTACTGGCATATGCCGATGACCTCCTCATCATGGCCAAGAACAAGGAGTCTCTCCAAGCGCTCCTGGACACCACAGGCGATCTGGCGGGAAAGATCGGACTCCACTTCAAGGGCCCCAAATACGCGACTCTTCACTTGGACTGCAGGAAAAAAAAAGACTACTCTGCCCACGACTTTCTGCATCCAAGAACAGCCAATATCAGCAATGAGAGAAGAGGACACGTACTGACACCTTGGAGTACCCACCGGATTCAACAAGCCAAGGAACCCCGAAGAAGCCATCAAAGGAATCAAGGAGCATGTGGAAAAAATCCACAGCAGCCTACTCGCTCCCTGGCAGAAGATCGACGCCACCAAGACCTTCGTCTACCCAAGGCTCGACTTCATTATTCGAGGTTCCCCGATCCACAAGATCGCCTTCAGGAAGTAGACCTACTGATAAAGAGACTAGGGAAGAAATAGCTCGGCCTGCTCAGCGGGCTAGCAACGAGGTGCTCTACATCCCTCCTTCCAAAGGCGGAGCAGGAATGGTGCCGTTTGGTGACAGGACCGACTTGGCCAAGATCCAACACGCCTTCCGGATCCTCACGAGCCCAGACTCCGAAACCTCCGCACTCGCCAAAAGCCTTCTTAAAAGAGTTGCGGAGAGGAAGCTGGGACGGCCTGCATTGGAAGAAGACCTGGCGGCGTATCTGTCGGGGAAACTCGACGGTGATTTTGCCAGGGATGGTGGAGACATCACCTCGCTCTGAAGCGATGCCAGAAACGCTTCCCGACGCCTCTAGAAAAGGATCGGTGTTCAGTGGGTCCACAACCCAACGTTGGGAGACATAACAATCAAGCTCCCCAACACCGGCAAGACACCCAAAGAGATCAGCCTCCCCGCAGTCGCTAGGGGCCAAATCATGGCAAGACTTCGGCAGGCCTTCCAAGACTCCTACCTGAAAACCTTTATTAAAAAGCCCGATCAGGGAAAGGTCTACGAGGTCACCTGTCGAAACAAGTCTTCCAACGGCTTCATCAACAGTGGGAGATATATGCGTTTCGCTGACTGGAGGTTCGTCCACCGTGCTCGGCTTAACGTACTCCCGCTGAACGGAGTCAAAAGATTTGGCCCCGAGGACAAGCGTTGCAGAGAAGAGGATCACCATCATAAACGTGGCGATACCATTTGAAAACCGCCTCGTGGCCTTCAAAGATGCAAGGGAGAGGAAAATTTGTAAGTACACTCCCCTTGCAAACAAACCGAGAGAAAGGGTGGGAAGTTTTCTTGGACGCCTTCCTCGTTGGGCCACTCGGTGGCTGGGACAACGAGAACGAGAAGGTTCTGCGGGCACTTGACATCTCGCCACGATATTCCACAGTATTGCGGAATATCCATGTGTGCAGAAACGATCAAGTGGTCCAGGGACATCTACGTGGAGCATATACCCGGACAAAAACAGTACTAACCGGTTTATGCTCCACCTTATATGTGCTCACCTTGTGTGTTCCAGAAGCGACATCCCTGTGATCCTGACCGGTTCCAGCGGACTCCTCTTCTTTCCCAAGGCCCTACAGAGACTATATGCCTCACCTACAACCGAGTCGTGGCGGTATAACCACTCAGGGTCTGGAGGAAATGCCAACCCGAAGAAAGAAGAGGTGGATCTTCCCGCAAGAGGACCTTCCGCCAGGATCCGGAGGACCAGAAGAAGACCCCTTTGTACCATATATATGTGATAATATTGCGTTGGAGATCCTGTCGACTATCTGTGATATAATGTTGAGATCCTGTCTGTGATTAGGGATCCTGTCGACTAGCTGTAATAATGCGTTGAGGTTCTGGTTGGCCTGTTGTAGAACCTCTTCGACTCTCGCTATAAGTTGTGGCAACCGAGGGTCAAACCTGTAGTAACCGCGAGGGACAGTCAGGGGTGGAGAGTTTTCCCGTACCTCTCTGCACCTTGTAGGACCTTTAACAGTTCTCACAAAGTACAGGCAGTCGTGGTCGAGGCAGAGTGGAAAACTGGGGATGTCCACACACACAAAACGAAGAGACACAGTTGAAAGAAAGTTCCTTGAATAGATAAAAAGCGAGCCAAGAGCAAAGATGGAGATCGAGAAGTTTTCTTACTGTTTTACATCGTCGATGAGTTGGTGACAACCGGCGACACGCAGATGGGGAACTCTGGAACTGAAAATGGCTGTTGCTACGTGGGGTCCTATTTAAACAACTTTTTTGGACTAGGAAGTGGACCAGGAAGTATTGCCTTTCTGCACGTGTCCGCAACTCGACTCTGGCAGCGGTCTGGGCTTCCATCTATCTTTAGAAGTTACTTTGTAAATCTCTCTCTGGCTCTTAACTCAGTTTTTAATCTATTATATATTTTTATTTATTCATCCTCAGTACATTACATATGGGGATACAAGGACACACGTCAATTATGCGTATAATTATTTATAGTTTATAATTAGTTCTATATACAACATGACAATCTTGTTATAAAGATTATAATATATAGGGTTGTTGGTTTAAATTATCATAGATGGGCCCCGTGAGTGAAAGGGTTTATCCGGGTTTAAGCGGGTAAAGCCTCTCTAACACAGGTAAGTAATTAAAATTTCTTTTAATTAATTAAAACTGTGAGGGAAAAAGGGCTATAACAAGATGTTTATTTGAATATATCTGAAAATTATAAAAATAAAACTTATGTTTAATTTAAAAGTTATGATATTCATTATAAAAGAGAACTGTAGGTAAAACCTTTGTTTGCTAAAAAAAATAATGATGATGTTCTAAGAGATTGTTGGCGGGCGTTGGAAAGGGTTAGGGGTTGAAGAATATGCAATTGTAAGTGTTGCACAGACAATCAAATACTGAGATCCAGGTGCAAAGCGAGGATATAGACTTGTGCGTCTTCCTTGGCAATGTTTCACCTGTGATCCTGTATAAGGTTACAGTGCTTTGTCACAATTGTAAGGTTATTGGTTGAAAAGATGTTGAAGAAAAGAATTAATATGATTGAAAGGGGTGGTAGAGCCATGCGATAAGTAGAATTGTTGTAGCGACAGTAAGTTGTCTGACTTGACTTGAAATCAAAGGTTGATTGTGGTCCGCTAGAGCTGAAAAAAATTGAAAATTGAAAAATGTGAACGCTTTGTGCATGCGTTGGTGATGTGCTCTGCGGATGATTGAAATAAACTTTTGAAACGTGTTCAGACCAAAAAGTTGAGACTTGTACTTCTGGGGAACGGTGTTTTCAAAGAGTTTGTTGATTTACGAAATCAAAAGAAAAATTGTCAAGCAGTACTGTCGTTTCTAGCAATGGCTGAAATAGGTAGTGAGAAAGTATAGGGAATTAGTTAAAGAATATGATTGTTGAAAACGATTGTTGTAGATGCCCGATAGTTGATGATAAACATTGTCATATAATAAAGTTATTTAAACAAAAATATAGTGAATAAAAAGATAGAAATATGATTGCGGATAACAACAGTATAAGGGGATAAAATCAAACATGTAATATACAAAAGACATAATAATGAATTAGCACAATATAAAAGATATAATAATTAGAATTAGTAATATATAAAAGATATAATAATGAATTAGCAAAATATAAAAGATATAATAATGAATTAAAAGTGATTATTGAAAGAATTAACTGTTTTGCCATTGTTAAAATAAAGTTGTTAAAATAATGTTGGAATAAAAATTTGATTATAATTGAAAAGTAAAAAAAAATAAAAAAAATAATTATTCAAGATTTTATACAAAAAAATATATAATATAATTAAAGGTTATTAATGATTAGATAAACAAATGGAGCAAAAAATGTCTCTTTTGAAGAAAAGTTAAAAGAAAACAAAAAATATTCGTTCCTGAAAAAAAAAGAAAGGAACATATTCACACAATGTCTAGGTGTAGGTCCAAGATTATTGGTGTCTTTAGTTTGACCTATGGGGAGGCAATGTGGCCCTATGTCGCTTTGGTCCGGTCTGAGAAGTTGGTCTTTGCCAGATCTTCCCGATTATATTATGTGAGACCAGACGGGGAGCGATCTTGATCCCTAAAAATGATGTAGTGTAGTGGAAGATGGGGACTTTGGATACATGAAGTGTGTAATGCATGTCTTAGGCGCTAAAAAGATTGCAGAGCGTTTTATGCTGTTTGGTCTGCAAAATTTTTAGGTGAGCCTACCCAAACGCCGGCTTGTTACGCTTGGGAAAAATCATTTAAACTATTAATTTAACAGATCTTTTTTCCATGTAACATTGCGTTAACTATGGAGAAATGAGAGGTTAAATCCTTTTTTATTCCTAACGAATGAGCCGGTAATGTTGTGTTTGTTCATATTAAAAGCGTACCCAAAAGTCATATAATTGAATGATTGACAGTGAAGAGTGTTGAAGATTGGAACATTGTCGTGGCGATGGGCGCCAGTTTGGGGATTTAATCGTCTTTTTACGATGGTATAATATGGCGTCTCATATGATGTCATTTAAAGGATCGACAACCTTATAAAAATAAGATTTGCTATAAAAGGAATTTTATATAACTTTCCTATCCGTTTTAATCTGGCAGGTTATTTGGACACTAAAATCTAGCATTCTGCTGGGCCAAAGATACAGGCCTACTGCAATTGGAGGTGTCATGTTAACCTGACGCCGCTGCAACCGGTGTCATTTTAACATGGCCGCGGTGGCTTTGATGCCGCCTGGTACTGCTGGTGTTTATTATTGTTGGCGATGTGGTGATTCATCCTGCTGGCTGGAAGAAAATTCCTCTGCCTCCACTCTGGCAGTTTGTTTCTAGCCTAATTGAAAATACTGGGATTTAAATGTAAAAAAGGCTGTGAGCTTGTAGGCGGTATAATTCGGAATAATTGTTTTTCAAAGATATCTGGAGTCAAATGATTGAATTCAATGAAATATACATCTTGAGGCAATCGCTGTGGGTGTTGAACGAATCGGGGCTGTGGAGGTGTTATGTACAACACATCCTCTGTGTAATATTTTAATTTATTGACATGTATGGTGTCACTATCTCTATTGAGTGGCTGATTTGGGCGATCGATTCGAACGACATTGGGTGAAATAATTTGAATTATTTTGTAGGGTCCAGTAAAATATGGTGCTAATTTACCTGTGTCGGGATGTCTGTAATTTTTTACCAAAACAAGGTCATTCTCTTCGAAATGTGGTGTTCTGTGCTGCTTATCAAATGTTTCTTTATCTTTTTTATGTTTATTTTGAGTACGAGAGTTTGCTATCTCTCGAGCTATTTTTATCTCGGGATATGGGTTAAGATGAGTTCTTAGATCTGGGGGGATAACATTGAACATTAAGTAGGTAGGTGGAAAACTTGTGACAGAATGGGGTGTGTTATTGTACGTCTGAGTGACGCGTTTAACTAGTTGAGTCCAGGAAGCTTTCGGATTTTCTAGATAAGCTAGTCTGAGCTTGCCTGTAATGGTCGCATTTAAGCGTTCTATTAAACCGTTTGCTTGTGGGTTATTGCTGGTAGTTAGTAGAGGTTGTATACCATGCATTATTAGAAATTTACGGAATTTTTCTGAGGTAAAAGCGGGCGCTCTGTCAGATAACAGACGTTTTGGAGATCCTTGCTGTAGTACAGTCTTGAGGGTTTGAATGTACGTTAGGGTACTGGTGGACTTTGATGGAAAGGTCCAAGCATATCGCGTTAAATGATCCACTATTACGTGTAGATAGGTCTTGGAGTGTCCATATTTCGAAAATCCAGCTATGGTATCTATAGAGATTAAGTCGAATGGTTGTTGAGGTGGTGGAATTTGTCCGAGGGCACCATAGGGTTTTCCTTTGGGCCTTTTAATGATTTGGCAGGTGTGACACGACCTGACAAATTTTTCTATAGATTTAGAGATACCTTTCCAGTAGTACTGGGTAGTAATTATGCGGGTCATCTGAGAGATGCCTGGGTGGTTATACTTTTGGTGAACTTTGTTCATGAGAGAATGTTGCAGGGTTTCGGGAATTATTATTTTAGTTACACCTTTTCGGGTAATGGTATGTAAGCCGTTTGTATCAATGTTGAAGGGGGATGCTGTTGGTTGATGCTGTTTTATAATATCAGTACTGATAAATCCTACAAAGGGGTTTCTTGAGAGTAAATCTGCCTCATACTGTTGACTGCCTTTGATGTAGTGTATTTCGTAATTATAGGTAGATAGTCTCAGGCTCCATCTAAATAGTCGGCCTGACGGATTTTTTATAGTTTTAAGCCATTGTAAAGCTTGGTGGTCTGTGTATATGGTGAATTTTATACCGGTGAGGTATATTCGGAATTTGTCTACACTTTCGACGATGGCGAGGCACTCGAGTTCGGAAACGGTGTAGTTTCTCTCATGTGCCCTAAGGGCGCGGCTAAAATATTGCACAGGATGTATTTGTCCGTCTGGGTGTACCTGTTTGAGTATGCCGGCAATCCCTTGGGTGGATGCGTCGCAATAAAGGCGGCATGGTAAACCGACTTGATACAAGTGTAGTACTGGTTTACTGGTTAAACTCTCTTTGAGAGTGGTGAAAGCTTGTTGACAGTCTGTGTTCCAATTCCATTTTACATCCTTTTTAAGTAGTTTATTTAAAGGTGCTCGTAAGCGGGCATAATCTGCTATAAACTTATTATAAACGTTTACTGCTCCTAAAAATGATTGTAGTGTTTTTTGATTGTTAGGTGGTTTTATTGCATTTATAGTATCAAGGTTGCGCGTCTGCGGTGCATAAGTACCTGCGGTAACAGTGTATCCTAAGAAATCTATTTTTGTTTTAAAAAATGAACATTTATTATAATTAAGTTTGATGTTTTCGTGTTGACACACTGTTAGAAATTGTTGTAGGTGTTGTAGATGATCCTCTAGGGTGTCAGAAAAAATAATGAAATCGTCGAAGTAATGGGTAACAAAATTTAGTTTATATTTTTGCATGACCTGGTTTATGGCACGATGGTATATCTGTGGTGAATTTTTAAATCCGTAAGGAAGTCTACAAAATTCGTACTGACTATCTAACGTCACGAAAGCTAGTAGATTACGTGAGTTAGGTTCTATTTCCACTTGCCAATATGCGGATGCTATATCTACAGAAGAGTAATATTTGGCTTTTGACAATTTGTCAAGAATGGTTTCTATTAAGGGTAAAGGATGTACGTCTGGCGCGATGATTTCATTAAGTTTTCTGTAATCAATACAGAAACGCTTCGTTTGGTCACGTTTGGTAACAAGCGTTATGGGACTGGCATAAGGTGAAACTGACGGGGCAATGATTCCATATTGGAGCATTTGTTCTATTTGGGTTTGTATTTCTTGTTGGTCGTGTAGTGGCACTCTATATGGGCGTAATGCTATTATTTTATCTGTGGTGGTATTGATTTTTACCGGTGGTATGTTCAATTTGGGCACATTGTATTTATTAGTAGAGAACACTTGCGAGAATTCATATAGAATTCGGTGGAGTTCGTGTGGACAATGTTCTAACTGAGGTGCCGCATTAGAAGGTATAGAAATCTCAATATCATGGGTAGGAGAAATAGTGGGTGATACAATAGTGGGGGAACATATAATTGGGGTAGGGTCCGCCACGTGTAAACAGGACTGGTGCGCGGGGAAAGTGGTAAACATATCAGTTTCCCTCGGTTGAGTGGGACATAAATCCTGTTTGCACTTGGTGAACTTATAGACATTCGTTGGGAGAGCATCATTATTTTGATAAATTTTGAGATTATTAAAATCTATAATTAATTTAAATATTTTAAGGGTATTAATAGATAAAATACCAAAAGGTAGTGAAGCTTCTACTATAAAAAATTTTAGTTTTTGGGTGAGGTTACCGATTTTAAGTTTTAAAAAAATATATCCAAGGGTATTTACATTGTGGGCTATTGCATTTATAGTTAAACTGTACTGATGGATAATAACTTTATATGGTAATCTATTTTCTATGGTTCTTAAAATATCTAAGTTAAGTAGGTTTATAGATGCTCCCGTGTCTATTAAAAAGGGCAATTTTACATTTGGTGACAATTCAGTCCAGATTATTAATTGTTCAACGAAAATAAGTTTCAGGTTTTCCTACCGTTGAGCTGCTCGCGGGGCTTGCAGAGTCGTCTTGGCTTGCAGCTTGGACTTGGGGAACATGGTTCGGAGGTTGGACCTTGGGCTGGGTGTGGGTACCACGTTTTGGTACAGTGGTTGTGTGTGGTCGGGCGCTGTAGACTGGGCGTGTTTGGTCCCGTGGGAACCGTTGTACACACTGGGAGTGCCAGTGCATGGCATTGCAATACTTGCAAGGCGAGGGGGGAGGTGTAACTGGGTATGTTACACGTGATGGCCGCTGGCTGTTGTACCGCGGTGGTGGGTTGTGGTAGGTGGGGTGTGGAGCCTTGTCTACTTGGCGCTGGTTCACTGCACTGGTGGCACACTGAGTTATTCTTGACACTAGGTCGAACCATTCCTTAATGGTGTTTGGCTGCACAGTTGCGACTAATCGCTGGTCTGCGACGGGTAGTCCGTCGGTCAGAGATTCAATTAAAATGTCGGCGGGTAGGTCGAGTTTCATACCCATAACAGTTTTGTTTTGGTAGTAGTCTTCTAGGGACATTTGGGGTGTCATTTTGATTGCCAAAAAGCGTGCAAACGACGCTTCTGTCGTTGCTGGGAATAAGTCTATCAATCTCTGGCGGGCTTCAATATAATATAAACTATCTAACCGTAGGCTTCGGAAATATTGGAGGGGCTTACCTTGTAGATAGCAGGGTAATTTGCGTAGGCGATCTGTGTAGGTCAGTTCAGTTCGGTCTGCTTGGACATCGAAGTTGTCGAAAAAGCTTTGGGCTTCAAAAGTACCATCGTATGGACTTACGTCTATCTCCCTAGGAGATCGGGCTACCAGTAACTTACTCAGGGCATCGGCGATCTGTGTCAGTGGGTCTGCGGAGGTATCTTGGGGCGGCGACGTTTCCTCCTCTTCCAATGTCGTTTCTTGTTTGGGGATAGTTTGTTCGGCTGTATCGTTGGACGGGTTGGTTTGCTCCTCCATCTTGCTTCTTGGCTCTTCTATCTATCTGGACAGTCTTTACCTTCTTCGTTGTGGTCTCCTTCGTTGTGGTAATCCTGTCGACTATCTGTGATAATATTGCGTTGGAGATCCTGTCGACTATCTGTGATATAATGTTGAGATCCTGTCTGTGATTAGGGATCCTGTCGACTAGCTGTAATAATGCGTTGAGGTTCTGGTTGGCCTGTTGTAGAACCTCTTCGACTCTCGCTATAAGTTGTGGCAACCGAGGGTCAAACCTGTAGTAACCGCGAGGGACAGTCAGGGGTGGAGAGTTTTCCCGTACCTCTCTGCACCTTGTAGGACCTTTAACAGTTCTCACAAAGTACAGGCAGTCGTGGTCGAGGCAGAGTGGAAAACTGGGGATGTCCACACACACAAAACGAAGAGACACAGTTGAAAGAAAGTTCCTTGAATAGATAAAAAGCGAGCCAAGAGCAAAGATGGAGATCGAGAAGTTTTCTTACTGTTTTACATCGTCGATGAGTTGGTGACAACCGGCGACACGCAGATGGGGAACTCTGGAACTGAAAATGGCTGTTGCTACGTGGGGTCCTATTTAAACAACTTTTTTGGACTAGGAAGTGGACCAGGAAGTATTGCCTTTCTGCACGTGTCCGCAACTCGACTCTGGCAGCGGTCTGGGCTTCCATCTATCTTTAGAAGTTACTTTGTAAATCTCTCTCTGGCTCTTAACTCAGTTTTTAATCTATTATATATTTTTATTTATTCATCCTCAGTACATTACATATGGGGATACAAGGACACACGTCAATTATGCGTATAATTATTTATAGTTTATAATTAGTTCTATATACAACATGACAATCTTGTTATAAAGATTATAATATATAGGGTTGTTGGTTTAAATGATCATATATATATATATTTTTTGCAATCATTCTTTTATATTTAATTTGTAAATTTTTATAACATTGTTTTTTAGCATCTCGTATGTTGAACATGTATTTTTTTGGAATTGTTCAATAAAATGTTTTGAATCTGTTCTTATCAGCTTAATTGAAGCTCCCTAGAAGAACTGAAACCTGCTCCTCGACGCCAACGAGAATCTTCAGGAACTGTACTCCGTGCGGGTCTATTTTGACAGCACTTGTATTTTTTATTTTATTTATTATTATTATTTTCTTTTTGCCAGTTTTCGCTACTTACTTTACCTTTGTGCTGCCGCTTCTGATTAGGAAATTTTTTTTTTGCATATATGTATATATATAAGTTGTGTTAAACATCTTATATACACATATATTTGCATATTTTTCATTTATTTCTCTTTTATTTTTTTACTTTGTAGTTAAACACTACAATTTATTTTTATTTTATTCTCTTCCATCTTGCTTCTGTGCCTCAGCATTAAGCTAAGCACTTGTAATAGATCTATTCACTTGTATATATATAATTTGTTTTCGTTCCAAACATCTTGTATATATACTCGGGCGCTCTTCTATTATTTTATTTCAAGCTTTGTGGCATATGAGCCCAATTTTTCTGGCTTGAAATTTTGGAAGCCCCCTACATTTTATTTTAATTCTACTGGAAGCCCAACATTCTGCAAATTCCTTTAGAAATATTCAATCTGAAGTGTGTTTTTTTTAAATAACTTAATTTTGAAAAAAACTTTTTTTTTGATTATCCATCTCTTTGCTTTAAGATTTTAAATTTTTTTTATTATTCTCTCTTCCACACCCTGGACCTTTTTGGAAGCTCATCTACAAGAGTTTCATTATAATTGTGGTTGAATTTTAACAAGGCCTAGAGTAAGCGATTTTTTAAAATTTATTTTAATTGGAATACTACTTTATCTGGAATTTTAATAAACTTTTCCTCATATCAACTGGAAACTAAACTGTTTGATAAACGACCGCTCTCAAAGTGGTGCGATGTTTTCACAAAATAGCTACTACTTCCCGGTTTCCAACCCTGACTTATGCCCTTATGGTTCACTACCATACTTTGACCCTGCGTTCCCCTGCACTCCTGGTGCAGTCCCTCCACCTTATCGTCAATCAAACTACCAAATACCTCTGAACAGTGACCTCCCACCTCATAAACCTACTACGGACCCAATCGCCAGCCTGTGTGTGTGTGATTGCTTCAATCCCAGAACCAACCTATCAGAAAAAAACTATCGTTACTGGGAACAACGTCGCAACGCCTCACCACACATCATCCGTGAACAATATTTTCTCGAGCCTACCCTAGTTCGCCCATCTGAACCCGAATCCCGCGGCGACCTCGAAACCGCTGAATCACTATGATTCACCATGCGAGTATCCTCCATTCATGCCACCGAAGCACTTCGAATATGGTGCATCACCTGGAGCTTACTCAGCAACGTTTTTGAAGCCTCTGCCAAATCCAGGAACCTTCCCCTCCGACCTTCCAGATTGGCCACTCGATGAAAGTTGCCACTGGGAGCCAAAAGTTGACACCACCCCACCGCCATCACCAGTAGGCGCCTTCCCCTCAGACCCTCCAGATTGGCCCCTAGATGAAAACTGCTACCTGGAGTGGGAAGAGGAGGGCAGCACGCCACCATCTTCTTGAGAACTATCACCGGGAGGATGAAGACAACCCACCGTCTCCTTCACCAGCAGGCGCCTTCCCCTCAGACCCTCCAGATTGGCCCCTAGATGAAAACTGATACCTATAGCTTCCCCAGACTTTGAAGATCTGGCCCCTCAAGAGCCAAGCAATACGACTTCCAAGCTGGAACAGGAGGAACTTCATCCCGAAGTATTAGAAATTTGTCCGGCGAGGACCACCGAGGACCCTACACCTTCTGACCCCCCGGAGGATAAGAATGAGGCACTAGCTTTACCTAGGAGTATAATAGGTGTCCTCATTCATGATCCTGGGCTCCTCTTCATGGACCTATAAATTGGAGGACCAACAAGATCCATAGGAGCCCCACCCTGTAGAAACCAGTGCCAAGACCCCACATCCCCACCAGGCCCCTCAGCAGACAAGAATGAGGCATCAGCTCCACCTAGAAGTATATCAGGTGTCCTCATTCATGATCCTGGGGGTCTCCCTTCATGGGCCTATAAATATGAGGACCAACAAAAACCGGAAGGAGCTCCACCCCACTGAATTCGATGTCAAGACCTCCCCCCCCGCCCCATCAGACCCCCTAGAAGACAAGAACGAAGCATCAGCTTCACCTTGAAGTAAACTAGGTTTCCTCGTTCATGATCCTGGGGGCTCTCCTTCAAGGACCTGCAGACTTAGTGACCAACCGGGCCTAGAAGGAACGCCACCCTACCAGAACCAAAGCCAAGATTCACCTGCCCCTGAGGACCACCATTGTAAATACTATTGGACCCAGGAAAGGAGAAGGACCAGTGACCGGAAGGAGCAACGGAGAGAAGCATTTATATACCGTATAGAGAGAGTATATATAAAGATCTCAGCCAAAAGACTAAGAAGCTATATTTTTATAGAGATATGATCTGGCTTCTGTTTTCTGCTCGAGTGAGTGTTTTGCTGCTAGAATTTTGTTCCTGCCTTCTAAAAATGAACTTGCTTTATGTCTACTTTATGGAATTTTCCCCGGAATAATTTTGTATCTGACAATCAAACACGATACAGCAATATGTTCATCTTCATTTTCTGACTAAAAAACAATTATTTTTGCCCAGAACTTGGTCAATTTCAAATTTCCTTGGCTAAAAATGTGACAAATATCTCTTCCAAATTTTTCTCTATTTTCTGTGAAAATTTCAGCCAGATTAGGTCCATATTGAGGATTTGTATAGCCGACAAACATACATACATACATACACTGACTTTTTTATATATAATTGATTTATGTAATTGATATTTATATTTAAATTATATATATAACTGTTTGTAGTTATTATACCTACTACACACGTGGTACAGACCACGATAAACATGATGGTTAGCATTCAAGGGGACTTTGCATTCAAAATTGTCTCTGCTTCCTTGACCTTCATAACAAAGAGGCGCCTCTCCCTTTAAATGTTTATCACACAAGTAAAACACATGGTGGTAGTGATAAAGAATGATTCACAACACCAGAATTATCAAAATCGACAAAAGTCAACCTGTATATCACGATTTCGGGCTATAGCCCTCATCAGTACAGTGGCTGCTTCTATTCTGCTGGTTTTATAACATACTACGAGAGGAGTTATGGAACCAGTCGAATTTTCCAAAAGGCGTTTAAGCTGGTTGTTGTGGCAAAATAGATTTGGACATGCTGCGCTTGTCATCATACTCTTCTTAAAAACTATAATGTTTATCCAACTTCAATTACTATTTTGTGTGTGTGTGTGTATTCAATAAACAATCACTATATATATATAAAAAACAACTGCCCATTATTTCTATCAACTCATAAGGAGCGATGAGAATGATTTCAAGACTTCAAAGGAGGTACCATTTTTTCTTCAACTAGAAGTGGAGGTTGGGGAGACTTAGACATCTTTTATTTTGCTCAGTCACGTCGCGTTCTAATCGATCTAATTTCAAATTCTCTACCTGATTTTTATGTTTGTTTGTTAACTTCAAAGCAAAATAAATAAATTCAAGAAATTAATGATTTCTTTTCAAAATCAGCACGGCAGAAGTTTTTTAAAACAATATTATCTACGCAGCATTCGCCAAAAAGGGCCGATAATTCTACCTTGAGCCAAAAAAGCTACTGTAAATCCTGTTTTAATTCAAGACTTTTAAAATTTCGATCCCAAAAAAATAATCTTATAAATTTTAGCATCAAATATTTGAAAATTTTAAATAAAAAAAAGTATGTGCCCTAATCCTTTTAAATTCAATAGGGGAATCCATTTACAATACGTTATTATAGCCCTGGTTTCACCTAAAACAACCTCTCAAATAACCTAAAAGGAAATCCCAAACGCTTTTGAAGTTCATTTGTGTCTAAAGAAAAATGTAGAAGTTTCACGTCAATTCCTTTCAACTGATCAATTTGAAAATAAAATTATTTTGCTGGGTTAATTGCTACACTTAGGCGGAATATAATGGGTTCTGAACTTGTCTCACTATGTGATTGCAAATAACGATTGCAAATATATTTTGAGGGCTCAATTTGTTCGTGATTTTTAATACAAATCAATTCGAGAACAAATATACAATCAAATTAGATCACTTTCGACGAAATTACAAAAAGAGCGATAGTACTTGAAGCATTAAAAATGGATAGTCAAGAACTTTCCAAAATGCCCTCAGTATGCATAATTCAAATGGTGAGATCAAAAAATATCAAGAGGCATCGCTCAAAGTATTATCACAAAAACTTAACAATAACTTCTCAAAGCAGATAAACATCTAGCAATGGGTCAAATTCCAGGCAAAAATTTGATTTTGTAAAACTCGGTTTAAAGTCTCTGCTGCGGCCGAGATAATCACATTTCAAAATATTGCAGATCTAAGCATGAAATACTCAAATGTACCGCATGCAAGAAAACAGGGTATTTAAAAAAGTATGTATCCAAACAATCCTGAGAGAGAGGAAAAAAAAAAAAACTGTCTAACACAACCCTCAGTGTGTGTGTGAATAATATTTCACTTGAAGATCCCTATTCTTATGGCATTAATAAAATTGTGTGTTGACATATTTCAAAATAGGCAAGACAGATCTAAAGACCTCGCCAACTATTAATTCTAAGTGAAAATCGAAGGTAAAAATGAAAAATTCGAAGTGGACTCTGGTGCCAGATTTACTTTTATGCTTATGCGCTGTGATAAGTTCTCTAGATTTAACATTTAAGCACAACTTCTCTCCCGACTCAAATATAACATTCATTTCATATACTGGTGATGTTTTTTTACCAATTTGAAAAGTCAAGATTTTTGTGGGATAGGAGGAAAAGACATCTTATGAAGAACTCTTCATTGTTCTTGGAGAATATGATGCCTTACTCGGACGTGTTTGGATTCGTCGCCTCAATATTGATCTACATGATGTTGACTCCCGAATTCTAGAAACCAACATAAAAATTACAATGAGACAATTAAGCGTAGCAGATAGGATACAACTCGAGGGTATGTCGATAACAAAGCGATGTGGAAACTAGGAAGAATAATGCCAAAATGGAGAAAATACTTTATCAGGTGAAATTGGACAATGACTATGTTTTCAAAATACACATCAACCAGTTAAGGAAAACTGAATACTGAAAAAGACCGTTAAATTTACTCGAGATACAAAGCAAGAGAACGATTCAAACTTCAAGCCTATCTGGATTCAACAATTTGATCTTGGAGTTAATACGCAGCAGCAACCAGAAGGTAGTGGTAATGATGACAGACTTCCGAGACAGCACCATTTCACCTAGAACAGGAGCCTGAACTTGGCAGGTCTTCACGGCAACACAAACCTCCAGCCTACTTGAGCGACTATGTTGCATATAAAATGTCCCAGTCCACAATCCTATAAGTTATCATTAAGCGTGGTAGAACTGTTGTGACAAAATAGATTGCACACGCTGCTTATCTTTTTGCTCTTCATTAAAAACCATGATGCTTATTTAACTTCAATTACTGTCTTGTATTCAATAAATAATCACTACGAGGTGTGTTCAAAAGGTATCGCGACTTTTGTTATTTTTCAAAAATTATTTATTTATTCATGAATACCTATTTTGTCCCCTTCAAAGTAATCCCCATGAGATATTATACACTTGTGCCAACGGTTTTTCCAATCTTCGAAGCACTTCAAAAAATCCTTTTTTAAAATCTTTTTCAGCTCCTCCTTCGATGCCGTCTTTATCTCGTCAAGCGTAGCGTAACGTCGTCCTTTCATGTGCCTCTTCAGTTTAGGGAACAAGAAAAAGTCACAGGGGGCCAGATCTGGAGAATACGGTGGCTGCGGCATCATTAGTGTGTTGTTTTTGGCCAAGAAGTCGCGCACAAGCAACGATGTGTGAGCAGTGGCGTTATCGTGGTGCAAAAGCCATTTTTTGTTCTTCCACAAATCCGGGCGTTTCTGGCGGATTGCCTCGCGCAAACTGCGCATAACTTGCAGGTAATATTCCTTATTGACCGTTCTATCCTGTGACAAGAATTCATGATGCACCACGCCCCTGCAATCGAAGAAAACTGTCAGCAAAACTTTCACATTCGACCGAACTTGGCGCGCTTTTTTCGGGCTTGGTTCGTGCGGCAGCTTCCATTGAGATGATTGAGCTTTGGTTTCCACGTCATAACCCTAAACCCACGCTTCGTCACCAGTTATGACCCTCTGGAGCAAATTTGGGTCGTTGCGGACAGAGTCCAACATCTCATTAGCAATGTTCATGCGATGCTGTTTTTGGTCGCAATTGAGCAATTTTTGTACGAATTTCGCGGCGACCCGTCTCATGCCCAAATCATTGATAAAAATCGAATGGCACGAGCCAATCGATATGTTTAGGTCCTCAGCAACTTCTCTAACGGTGATTCGACAATTGGCCAATTTCATTTTCTCCACTTCATTAATTATTTCGTCTGTTGTTGAAGTGCCAGGGCGTCCGGCACGCTCTTCGTCGTTCACATCTTCTCGGCCTTCTGAGAACATTTTGTACCACCGATAAACGTTGCTTCGGTCCAAGGTAGCTTCTCCGTATTCCACAGTCAACATTCGGAATGCATCCGCGCACTTAATTTCGTTTTTCACAAAAAATTTAATACAGGTTCTTTGATCCATTTTTTAATAGGTAAAAATCGAAGACGATCCAAAACACCTGCAAGCAAAGCAGCTGTCAACAATTAAGTGAACATTCAAAATGGCCGAGCTTGTCGGCATAAGTGAGAGAGATGAGTACCAACATAAAGCCACAAAAAGATCGAAATTCGAATATACGTAACCCGCGAAAATTCAAAAGTCGCGATACTTTCTGAACACACCTCGTATGTACTCTTTAAAATGCAGCTACTCATTATTTCTATCAACTAACAACACTGGTGAATGGCAGGACCGATTTTCAGGCAAGAATACAACAAAGTTGCGGGAGGGTGGTATTCATTTACCAAAAATGGCACTTCTCCCTTTAAATATGCATTAAAACAATGCCAAAGAGGTCTTTAGCTGGCAAATATTTGGCCTAGCCACTTTGCCAGCTAAATACCTCTTTGGCAGATTGTGAGGATTTCATTGGATCCCTTTTGGATGTCATGGAATAAAGTCCGCCCTAGACTGACGAGGGCCATTACTCGAAACCATGGTCTCTAGGTGGACGCTTCTCAGTTTGCCAAAGCTGGTGTTGTGGCTTTGTCACCGACCCGAAGCCGCTAGTTTGCGGCGACGATCAATATATGGCGTCATGTTTTGACGTCTATTTTGACGGGAGAGGTGACCCATATCTTTATAGATCAATTTCCTCCCGGCAAAATTTCCAACTAGAATTCAGGTAATATATAAGTGCTTTAACAAGAACAAAAATCTGTAATATATATGTAGTATATTTTCAATTGTAAAATATAATAACACTGTTAGAGTTTGAAACTACAAAAATCTTGAATCATGACAGTTAGAGTATAGTTCCTTTATTTTGATTAGTTAAATTAGAGTCATTATTTTAAAATCATACCCCCCTATTAAAATGCACAATGCTCCTATTTGCTATCACCCCTTATAATGCGTATTATAGACCGTATCTTTATCATTATAATCTGTAGCATAACACATTATTTGTATACTGGATGTTAGGTGTCATACCTAGGATAGGTTCGCTTTAATTTCAAATGGAAGATGCAAGGAAAATATTCAATACAATTTTACATGGTTAATGGGGATAACCATTAACCTTGTAAAATTGTATTCAAACTCAAAATGATGACGTCAAAATAAAAACAGCAAAGGAGTGATTTTGAAGACGTCGCTACACGGCAAATTTGGCTGAGGTAATGGGCGCTGAAAATTAAAATTAAGACAGCATCCACATGAGTGCAGGCCGCTCTTGCTCTCACTCCTTGCTCCGGTGTTGGGTATCCCGGCATGCGCCCATGACCTCCACTTTTGTCCCGTGGGCTGTCTCCGACCAGCTCAGTGTTACTATCTAGCCCTGCCTCTGCTTCTTGCTGTTCGCGTGCGGGAAGACCTCACCACTATCGCCCCATGGCTACGACTGCCAATACATTCAAGGGATATCAAGCAGGCCGACTCCACCCTCGG
>CP092866.1:77544515-77612794 GCA_030710605.1 Cordylochernes scorpioides | reverse complement strand
GTGGTCATATTTGCATAACTGCCGCCATGTACATACATACCTATCTTACACATTTGGCACACAAGCGCGCCATCTAGAGGTATAAAACGAAACTATTTTTGAAGCTTTTTTTTTTCCTTTTTTCAAATAAAACCTCGATCCTTACTGCGATGTTAAAATATTGGGGGGACCTGACTCATCAATAATGAACTCCTCCCAGCGGTTTGAAAAATAAGAAGAAAAAAACAGTGTTCAAATAATAGTTTTAATTATCACATATTAGCTGAATGAACCCGACTTCGCCCGGGTTCTACCTGAGTGAAGGTTTTCCCAACCAATATTGTTTTAACAAATGTTATTGAAGTTCGACCTTCGCACTTAGAAGGTAACAGAGCCCTGTTTGGTTGTTTACATTCACCAGCGGTGTTGGACTTGTCAAAGAAACGAATCCATGAAATCAATATCTCCTTAGAAAAAAAGAACTTCCAATGCGTAATACAATGCCGGGTGTTGTCTACCATTAGGCTAACATCCTTCTAAATGACAACGGTACCCGGTGTGAGAGGTTGCTAGAAAATAAAGAAAGTATAGTAGGTTCCTTTAGTATGATTGGAGCCGTTCAAAGTTCGTACTCGAGGTCCCATGTTGACTTAGCCCCAACAATCCTAACGACGTCCTCTATCTAGTAACGATAAGGTACAATTTGGACTATAGATACAAGAAAATCTACTTATATAATTTCCTTATTCTGTCTGTGTGAAGTTCTCTGTGTGAAGTTCACGGATAGATTTTGGTCAGAATGGATAAAATAAAAAAAGTGTCAAGGGATGGGAATCGAACCCACGACCTTCCGCTTACCGGGCAGATGCCATGACCACTAGGCTACCCTGGACATATTTTTCCGTTCATAAAGTTAATATATGATGCCAATATATATAATAATTGTATAAACGAATGCAAGACAAAATCACCGCGAATGTTTCTTTTTTTTTTTTAAGGCAATTTCTTTTTAAGGCAATTATCGTTTTGCACAATTACTTAATCTTTTAAAATAAATAACAATACTTAAATGAAAATATGTTTTTTTAAATAAAATAAAATAAACTTTTAAATCGGTAACCTTTATGAGAACCTTTAAATATATATAAGTAACTTATATTTGTAACGAATAGTATTTTAATTAAAACATTTTAAAAACACACAGTTTGGAACGGGACGTTTCACAAGAGTGACATCCATGGCGCCAATTTATAATTGTAACGAATAGTATTTTAATTAAAACATTTTAAAAACACACAGTTTGGAACGGGACGTTTCACAAGAGTGACATCCATGGCGCCAATTTATAATTGTAACGAATAGCATTTGAATTAAAACGTTTTTAAAATATATACGCACTCGGGTAAAACCCGGGCGTTGCCCGGGCCATTCGTCTAGTAATATATATATATACTAGCGGATGTGTACCCGGCTTCGCCCGGGTTTTATCCGAGTGAAAGTTTGCCTAACGAATATTATATATTATGAAGTATAATAAACAATGCTAAAGATTAGTTTTAATTATTAATCAATATTGTGTGTGAATATGTGAGAAAGATGTAATATCGTTGTTGTTTTCTTGGCCGACTGTTTTACATATGGTGTTATCTTAAAATTGCTTGTTTTGAATATTTTTTTAGATTGAGTTGAATGAATTGCTGAATTTTTTTTTTGTATTTATATATAAATAAAATTAACTCTGTTGAATTTTTTTGTATTTTATCGATAACAGCAAAGTTATGTATTTTAAAGTTAGGAAAAATATTTTGATGTTAAGCAAAACCTGCTCCATCTCGTTTTACATAAATGTTGAAAATTTGGTCGAAATTGATGCATTGTAACAAAAGTTTTTAGCGAACACCACTTATGAAATTTCCATTTTATTAAAATAGATATAATATAAATGAGTTTTAAAAATTGTTTTAAAAAAATGCATCGGCCAGGAATCGAACCCTGGCCGCCCGCGTGGCAGGCGAGCATTCTACCACTGAACCACCGATGCTTTAAAAAAATCAAATTCATTTATCGTCGCGACCAGTGCTGCGCCCTAGCGGCAAAAGACTGGAACTAACGCTTTTTGGTTTTTTATTTAAAAAAAAAAGCACATTAACTTTTTTAGTTTTTTGAATAGCCTATATGTTAAACGAAATCTTCAGCTACCTATATGCGAAATTCCATAATGATTGAGTCAGTAGATTTTGCGTGATGCGATAACAAACATCGATTTCGCATTTCATTTTTATATATATAAGGATATGTGTGTCGTGATCGAATGGAAGGGTGCAACCGTTATGCAATACAATCCCCAAGAATTAGTTCCAGCCAAGTGAGAAGCGCGACCGCGATGTCTGCCACGTTTATTCTTGTAGTTTTTATAGATGGATGAATTTGCATATTTACATTTTAACATACTTATTTTGGCGAAAAGAAATTATACATCTTGGATATTATGCAAATTATGACATATATATATATATAGAAGCATAGGGGCGCCTCCCCCATCAAAATAAAGGTCAAACTCCATGGATATTATATATAACTGACGCCATTATATATATATATATATATATATATATATATATATATATATATATATAATCATATTTTCTTGTATAAGTCTAGTGACATTTGACCATAGAATGAATTGCCGATTGGCATGTCTACATGTGGCGCCGTGTGATGGCCGCGGTGTTATCCGGACATACCTGGTCTATATGGAATCCCTCCGAGTTGTCCAGAGTCTAGCACATCAACAAAGCTTTCCCATCCCTGGACACTTTTATTTTTCCGTTTATCATTACTCTTCGCAATTCATCCTTTCATACTTCATCCCTAAGGTTAGAAATAATCGTTATTTCTCCTTAAAAATAAATTTCGATTTTTCGTTCAAAAGAAACACATGCGGGATAATTTTCAAATGTCGTTCTACAAAGCTTATTCTACTATTATGATAACAACCAATCTGAGGTGTGTGTAGCCACACTGGTGAGTTGATCGACACAGCAGCTTGATGCCATTCCTTTGTTCTTTGAACCTGAGATGTGCATAGCCTGGAAACACCGTGAAGATCAATGAAAATAAAGGTCGTATCTTCCCCGTCAATAAATGGGACTTAGTTTTAGAGAGACGACCTTTTATAATATTGTAGCGTAGAAATCAAGCCTTGAAATATCCTAAGATATAAAAGTATTTATTGATGACGTCACAGCGACGAGTCGACAATTGTTAACAAGTCAGCCAAAACTATCTACAGCTAGGGAATCTTAAGCAAGCAAGCAAAGAAATATTTTAAAGATGATTTCACAAATACAGAGTAATATATATTTTTATAATCTGTTGAATATATTTTCATTGAATAATATTAAATTAAATAATAAAATATTTCTTCGCCACAATATAGATCTACTAGCCGAGTGACCCGGGCAACGCCCCGGGTTTACCCGAAGGACCCGCAGGTGAGAAACTATAGAAGAAAAATTTTAACAAATCAGAAAATGAAATTGCAAACAACAGAACTACACTACTTTAAGGACATGAGAGCACATGCACTGTATCACCATACGTATACCATTTTCAAAGACCCTGCTTAGGATTAAAACTTCTCAGAAGCATAACAATAGTACCAACCTAGAGGTTAACTGGTGTGGATGCATTCCTCTGGGAGTGAGACTATTGAGAAATTCAGTAGGGAGTTATTTTGCTTCTCCGCATTCTAACACTCCAACTGTTAACACTGTGGAAACACTGACTCATGTTTGGTAAGCAATTTCAGGGAAGAAACTATAGACATTGGATTAAATAAATTATTAATTAAATTGCATTAAATAAAAATTATTAGATTTAAATAAATATTATTAGAGTGAAAAAAAAAAGAAAGAAATTAACAAATTAGAAAATAAAATTTCGAAAAATACAACTATATTGCAGATAAGATAAGAGGACCTTATTAAAAATACATAAACAAACTGTAATTCGACACTCGATAATTCGACACTTTCGATAATTCGACACTTTCGATAATTCGACCATTTTAAAAATCAAATTTACAAGGTTGATTGTTGTTTAAATACAACTTTGCTTTTGCATGCATAAACACAGGCTCTTGTAGCAAGAACCCAAATATTATTAATAGTCATAGCAAAAGCAAACTTTAGTGAAAACTGATGCCTCTTCAGAATGAATGGAAGACTGAAATCTGAAGGAGCAGAATATATGGGTCATTTATACTTTCACCAATGCCTTTAGGATCTTTGCGATGGAACGCGTATGGTGTTTCAGCGCATGTGCTCTCATGTCCTTGAAGCACATATACTGACAGTGCCTAAAGTTGAACACACTGTATAGTGTCTGAAATATCTTTGGCCACTTCGGATACCAACCTTCGCTTCATTCTAGAGAGGCGTTAGTTTTCATGTCATATCTGTAATATAGTTTTGTTGTTTGCAATTTTCTTTTTTTTTTTTCCTTTCAAATATGTATCCACTCTGAAATATAGTTTGTAAATTTTTATTCCAATTTATTTTCTTATATATATATGTATTTTTTTTTCATTTCCAAAATATTTATTTATACTTTCACCAATGCCTTTAGGATCTTTGCGATGGAACACGTATGGTGTTTCAGCGCATGTGCTCTCATGTCCTTGAAGCACATATACTGACAGTGCCCAAAGTTGAACACACTGTATAGTGTCTGAAATATCTTTGGCCCCTTCGGATACCAACCTTCGCTTCATTCTAGAGAGGCGTTAGTTTTCACTAAGGTTGGCTTTTGCTATGACTATAAATAAGGCTCAAGGCCAAACCTTGGCTACAAGAGCCTGTGTTTACGCACGGACAACTTTATATGTAGCTTTTTCAAGTGTGCGAACATTGGATAGCATACATGTAAAGATGACCCATATCTTCTGCTCCTTCAGATTTCAGTCTTCCATTCATTCTGAAGAGGCATCAGTTTTCACTAAAGTTGGGTTCTTGCTACAAGAGCCTGTGTTTATGCATGCAAAATCAAAGTTGTATTTAAACAACAATCAACCTTGTAAATTTGATTTTTAAAATGGTCGAATTATCGAAAGTGTCGAATTATCGATAGTGTCGAATTACAGTTTGTTTATTTATTTTTTAATAAGGTCCTCTTATCTTATCTGCAATATAGTTGTATTTTTCGAAATTTTATTTTCTAATTTGTTAATTTTTTCTTTTTTTTTTTCACTCGAATAATATTTATTTAAATCTAATAATTTTTATTTAATGCAATTTAATTAATAATTTATTTAATCCAATGTCTATAGTTTCTTCCCTGAAATTGCTTACCAAACATGAGTCAGTGTTTCCACAGTGTTAACAGTTGGAGTGTTAGAATGCGGAGAAGCAAAATAACTCCCTACTGAATTTCTCAATAGTCTTACTCCCAGAGGAATGCATCCACACCAGTTAACCTCTAGGTTGGTACTATTGTTATGCTTCTGAGAAGTTTTAATCCTAAGCAGGGTCTTTGAAAATGGTACACGTATGAAAAGCAGTTCGACTTTGCATGTACAAGTGTGCCAGAGCCCCGTTTGATTACTTGCGCTTGCTGGTGGGGTTGGACTTTTGCAAGAATCAGAAGCCATTGGAGCTTTTTTTTTTATTTTTTCAGAAAAAAGTGCCCAATGCGGGAATCGAACCCGGGTCGTAGCGGTCGAAAACCAACGGCTTAGACCATCCTTCCACCAACCCCCAGTAAAATAAGTAAATAAAAAGAAGACCAAAAATAAGTGATAATAGTTTATTGAATAACAAATAAAAAAAAATCTTTCAGGTGAAAAATTATAGGCATTGGTAAAAAAGTAAACAAGAGAAATAGCCTAGCGGTCAGGGGAGTGAGTCTTCCACGGCCTTTCCGAGGCATGACAGAAGACGCTCAAAAAAAAAAAGGTAAAATAAGAACCAAGCAGAGGAAATCTATAAAACTGAAAGCCAGGACAGGCATAAAAAGAAAATTCCAAGCATGTGAGGAAACAATTGATGAAAAAAAAAAGGATTCAAAAAAAATACTGCAAAAAAGAAACCAGACACAAAAAGCAACAATTGAGTACACAAATACAGCATCAGCCTATTTATGAGATGAAAAAAAAATACAGACACAAAAATGGAGCTAAATTCAAATGAAAAACTATAACAAATTAATAAAAGAAAATAAGACCTAATCCAAATAATTTAATAAAAAAAAAGCAACAATTGAGTACACAAATACAGCATCAGCCTATTTATGAGAAGAAAAAAAAAGACAGACACAAAAATGGAGCTAAATTCAAATGAAAAACTATAACAAATTAATAAAAGAAAATAAGACCTAATCCAAATAATTTAATTAAAAAAAAAGTCACACACTATTAAATTATTTGGATTAGGTCTTATTAATGAGAAAAAAAAGATGCCAAAAAAGATAACCAGATACAAAAATTGTGCTAAATTCAAATGAAAAACTATAACAAACACTTATAAAAGATAGAATAAAAGTAATAATTCAATCTACAATTCGAAAAATAAAATAACCTGGTGAGTTCCCAGAAAAGGTTAACTTTGGTAGGCGGCGCTGTACGTTGACACCGCCGTACCTTCGAGCCGAACCAACGGCTTAGACCATCCTTCCACCAACCCCCAGTAAAATAAGTAAATAAAAAGAAGACCAAAAATAAGTGATAATAGTTTATTGAATAACAAATAAAAAAAAATCTTTCAGGTGAAAAATTATAGGCATTGGTAAAAAAGTAAACAAGAGAAATAGCCTAGCGGTCAGGGGAGTGAGTCTTCCACGGCCTTTCCGAGGCATGACAGAAGACGCTCAAAAAAAAAAGGTAAAATAAGAACCAAGCAGAGGAAATCTATAAAACTGAAAGCCAGGACAGGCATAAAAAGAAAATTCCAAGCATGTGAGGAAACAATTGATGAAAAAAAAAGGATTCAAAAAAAATACTGCAAAAAAGAAACCAGACACAAAAAGCAACAATTGAGTACACAAATACAGCATCAGCCTATTTATGAGATGAAAAAAAAAGACAGACACAAAAATGGAGCTAAATTCAAATGAAAAACTATAACAAATTAATAAAAGAAAATAAGACCTAATCCAAATAATTTAATAAAAAAAAAGCAACAATTGAGTACACAAATACAGCATCAGCCTATTTATGAGAAGAAAAAAAAAGACAGACACAAAAATGGAGCTAAATTCAAATGAAAAACTATAACAAATTAATAAAAGAAAATAAGACCTAATCCAAATAATTTAATTTAAAAAAAAGTCACACACTATTAAATTATTTGGATTAGGTCTTATTAATGAGAAAAAAAAGATGCCAAAAAAGATAACCAGATACAAAAATTGTGCTAAATTCAAATGAAAAACTATAACAAACACTTATAAAAGATAGAATAAAAGTAATAATTCAATCTACAATTCGAAAAATAATATAACCTGGTGAGTTCCCAGAAAAGGTTAACTTTGGTAGGCGGCGCTGTACGTTGACACCGCCGTACCTTCGAGCCGAACCAACGGCTTAGACCATCCTTCCACCAACCCCCAGTAAAATAAGTAAATAAAAAGAAGACCAAAAATAAGTGATAATAGTTTATTGAATAACAAATAAAAAAAAATCTTTCAGGTGAAAAATTATAGGCATTGGTAAAAAAGTAAACAAGAGAAATAGCCTAGCGGTCAGGGGAGTGAGTCTTCCACGGCCTTTCCGAGGCATGACAGAAGACGCTCAAAAAAAAAAAAGGTAAAATAAGAACCAAGCAGAGGAAATCTATAAAACTGAAAGCCAGGACAGGCATAAAAAGAAAATTCCAAGCATGTGAGGAAACAATTGATGAAAAAAAAAAGGATTCAAAAAAAATACTGCAAAAAAGAAACCAGACACAAAAAGCAACAATTGAGTACACAAATACAGCATCAGCCTATTTATGAGATGAAAAAAAAAAGACAGACACAAAAATGGAGCTAAATTCAAATGAAAAACTATAACAAATTAATAAAAGAAAATAAGACCTAATCCAAATAATTTAATAAAAAAAAAAGCAACAATTGAGTACACAAATACAGCATCAGCCTATTTATGAGAAGAAAAAATAAGACAGACACAAAAATGGAGCTAAATTCAAATGAAAAACTATAACAAATTAATAAAAGAAAATAAGACCTAATCCAAATAATTTAATTTAAAAAAAAGTCACACACTATTAAATTATTTGGATTAGGTCTTATTAATGAGAAAAAAAAAGATGCCAAAAAAGATAACCAGATACAAAAATTGTGCTAAATTCAAATGAAAAACTATAACAAACACTTATAAAAGATAGAATAAAAGTAATAATTCAATCTACAATTCGAAAAATAATATAACCTGGTGAGTTCCCAGAAAAGGGTAACTTTGGTAGGCGGCGCTGTACGTTGACACCGCCGTACCTTCGAGCCGTTTTACACGAGTTAAAGCGAAGATTTTGGACATAGTGATTTTTACATTTCGATCTTTTATATTAATATATATACTTACTATTGCGAATTATTTTTCTAAAAACGAACATTATTTTTTTTTAATTATCTGAAACTAACCTAATTCAACTTATCTAAAACTAACCTTATTTAGCGATTAAACTAACATAATTAAACCTATTTGAATCTAACCTCATATACACTTTTACACTACCTTTTCATTTCAAAATTAAATTAAAATAAGTTTATATTAAATAATAACATTTTTAAAAATCGATTTCTGGTTCACACTTTTGTATCTAATCAATTATGTATTTCTTTATTTCTCTCTATAAAAGTTACGCAATTGTAAACAAAAGAATTGATGATGATAAATGCAAAAAATCTACGATTGTAAAATAGATTAAATTAAAAAATAAAAATAACTGTTAACATTAGGAAAATAAAAACAGGCCTATGACACGAAGAAAAAAATAACGAAAATTTTGGTATATAGATTGTTATGTGTAGTTCAGAATCTTCGGAGGAGATAGCTCAGGACTTTACAATGGAAAACTCTGTTACGGTATTATCTATATAGATAAGCTACTAAAATGTATTTAGGCGCAAGTATTACAAGCTGGGATATCGCGTCCGATATGTCAGATAAAAAAAAAGAAAATTTTTCATGTAGGCAGATATATAGATATATATATAGATTTACATATAAGCTATTTAAAGACTAAATTTAAACGAAAACCATTTTGTAGATATTTCAAGTTTTAAAATTATAATATTCATTATATACCAACTCTGGATGATCCATCTTTTCAGGCTTCTCCCCTTGAAGAGATTGCTTAAAACATTACAACTAAAAGCTCTGCTATATGGATATATGACCTGGAAGCTCTCGTGTTCTGCAAGAGTGAATGAGCCCTAAAAATAATTTGGTTCTTCCCATCAAACATGATACATAAATATTATCATTTTCAATTTTGACTAAAAATAAGTAAAATAGTTTATTATTTGGTTAATTTGATATTTTCTTGGATGAAAATGTGACGATGACTCCCTCTCCAGACTCAATATCCAGTTAGAATTTCAACCTGGTTGTTTGAATATTGAGAAACCGTATAAAGAACAAATAAATATACATAAACGTTGACTTTTAAATATATAGACTAGCGGATGTGTACCGGCTTCGCCCAGGTTTTATTCGAGTGAAAGTTTGCATAACAAATATTATTGATAATAATATTCCGTAACACATAGAATATTATGATAATAATGATAATAATATTCGTTACATTATATATTTATATAATATATAAAATATATTTTTCGAGAAAACATATCCACTCTCTCTACTGAATAGATTTTAAAAAAGATATATATAAATAAAAATATCTAGATATATACTACATGATCTTATCCAAAAGGCCGAGAAACGATATTTTATATATAGAGACGACCTGGCTTCGTGTGTGTCTTCTACTCGAGTGAATGTTTCGCTGGTAGAATTTTGTTCTTGCCTACACTAAAAATTATTATCTGGCTTCCCCCGTGGTCTGCTTTAGTGAATATTCCCCTAAAGAATTTTGTTTATGTCAATCAAGCATGATACAGCAAAATTGTCATAATCATTTCTGACTAAAAAAATATTGTTGCTCAGTACCTAGCTAATTATAATTTTTCTTGGTTAAAAGTGCGACCAAAAACTCTTCCAGATTTAACTCTCTGTTCTGTTTAAATTTCAGCGAGATTAGATACATATTGAGGGCGTGCATAACCGACAAACATATATGTTTCCGGCTTCGCCCGGTTTTTACCCGAGTAAAAGTTTGCCTAACGAACATTTGTTAAAACGATTCTGGAAAACATCCAAATCACCTATATATAGATTTATAATTACAAACGTATTATTTTTATATGCGTTTAAATATATTTTTGAAACACATAATTTTTTGGAAAACATTTATTAAATTTTAAATAAGATATTTTCTTTAAATATATATATTAATATTGAAATGCCAAGTTTTTTTACAACGTCATTGGAATATTATATACTAAATCATCAAATTAAATATTAAATTTATTATACTTGGAACACATTTAAGCATTTTTACAATTTATAAATGTAATTTCACCAGACACCGCGATAGACGCTGCTTGCGAGTGAAAGTAGAAAATTTGCAAATAAAATTGCAACGAATATTTATTTCAAATCAAATTCAAACCAGAAACCTTCCCAGTAGTATAGTAAATAACTTCCTAAAGTTTCACGGCGATTAGATAATCTTACCTTTTAAAAACATTCATCGTGTAAACAAACTAACATTCATTGTGTAAACAAACTACATGTAGAATTATTAATCAATCTATTCATTTATCGTCGCGACCAGTGCTGCGCCAAGCGGGAAAAGGCTGGAATTAACGCTTTTTTGTTTTACATTTAAAAAAAAGAACATTAAACTTTTTAGTTTTTTGAATAGCTTATATGTTAAACGAAATCTTCAGCTACCTACATGTGAAATTTCATAAAGATTGATTCTGTAGATTTTGCGCAACTCGAAAACATCGATTTTGGATTTCATTTTTATAGATATAAATGAATAAAGGCTATAGCGAATATTTCTGGTTTAATTTTTGTTACAATTGTAAAAAAAAAGCAGATGTGAATATTTATATATTCCTTCTTAGTTTGAAATGTGTGGACAAAGTTTGATTTATTGAGGTTTTGAGTTAATTTTTTAAAATAAAAATTATTTTTAAAATGTTTTCTAAAATTTAAGGTTGCCTGGTTTTCTTCCCAACAATGAAGGTTATTTTATTGCTTAGCCTAACTGGTGGTGAAACATCAGATTTTATGGAATGGCATTAATAGAATTGAATTAGGTATTGATCTTGAAACGGAATAATGGAAGCAATTACCAACCTAATATATAATCAAAATATTAATTGATATATTGCACACTTGATACGGAAGCAAATTATTCATCAAACGCGCAGAGGATATGAAATCAATTTAGTCACTGATCCAACGCGTACTGATATGAACTCTATTTATGGATTAATCCAACGCGTATCGAATCAATTTTTCAACTAATCGATCACACACACAAGATATCGAATATATTTTATGAACTGATCAAAGGTGCACTGGATTTGTTACCACACATACAAACAATTAAAAATTAATAAACGCCCGCTCAATATAAATTTATCTATGAATTCAATCAAAAACGCACTCAAGATATGAAATTAATCCCACTTCGACTGGATATGTAATCGAAATATATCTAAGAAATATCTAAACGCTCATTGTATATAGAATCAATCTTGTAAGATTTGATCAAAGGCGTACTGCATGGTGCGCACAGAATGACGAATCAATTTATGTATTCAATATCTGGATTAATCAATCTCCTTAAGAATATGTAAGCAACCTATGATTTGATCAATCGCTAAGTGGATATAAGGAAATAATTCATGATTTGATCAATCGCTCGCTATGTATGGAATTAATCTATGATTTGATTAATCGCTCGCTCATTATAGAATCAATCTATGATTTGTATATACTCACACTGGAAATGGAATCAATCTATGATTTGATCAATCTATCGCTGTATATTGAAATAATCCATGATTTGATAAAACTCACGCAGGATATGGAATTAATCTATAATTTGATAAACCTCTCACTGAATATGGAATTGATCATCATTTGATCAATATCTCGCAGATTATAGAATCAATCTATGATTTGAATATACGCACACTGGATATGAAATCAATCTAATATTTGAAAAATCTCCAGCTGGATGTGAAATCAATCTGTGTGTTGTTCAATCTCTCGCTGGATATGGAAGAAAACTATGAATCGATCAATCTCCCGCTGGGTATAGAATATCTATGATTTATCAATCTCCCTTGCTTATGGAATCAATCTATGATTTGATCAAATTCCAGATGGATATGGAATCAATCTATGATTTGATCAATCTCACGCTGGATATGGAATCAATCTATGATTTGTTCAATCTCCCGCTGTGTATGGAATCAATCTATGATTTTATCAATCTCTCGCTGGATATGAATTAAATATAGGGCTTGATCAATCTCCAGCTGGATATGTAATCAATCTATGATTTGATCAAATTCCCGCTTGATATGGAATCAATCTATGATTTGCTCAATTCTTCGCTGTATAAATATTAATCAATGATTCGATCAATCGTTCGCTGGATATTAAATTAATCTATCATTTGATCAAACTCTCGCTGATTATGGAATCAATCTATTATTTGAATATACGCACATTGGATATGGAATCAATCTATGATTTGTTCAATCTCCTGCTGGATATGGAATCAATCATTGATTTGATCAATCTCCCATTGTAAATTGGAGTCAATCTATCATTTGATAAATCGCTCGCTTATAATTTGATCAATCTCTCGAAGGATACTGAATTAATCTATGATATGATCAATCGCTCGCTGGATATATAATTAATCAATGATTCTATCAATCGTTCGCTTGGTATGGAATTAATCTATTATTTGATTAATCGCACCGCTGGATATAGAATCAATCTATGATTTGATCAATCTCCCGCTGGATATGAAATAAATCTATGAATTGATCTATCTCCCGCTTTATATGGAATCAATCTAAGTTTTATCAATCTACCGCTGGATATGGAATCAATCTATGATTTGATCAATCTCCCGCTGAAAGTTGGATTTAATCTATCATTTGAAAAATAGCTCGCTTATAATTTTATCAATCTCTCTCTGGATATGGAATTAAAATATCATCTGATCAATCGCACTGGAGTTAATCTATCATTTGATATATCGCTCGCTTATAATTTGATCAATCTCTCGCTGGATATGAAGTCAATCTATCATTTGATCAATCTACCGCTGGATATGGAATCAATCACTGATTTGATCAATGTCCCGCTGTGAATTGGAGTCAATCTATCATTTGATAAATCGCTCGCTTATAATTTGATCAATCTCCCGCTGGATATGGAAAAAATCTATGATATGATCAATCGCTCGCTGGATATATAATTAATCAATGATTCGATCAATCGTTCGCTTGATATGGAATTAATCTATTATTTGATTAATCGCACCGCTGGATATAGAATCAATCTATGATTTGATCAATCTCCCGCTGGATATGAAATAAATCTATGAATTGCTCTATCTCCCGCTGTATATGGAATCAATCTATGATTTGATCAATCTATCGCCTAATATTGAATTAATTTATCACTTGACATTCGTTCGCTGGATAAGGAATCAATCTAAGATTTGATCAATCTACCGCTGGATATGGAATTAATCTATGATTTGATCTATCTCCCGCTGAAAGTTGGAGTCAATCTATCATTTGATAAATCGCTCGCTTATAATTTTATCAATCTCCCGCTGGATATGGAAATAATCTATCATTTGATATATCGCTCGCTTATAATTTGATTAATCTCTCGCTGGATATGGAGTCAATCTATCATTTGATAAATGCTCGCTTATAATTTGATCATTCTCTCGCTGGATATGGAATTAATTTATGATTTGATCAATTTCTCGCTGATTATTGAATCGATCTATGATTTGAATATAGGCACACTGTATATGGAATTAATCTATGATTTAATTAATCACTCAGAGGATAGAAATTGATTCATGATTTAATCAAACGCTCGCTGGGTATGAATTTTATCCAAGATTTGATTAATCGCTCGCTCATTATAGAATCAATCTATGATTTGTATATCCGCACACTGGATATGGAATCAATCTATGATTTGATCAAAATTTCGCTGGATATTGAATTGATCCATGATTTGATGAAACTCCCGCTGAATATGGAATATATCTATCATTTGATCAATATCTCGCAGATTATGGAATCAATCTATGATTTGAATATACGCACATTGGATAGGAAATAATCTATGATTTGGAAAATCCCCCGCTGGATGTGAAATCAATCTTTGTCTTGTTCAAGCTGCCGCTGTATATGGAAGGAAACTATGAATCGATCAATTTCCCGCTGATGGAATCAATATTCTATGAATTAATCAATCTCCCGCTGGATATTGAATCAATCAATGAGTTGATCAATCGCTCGCTGGATATATAATTAATCAATGATTCGATCAATCGTTCGCTTGATATGGAATTAATCTATTATTTGATTAATCGCACCGCTGGATATAGAATCAATCTATGATTTGATCAATCTCCCTCTGGATATGAAATAAATCTATGAATTGCTCTATCTCCCGCTGTATATGGAATCAATCTATGATTTGATCAATCTATCGCCTAATATTGAATTAATTTATCACTTGACAATCGTTCGCTGGATAAGAAATCAATCTAAGATTTGATCAATCTACCGCTGGATATGGAATTAATCTATGATTTGATCAATCTCCCACTGAAAGTTGGAGTCAATCTATCATTTGATAAATCGCTCGCTTATAATTTTATCAATCTCCCGCTGGATATGGAAATAATCTATCATTTGATATATCGCTCGCTTATAATTTGATTAATCTCTCGCTGGATATGGAATTAATTTATAATTTGATCAATTTCTCGCTGATTATTGAATCGATCTATGATTTGAATATAGGCACACTGTATATGGAATCAATCTATGATTTAATTAATCACTCAGAGGATAGAAATTGATTCATGATTTAATCAAACGCTCGCTGGGGGGGTATGAATTTTATCCAAGATTTGATTAATCGCTCGCTCATTATAGAATCAATCTGTGATTTGTATATCCGCACACTGGATATGGAATCAATCTATGATTTGATCAAAATTTCGCTGGATATTGAATTGATCCATGATTTGATGAAACTCCCGCTGAATATGGAATATATCTATCATTTGATCAATATCTCGCAGATTATGGAATCAATCTATGATTTGAATATACGCACATTGGATAGGAAATAATCTATGATTTGGAAAATCCCCCGCTGGATGTGAAATCAATCTTTGTCTTGTTCAAGCTGCCGCTGGATATGGAAGGAAACTATGAATCGATCAATTTCCCGCTGGGTATGGAATCAATATTCTATGAATTAATCAATCTCCCGCTGGATATTGAATCAATCAATGAGTTGATCAATCTCCCGCTGGATATGTAATCAATCTATGATTTATCAATCTCCCTTGAATATAATATCAATCTATGATTTGTTCAAAATCCCGCTGGATATGGAATCAATCTATGATTTGATCAATTTCCCGCTGGATATGAAATCAATCTATGATTTGATCAATTTCACGTTGGTTATGGAATAAATCTATCATTTGATATATCGCTCGTTGGATATGGAATCAATCTATGATTTGATCAATCTCTTGCTGGATATGAAATTAATCTATCATTTGATCAATCTCTCGCTTAATATGGAATCAATCTATGATTTGAAAATATGCACATTGGGTATGGAATTAATCTATTATTTGATCAATTTCTCGATGGAATCAATCTATGATTTGTTCAATCTCCCGCTGGATATGGAATTAATCTATCATCTGATCAATCGCTCGTTGGATACGGAATTAATCTATGATTTTTTAAATTTATCGCTGATTATATATATATGAAATCTATCTATGATTTGAATATCGGCACAATGTATATGGAATCAATCTATAAATCGATCAATCTCCCGCTGGATATGTAATCAATCTATGATTTATCAATCTCCCTTGCATATAAAATCAATCTATGATTTGTTCAAAATCCCGATGGATATGGAATCAATATTCTATGAATTAATCAATCTCCCGCTGGATATGGAATCAATCCATGAGATGATCAATCTCCCGCTGGATATGTAATCAATCTATGATTTATCAATCTCCCTTGTATATAATATCAAACTATGATTCGTTCAAAATCCCGCTGGATATTGAATCAATCTATGATTTGATCAATCTCTCGCTGTATATGGAAGCAATCTAAGATTTTATCAATCTACCGCTGGATATGGAATCAATCTATGATTTGATCAATCTCCCGCTGAAAGTTGGATTGAATCTATCATTTGATGAATAGCTCGCTTATAATTTTATCAATCTCTCTCTGGATATGGAATTAACATATCATCTGATCAAACGCACGCTGGATATTGGAGTTAATCTATCATTTGATATATCGCTCGCTTATAATTTGATCAATCTCTCGCTGGATATGGAGTCAATCTATCATTTGATCAATCTACCGTTGGATATGGAATCGATCTATGATTTGAATATAGGCACACTGTATATGGAATCAATCATTGATTTGAACAATCTCCCGCTGTAAATTGGAGTCAATCTAACATTTGATAAATCGCTCGCTTATAATTTGATCAATCTCCCGCTGGATATGGAATTAATCTATGATATGATCAATCGCTCGCTGGATATATAATTAATCAATGATTCGATCAATCTTTCGCTTGATATGGAATTAACCTATTATTTGATTAATCGCACCGCTGGATTTAGAATCAATCTATGATTTGATCAATCTCCCGCTGGATATGAAATAAATCTATGAATTGATCTACCTCCCACTGTATATGAAATCAATCTATGATTTGATAAATCTATCACTGGATATTGAATTAATCTATCACTTGACAATCGTTCGCTGGATAAGGAATCAATCTAAGATTCGATCAATCTACCGCTGTATATGGAATTGATCAATCTCCCGCTGAAAGTTGGAGTCAATCTATCATTTGATGAATCGCTCGCTTATAATTTTATCAATCTCTCGCTGGATATGGAATTAATCTATCATCTGATCAATCGCACCCTGGATATTGGAGTAAATCTATCATTTGATATATCGCTCGATTATAATTTGATTAATCTCTCGCTGGATATGGAGTCAATCTATCATTTGATCAATCTACTGCTGGATATGGAATCAATCGATGATTTGATCAATCTCCCGCTGAAAGTTGGAGACAATCTATCATTTGATATATCGCTCCTTTATAATTTTATCATTCTCTCGCTGGATACGGAATTAATCTATCATCTGTTCAATCGCACGCTGTAAATTGGAGTCAATCTATCATTCGATAAATCGCTCGCTTATAATTTGATCATTGTCTCGCTGGATATGGAATTAATTTATGATTTGATCAATTTCTCGCTGATTATTCAATCGATCTATGATTTGAATATAGGCACACTGTATATGGAATCAATCTATGATTCAATCAATCACTCAGAGGATAGAAATCGATTCATGATTTAATCAAACGCTCGATGGGTATGAATTTTATCCAAGATTCTATTAATCGCACACTGGATATGGAATCAATCCATGATTTGATGAAACTCTCGATGTATATGGAATAAATCTATCATTTGATCGATATCTCTCAGATTATGGAATCAATCTATGATTTGAATATACGCACACTGGATTGGAAATAATCTATGATTTGGAAAATCTCCCGCTGGATGTGAAATCAATCTTTGTTTTGTTCAATATACCGCTGGATATGGAAGGAAACTATGAATCGATCAATTTTCCCGCTGGGTATAGAATCAATATTCTATGAATTAATCAATCTCCCGATGGATATGGAATCAATCTATGATTTGATCAATTTCCCGCTGGATATGAAATCAATCTATGATTTGATCAATCTCACGCTGGTTATGGAATTAATCTATCATTTGATATATCGCTCGTTGGATATGGAATCAATCTATGATTTGATCAATCTCTTGCTGGATATGAAATTAATCTATCATTTGATCAATCTATGATTTGAATATATGCACATTGGGTATGGAATTAATCTATTATTTGATCAATTTCTCGCTGATTATGGAATCAATCTATGATTTGTTCAATCTCCCGCTGGATATGGAATTAATCTATCATCTGATCAATCGCTCGCTATATTGGAGTCAATATATCATTTGATATATTGCTCGCTTATAATTTGATCATTCTTCTCGCTGGATATGGATTAATCTATCATTTGATCAATCGCTCGTTGGATACGGAATTAATCTGTGATTTTTTAAATTTATCGCTGATTATATATATATGAAATCTATCTATGATTTGAATATAGGCACAAGGTATATGGAATCAATCTATGATTTGATGATCTACCGCTGGATGTGAAATCTATATATGTTTTAAATAAACTCCCACTAAATATGATATCAATCAATTAATTGATCCATCTTCATTGGATATGGAATCAATATATAAATTGATCAATCTCCCGCTGGATATGGAATCAATCTTTGATTTGATCAATCTCCCGCTGGATATGGAATCAATCTGATTTGATCAATCTCGCTGGATATGGAAACAATCTTTCATTGATCAATCACTCGTGGGATATGGAATGAATCTATGATTTGATCAATCTCTCGCAGATTATGGAATCAATCAATGATTTGAACAATCTCCCGCTGGAAGTGAAATAAATCTATGTTTTGTTTAATCTCCCGCTGAATATGGAAGAAAATTGAATCGATCAATTTCCCGCTTGGTATGGAATCAATTCATGATTTGATCAAATTCCCGCTGGTTGTGGAATTAATCTATCATTTGATATATCGATCGTTGGATATGAAATTAATCTATATTTTGATCAATCTCTCGCTTATTATGCAATCAATCTATTATTTGAATATACGCAAATTGGATATGGAATCAATCTATGATTTGATCAATCTCCCGCTGTAAATTGGACTCAATCTATGATTTGATAAATCGCTCGCTTATAATTTGATCATTCTCTCGCTGGATATGGAATTAATCTATTATTTGATCAATTTCTCTCCGAATTTGGAATCAGTCTATGATTTTATCAATGTTCCCCTGTATATGGAATTAATCTATCATCTGATCAATCGCTTGCTTGATATTGGAGTCATTCTATCATTTGATATATTGCTCACTTATAATTAGATCATTCTACTCGCTGGATATGGGTTATTCTATCATTTAATCAATCGCTCGCTGGATAAGGATTTAATCTATGATTTGACCAATTTATCGCTGATTTTGAAATCGATCTATTATTTGAATAGAGGCACAATGAATATGGAATCAATCTATGATTTGATGATTATACCGCTGGATGTGATATATATATATATACGTTCTAATCAATCTCCGTCTGAATAGGTTATCAATCAATGAATTTATTCATCTCTCGCTGGATATGGAATCAATATATGAATTGTCCAATCTCCCGCTGGATATGGATTCAATCCTTGATTCGATCAATGGCCCACTGGATATGGAATAAATCTCAGATTTGATCTATCTCCCGGTGTATATGGAATCAATCTATGATTTAATCAATCTATCGCTGGATATTGAATTGATATATCATTTGGCAATCGTTCACTGGATAAGGAATCAATCTATGATATGAATATAAGCATATTGGATATGATATCAATCTATATTTTGATCGATCTCTCGCTGGATATGAAATCAATCTATGATTTTATCAATCTCCCGCTGAAAGTTGGAGTCAATCTATCATTTGACAAATCGCTCGCTTATAATTTTATGAATCTCCCGCTGAATATGGAATAAATCTATCATTTGATCAATATCTCGCAGATTATGGAATTAATCTATGATTTGAATATACGCACACTGGATTGGAAATAATCTATGATTTGAAAAATCTCCCGCTGTATGTGAAATCAATTTTTGTCTTGTTCAATCTACCGCTGGATATGGAATCAATCCATGAGTTGATCAAACTCCCGCTGGATATGTAATCAATCTATGATTTATCAATCTCCCTTGCATATAATATCAATCTATGATTTGTTCAAAATCCCGCTGGATATGGAATCAATCTTTGATTTGATCAATCTCCCGCTGGATATGGAATCAATCTGATTTGATCAATCTCGCTGGATATGGAAACAATCTTTCATTGATCAATCACTCGTGGGATATGGAATGAATCTATCATTTGATCAATCTCTCGCAGATTATGGAATCAATCTGTGATTAGAATATTCGCACACTGGGTATGTAATCAATCTATGATTTGAACAATCTCCCGCTGGATGTGAAATAAATCTATGTTTTGTTTAATCTCTCGGTGAATATGGAAGAAAATTGAATCGATCAATCTCCCGCTTGGTATGGAATCTATTTATAAATTGATCAATCTCCCACTGGATATGGAATCAATCTATGAATTGATCAAACTCGCGCTGGATATGGAATGAATCTAGGAATTGATGAATCTCCAGCTGGATATAGAATCAATCTATTATTTATTCATCTTCCTTAAATATGGAATCAATTCATGATTTGATCAAAATCCCGCTGGGAATGGAATCAATCTATGATTTGTTCAATCTAACGCTGAATTTTGATTTTATCTATCACTTGACAATCCCTCGCTAGATATGGAATTGATCTATGATGTGATCAATCTCTCGCTGGTTATAGTATCAATATATCATTCGATATATCGATCGTTGGATATGAAATTAATCTATATTTTGAACAATCTCTCGCTTATTATGGAATCAATCTATTATTTGAATATACGCAAATTGGATATGGAATCAATCTATGATTTGATCAATATTCCGCTGTAAATTGGACTCATTCTATGATCTGTTAAATAGCTCGCTTATAATTTGATCATTCTCTCGCTGGATATGGAATTTATCTATTATTTGATATATCGCTCGTTGGATATGGAATCAATCTATGATTTGATCAATCTCTTGCTGGATATGAAATTAATCTATCATTTGATCAATCTCTCGCTTAATATGGAATCAATCTATGATTTGAATATATGCACATTGGGTATGGAATTAATCTATTATTTGATCAATTTCTCGCTGATTATGGAATCAATCTATGATTTGTTCAATCTCCCGCTGGATATGGAATTAATCTATCATCTGATCAATCGCTCGCTATATTGGAGTCAATATATCATTTGATATATTGCTCGCTTATAATTTGATCATTCTTCTCGCTGGATATGGATTAATCTATCATTTGATCAATCGCTCGTTGGATACGGAATTAATCTGTGATTTTTTTAAATTTATCGCTGATTATATATATATGAAATCTATCTATGATTTGAATATAGGCACAAGGTATATGGAATCAATCTATGATTTGATGATCTACCGCTGGATGTGAAATCTATATATGTTGTAAATAAACTCCCGCTAAATATGATATCAATCAATTAATTGATCCATCTTCATTGGATATGGAATCAATATATAAATTGATCAATCTCCCGCTGGATATGGAATCAATCTTTGATTTGATAAATCTCCCGCTGGATATGGAATCAATCTGATTTGATCAATCTCGCTGGATATGGAAACAATCTTTCATTGATCAATCACTCGTGGGATATGGAATGAATCTATGATTTGATCAATCTCTCGCAGATTATGGAATCAATCAATGATTTGAACAATCTCCCGCTGGAAGTGAAATAAATCTATGTTTTGTTTAATCTCCCGCTGAATATGGAAGGAAATTGAATCGATCAATTTCCCGCTTGGTATGGAATCAATTCATGATTTGATCAAATTCCCGCTGGTTATGGAATTAATCTATCATTTGATATATCGATCGTTGGATATGAAATTAATCTATATTTTGATCAATCTCTCGCTTATTATGCAATCAATCTATTATTTGAATATACGAAAATTGGATATGGAATCAATCTATGATTTGATCAATCTCCCGCTGTAAATTGGACTCAATCTATGATTTGATAAATCGCTCGCTTATAATTTGATCATTCTCTCGCTGGATATGGAATTAATCTATTATTTGATCAATTTCTCTCCGAATTTGGAATCAGTCTATGATTTTATCAATGTTCCCCTGTATATGGAATTAATCTATCATCTGATCAAGCGCTTGCTTGATATTGGAGTCATTCTATCATTGGATATATTGCTCGCTTATGATTAGATCATTCTACTCGCTGGATATGGGTTATTCAATCATTTAATCAATCGCTCGCTGGATAAGGATTTAATCTATGATTTGACCAATTTATCGCTGATTTTGAAATCGATCTATTATTTGAATAGAGGCACAATGAATATGGAATCAATCTATGATTTGATGATTATACCGCTGGATGTGATATATATATATATATATACGTTCTAATCAATCTCCGTCTGAATAGGTTATCAATCAATGAATTTATTCATCTCTCGCTGGATATGGAATCAATATATGAATTGTCCAATCTCCCGCTGGATATGGATTCAATCCTTGATTCGATCAATGGCCCACTGGATATGGAATAAATCTCAGATTTGATCTATCTCCCGGTGTATATGGAATCAATCTATGATTTAATCAATCTATCGCTGGATATTGAATTGATATATCACTTGACAATCGTTCGCTGGATAAGGAATCAATCTATGATATGAATATAAGCATATTGGATATGATATCAATCTATATTTTGATCGATCTCTCGCTGGATATGAAATCAATCTATGATTTTATCAATCTCCCGCTGAAAGTTGGAGTCAATCTATCATTTGACAAATCGCTCGCTTATAATTTTATGAATCTCCCGCTGAATATGGAATAAATCTATCATTTGATCAATATCTCGCAGATTATGGAATTAATCTATGATTTGAATCCCGCTGTATGTGAAATCAATTTTTGTCTTGTTCAATCTACCGCTGGATATGGAATCAATCCATGAGTTGATCAAACTCCCGCTGGATATGTAATCAATCTATGATTTATCAATCTCCCTTGCATATAATATCAATCTATGATTTGTTCAAAATCCCGCTGGATATGGAATCAACTTTGATTTGATCAATCTCCCGCTGGATATGGAATCAATCTGATTTGATAAATCTCGCTGGATATGGAAACAATCTTTCATTGATCAATCACTCGTGGGATATGGAATGAATCTATCATTTGATCAATCTCTCGCAGATTATGGAATCAATCTGTGATTAGAATATTCGCACACTGGGTATGTAATCAATCTATGATTTGAACAATCTCCCGCTGGATGTGAAATAAATCTATGTTTTGTTTAATCTCCCGCTGAATATGGAAGAAAATTGAATCGATCAATCTCCCGCTTGGTATGGAATCAATTTATAAAATGATCAATCTCCCACTGGATATGGAATCAATCTATGAATTGATCAAACTCGCGCTGGATATGGAATGAATCTAGGAATTGATGAATCTCCAGCTGGATATAGAATCAATCTTTTATTTATTCATCTTCCTTAAATATGGAATCAATTCATGATTTGATCAAAATCCCGCTGGGAATGGAATCAATCTATGATTTGTTCAATCTAACGCTGAATTTTGATTTTATCTATCACTTGACAATCCCTCGCTAGATATGGAATTGATCTATGATGTGATCAATCTCTCGCTGGTTATAGTATCAATATATCATTCGATATATCGATCGTTGGATATGAAATTAATCTATATTTTGAACAATCTCTCGCTTATTATGGAATCAATCTATTATTTGAATATACGCAAATTGGATATGGAATCAATCTATGATTTGATCAATATTCCGCTGTAAATTGGACTCAATCTATGATCTGTTAAATAGCTCGCTTATAATTTGATCATTCTCTCGCTGGATATGGAATTTATCTATTATTTGATCAATTTCTCCCCGAATTTGGAATCAATCTATGATTTTATCAATGTCCCCCTGGATATAGAATTAATCTATCATCTGATCAATCGCTTGCTTGATATTGGAGTCATTCTATAATTTGATATATTGCTCGCTTATAATTAGATCATTCTACTCGCTGGATATGGGTTATTCTTTCATTCAATCAATCGCTCGCTGGATAAGGATTTAATCTATGATTTGATCAATTTATCGCTGATTTTGAAATCGATCTTTTATTTGAATAGAGGCAAAATGAATATGGAATCGATCTATGATTTGATTATTATACCGCTGGATGTAATATATATATGTTCTAATCAATCTCCGGCTGAATATGATATCAATCAATGATTTTATCCATCTCTCGCTGGATATGGAATCAATATATGAATTGTCCAATCTCCCGCTGGATATGGAATCAATCCTTGATTCGATCAATCGCCCACTGGATATGGAATGAATCTCAGATTTAATCTATCTCCCGGTGTATATAGAATCAATCTATGATTTAATCAATCTATCGCTGGATATTGAATTGATATATCACTTGACAATCGTTCGCTGGATAAGGAATCAGTCTATGATATGAATATAAGCATATTGGATATGGAATCAATCTATATTTTGATCAATCTCTTGCTGGATATGGAATCAATCTATGATTTTATCAATCTCCCGATGAAAGTTGGAGTCAATCTATCATTTGATAAATCGCTCGCTTATAATTTTATGAATCTCCCGCTGAATATGGAATAAATATATCATTTGATCAACATTTCGCAGATTATGGAATTAATCTATGATTTGAATATACGCACACTGGATTGGAAATAATCTATGATTTGAAAATCTCCCGCTGTATGTGAAATCAATCTTTTTCTTGTTCAATCTACCACTGGATATGGAAGGAAACTATGAATCGATCAATTTCCCGCTGGGTATGGAATCAATATTCTATGAATTAATCAATCTCCCGCTGGATATGGAATCAATCCATGAGTTGATCAAACTCCCGCTGGATATGTAATAAATCTATGATTTATCAATCTCCCTTGCATATAATATCAATCTATGATTTGTTCAAAATTCCGCTGGATATGGAATCAATCTATGATTTGATCAATTTCCCACTGGATATGAAATAAATCTATGATTTGATGAATCTCACGCTGGTTATGGAATTAATCTATCATTTGATATATCGCTCGTTGGATATGGAATCAATCTATGATTTGATCAATCTCTTGCTGGATATGAAATTAATCTATCATTTGATCAATCTCTCGCTTAATATGGAATCAATCTATGATTTGAATATATGCACATTGGGTATGGAATTAATCTATTATTTGATCAAATTCTCGCTGATTATGGAATCAATCTATGATTTGTTCAAATTCGCGCTGAATATGGAATCAATCTTTGATTTGATCAATCTCCCGCTGGATATGGAATCAATCTGATTTGATCAATCTCGCTGAATATGGAAACAATCTTTCATTGATCTATCACTCGTGGGATATCAATCTGTGATTTGAATATTCGCACACTGGGTATGAAATCAATCTATGATTCGAACAATCTCCCGCTGGATGTGAAATAAATCTATGTTTTGTTTAATCTCCCGCTGAATATGGAAGAAAATTGAATCGATCAATCCCCGCTTGGTATGGAATCAATTTATAAATTGCTCAATCTCCCACTGGATATGGAATCAATCTATGAATTGATCAAACCCGCGCTGGATATGGAATAAATCTAGGAATTTGATCAATCTCTCGCTTAATATGGAATCAATCTATGATTTGAATATATGCACATTGTTTTAGGAATTAATCTATTATTTGATCAAATTCTCGCTGATAATGGAATCAATCTATAATTTGTTCAAATTCCCGCTGAATATGGAATCAATCTTTGATTTGATCAATCTCCCCCTGGATATGGAATCAATCTGATTTGATCAATCTCGCTGGATATGGAAACAATCTTTCATTGATCAATCACTCGTGGGATATGGAATGAATCTATGATTTGATCATCTACCGCTGGATGTGAAATAAATCTATGTTTTGTTCAATCTTACAACGAATATGGAAGGAAACTGAATCGATCAATCTCCCGCTTGGTATGGAATCAATCTAAAAATTGATCGATCTCAAGCTGGATATTGAATCTATCTATGAATTGATCGATCTCCCGCTGTATATTAATCAATCTATTATTTGATCAATCTAACGATGAAATTTATTTTATCTATCACTTGAAAATCGCTCGCTGGATATGGAATTAATCTATGATTTGATCAATCTCACGCTGGTTATGGAATATATTTATCATTCGATACATCGTTCGTTAGATATGGAATCAATCAATAATTTGATCAATCTCTCGCTGGATAATAAATTTATCTATCATTTGATCAATCTCTCGCTTATTATGGAATATATCTATTATATTGATATACGCAAATTGGATTTGGAATCAATCTATGATTTGATCAATCTCCCGCTGAAAGTTGGAGTCAATCTATCATTTGATAAATCGCTCGCTTATAATTTTATGAATCTCTCGCTGGATATGGAATTAATCAATCATCTGATCAATCGCACGCTGGATATTGAAGTTGATCTATCATTTGAAATATCGCTCGCTTATAATTTGATCAATCTCTCGCTGGATTTGGAATCAATTTATGAATTGGTCAATCTCCTGTTGGTTACGGAATCAATCTATGAATTCGTTAATCTCCTGTTGGTTACGGAATCAATCTATGAATCGATCAATCGCCCGCTGGATATGGAATCAATCTATGATCTTATAAATCTCCTGCTGCTTATGGAAACAATCTATGAATCAATCAATCTCACGCTGGATATGGAATCAATCTATTATTTGATAAATCGCTCGCTGGATATGGAATCAATCAATGATGATCAATTTCCTGCTTGATTATGAATTTATCTATCATTTGACAAATCTCTCCTTTATGGTTTGATCAATATCTCACTGTAAATGGAATTAAAGTATAATTGATCAATTGCTCGCTAGATATGGAATTAATATATCATTGATCAATCGTTCATGGGATATGGAATTAATCTATGATTTGATCATCTACCGCTGGATGTGAAATAAATCTATGTTTTGTTCAATCTTACAATGAATATGGAAGGAAACTGAATCGATCAATCTCCCGCTTGGTATGGAATCAATCTAAAAATTGATCTATCTCAAGCTGGATATTGACTCAATCTATGAATTGATCGTTCTCCCGCTGTATATTAATCAATCTATGATTTGATCAATCTAACGATGAATATTTATTTTATCTATCACTTGAAAATCGCTCGCTGGATATGGAATTAATCTATGATTTTATCAATCTCACGCTGGTTATGTAATATATTTATCATTCGATATATCGTTCGTTAGATATGGAATCAATCAATAATTTGATCAATCTCTCGCTTATTATGGAATATATCTATTATATGAATATACGCAAATTGGATTTGGAATCAATCTATGATTTGATCAATCTCCCGCTGTAAATTGGAGTCAATCTGTGATTTGATAAATAGCTCGCTTATAATTTGATCATTCTCCCGCTGGATAAGGAATTAACCTATTACTTGATCAATATCTCGCTGATTTTCGAATCATTCTATCATTTGGTATATTGCTCGCTTATAATTTGATCATTCTTCTCGCTGGATATGGATTAATCTATCATTTGATCAATCGCTCGCTGGATAAGGAATTAATCTATGATTTGATCAATTTATCGCTGATTATGAAATCTATCTATAATTTGAATATAGGCACAATGAATATGGAATTATTCTATGATTTGATGATTCTACCGCTGGATGTGAAATCTATATATGCTCTAATCAATCTCCACCTGGATATGATATCAATCAATGAATTTATCCATCTCTCGCTGGATATGGAATCAATATATGAATTGTCCAATCTCCCACTGGAAATGGAATCAATCTTTTATTCGATCAATCGCCCGTTGGATGAGGAATAAATCTATGATTTGATCAATCTCCTTCTGGATATGGAATCAATCTATGACTTGGTCATTCTCCCGCTGGATATGGAATCAATATATGATTTGATCAATCTCCCGCTGGATATGGAATCAATATATGAATTGATCAATCTCCCGTTGTTTACGGAATCAATTTATGAATTGATCAATCTCCCTTTTGTCAAGGAATCGATCTATTAATCATTCAATGGCCCTTTGGATATGGAATCAATCTATGATTTGATCATTCTCTCGCTGGTTACGGAATCAATCTATGAATCTATCAATCTCACGCTGGATATGGAATTACTATATGAATTGATCAATCTCCCGCTGGATATTGAATCAATATATGAATTGTCCAATCTCCCACTGGATATGGAATCAATCTTTTATTCGATCAATCGCCCGTTGGATAAGGAATAAATCTACGATTTGATCAATCTCCTTCTGGATATGGAATCAATCTATGAATTGGTTATTCTCCCGCTGGATATGGAATCAATATATGAATTGATCAATCTCCCGCTGGATATGGAATCAATATATGAATTGATCAATCTCCCGTTTGTCACGGAATCGATCTATGAATCGTTCAATCGCCCGTTGGATATGGAATCAATCTATGATTTGATCATTCTCTCGCTGGTTACGGAATCAATCTATGAATCGATCAATCTCACGCTGGATATGGAATCAATCCATGAGTTGATCAAACTCCCGCTGGATATGTAATCAATCTATGATTTATCAATCTCCCTTGCATATAATATCAATCTATGATTTGTTCAAAATCCCGCTGGATATGGAATCAATCTATGATTTGATCAATTTCCCACTGGATATGAAATCAATCTATGATTTAATCAATCTCACACTGGTTATGGAATCAATCTATGATTTGAATATATGCACATTGGGTATGGAATTAATCTATTATTTGATCAAATTCTCGCTGATTATGGAATCAATCTATGATTTGTTCAAATTCGCGCTGAATATGGAATAAATCTTTGATTTGATCAATCTCCCGCTGGATATGGAATCAATATGATTTGATCAATCTCGCTGGATATGGAAACAATCTTTCATTGATCAATCACTCGTGGGATATCAATCTGTGATTTGAATATTCGCACACTGGGTATGAAATCAATCTATGATTTGAACAATCTCCCGCTGGATGTGAAATAAATCTGTTTTGTTTAATCTCCCGCTGAATATGGAAGAAAATTGAATCGATCAATCTCCCGTTTGGTATGGAATCAATTTATAAATTGCTCAATCTCCCACTGGATATTGTTACATCATGATTAATGGCGTATTTATTATATTATTTTTAATATATTTGAAATTTAAATTATATATTTATTTATTTTTATATTCTATGATATTTATTTAAAACAGATTATTTTTAGATTATCATCATTTGTATTTAGGTACACTGTGACTTCACTGCTCTCTTTGATGTGAGAAAATAAATAAATGATTCTGGTGGCTACATAAAGTAGACTTATCTCATTATTCCCTTTTATAAATTTGTAGGATGGTTGAAACACGCTCTGGTAAGATGCAAGACCCAGCATAGGAGAGAATCAAGGCTGAAGAGTCTGCCAAGCCGCAACCTGGTGCAACAATTGGTAGAGATGCTAGTTCCGACCCAGTTGTCCTGAATCCCAACATCGACATCCCCAAGTATGATGGAACAGAAGACCCTCGCCCATGGATTGAATCTCTTGAAGAAATTGGCTTCCTGTACCATTGGGCTGACTACATTATCTCCCGTTATGCTGCCATGAATATGATTGGTAGCGCCAAAACCTGGCTGAACCTACACAAAGTAAGTTTCACCAGCTGGGAAAATTTCAAGAGCCGCCTAATTGAGGATTTTGCCTCAGACGCCAACAAAGAAGAAATGAGGATGAGATTAAACAGGATACAACAGTGGAATGAACCTGCAATCAGGTTCGCAGAGGATATCCTTGTACTGTGCAACAAGGTCGACCCCCAAATGGAAGAAGAGACTAAAATAAACTGGGTTATTGGAGGGTTAAAGAAAGAATACTCTTTTGCCCTTCACCTAAACCCTCCTAAAAATGCCAATGAACTTCTAGAAATTTGTAAAAAGCTGGATTTGTTCGAAAAGAATTACCAAGAACGTGCAGAAAAATCAAAAGCTCTTTATAATGGACCACGCTCTCCTCGACCCCATCATCAAGAGCAATGGAAGAATGCTACGTCGTTCAGAAGAACATATCAGAACACCTCCAAGCCCCAGGCCCCCGCTCCGAGATACTACCAGAACACCTCCAAGCCCCAGGTCCCCACTCCGAGGTATTACCAGAACAAGCCTCTGCCCCAGGTATCTGCCCCTAGACGATCTTACACTCCCAATCCTGAGCCAAAACCGGTCTACCCAAGTAAAACATACAATAAGAATACAAATTCAAATAGGAATAGGACAGAAGACGGGAGACCAATATGTTTCAAGTGTAACAAGCCAGGACACGTAGCGCGGTATTGCAGAGTCAGGTTTGTAAGAATTGTGGAAGAGGACCCCATAGTTACACAAGACAAGGTCGAAGAAGAAATCCGAATGGATAATGGAACTCAGAAGTCGAGACCTCTGCTCTACTCTGACGTAAGTAATAGCCCGTACTCGAGTGTCCCTACAAGGAATAGATATGCTGCATTAGAAGATTTAAACTAAACATCGCGCCTGAGTCCGTCAATCAAAGCAAGTCGACCATAAATGGAATTAAAAAGTTAGACCCCAAATATAAAATGAACATTAACGTGGATAGAATCGGTATCTGCGAAGCTTTGATTGATACAGGCGCCGATCTTTCAGTGGTCGACCTTAGTACAGCTCTTAACACAGGTCTTGAAATAATAAATCCTGATAAAATGTGCTCCGGACCCGATGGCAAAGAATTAGATATCGTAGGAAATATTATTTTAAATATAAAATTTGATGACAAAACAATTACACATCAATTTGTGATAATGAGAACACATTTGCGAATATTTATACTTGGACGTGATTTTCTTAAGAAAATGAACGCAAAAATTGATTGTCAGCGTGAAATAATCAAATATGACTTGACAGAAAATCGTGACGTAATCAAATATCAACAGAAGAAAATAAAAAGTGCAAAGGATGCCATTATACCAGAACTTTCTATTAAATTGATTAATGCATTTGTAGAAGCAGAGGATGGCGAATACATCATCGAGGAGAACCATAAAATGTTTCAAACAAATGGACTTCGACTAGCGAGAAGCTTAATAAATGTTGTGAATAAGGAAACATATATCTGGATAACAAACCCTTACCCTCGACCATTAAAAATATTAAAAAACCAAACATTGTGCTTTGGAAGCCAGCCAGCCGAAGTGAATCTTATGGAAGAAAGTGAACAAAAAGAGCATGAAGAACCCCAATTTCAGATAAACGAAAATTTAGCATATACGGAAAAGGAGCAATTGAAACAAGTTTTGGAAAGGTACGAGGATTTGTTCTCGTCGGGATTAGGAAGATCCAACTTAGCGAAACATCGGATCGATACAGAAGGCGCGAAACCGATCAAACACAAGCCGTATAGGGTGAGCGCGAAAGAGCGAGAAATCATAAAAGAACAAATTGATGAAATGCTCAGAGACGGCATAATTAGACCATCCTCGAGTCCATGGTCCTTCCCTGTAATCTTGGTCAAGAAGCGAGATGGTAAGTACAGATTTTGCGTTGACTACAGAAAATTGAATGATGTAACAGTGAAGGATGTTTACCCAATTCCCAGAATTGATGAAGTATTGGATACACTTCAAGGATCCAAATACTTTTCAGCAATTGACCTTAAATCAGGATATTGGCAAGTAGAGGTTGAGGAGAAAGATAAAGAAAAGACAGCCTTCACTACAGCACACGGCCTATATGAGTTCAACGTAATGCCCTTTGGTCTATGCAATGCCCCTGCTACATTTGAGAGGAACATGGAAAATATGCTTGGTAATCTTAGATGGCAAATTTGCTTATGTTATCTAGATGACCTAATCATTTATAGCTCGGATTTTTCAACACATCTCAAAAGAATAGAAGCTGTTTTAAAATGTTTTCGCGAGGCTAATTTAAAATTGAACAACAAAAAATGCCAATTTGCTTTCGAAGAACTGGAGATTCTTGGCCATATAACTAATCAACATGGTATAAAACCAGAGGAGCATAATATCAAGGCTATTAGAGATTTTCCTCGGCCCAAAAAGATAAAAGAAGTTCAATCATTTTTAGAAATGTGCTCATATTATAGAAAATTTATCAAAGGTTTTTCAAAAATTGCCGATCCATTAACCAGTCTTATAAAAAAGAATGTACCTTTTACCTGGACAGAAAATCAAGAAAAAGCATTTCAAACCCTTAAAGTAGCATTGATAAATCCTCCAATCTTAGGGCACTTTGACCCGGATGCAATTACGTACATTCATACTGACGCATCTAACATCGGCCTGGGTGCAACATTAGTCCAAAAGTTCGGCGATAAAGAAAAAGTTATCTCATATTTAAGTCGAACACTGAGCAAACCTGAGCAAAATTATTCGACTACCGAAAAAGAATGTCTAGCTGTTGTGTGGTCAATGTCCAAGTTACGACCCTACCTATATGGAAGACACTTCAAAATCGTAACTGATCATCACGCACTATGCTGGCTTAAGAATCTGAAAGATCCGACCGGCCGATTAGCACGATGGGCACTGAAGATTCAGGAATATAATTTCGAAATCATACATAAATCGGGTAAAAAACATCTGGACGCTGATGGTCTATCTAGAGGACCCTTACCTGAAAACGAATGGGACGAAGATTATGAAAGACTATTTCTGAATCAAATAATAGACGAAAAGGATGATTTTATTGAGAATATTAAGGAGAACCTTAGTGGAAACAAGCGTTCAATTACACAGAACTTCAAAGAAGAAAATGGGTGTCTCTACAAGAAAAATCCAAATCCTGAAGGTAGGGCATGGTTGCTGGTAGTGCCAAAGAAGAGAAGGAAGGAAGTCATGAGTGAATACCACAACCATATGCTGAATGGCCATCTGGGCGTCGCCAGAACCACTTACCGATTGAAGAATAAATACTATTGGCCTTCCATGTTGAAAGATGTTTCAGAATTTGTAAAGACGTGCCATCTTTGCCAAAGTCGGAAAGGTTCAAATCACTTGCCTTCTGGACTTCTACAACCTATTCCCCCAGCTAACTACCCTTTTGAAAGAATCGGAATTGACTTTGTTGGCCCCTTGCCATCAATGAAAAGAAGAAGGAAGTGGATAATTGTGTTGACTGATTATTATACCAAGTATGCTGAAACAAAGGCAGTATCAGAAGCAACCGTGAGAGAAGTCTCTACATTTTTAATCGAACATATTATTTTACGTCACGGGGCCCCAAGATTTCTTATTAGCGATAGAGGTTCACAATTCACTAGCAATTTGATGAAGGAGGTAATGAAAATGTGCAAAGTGAAACACTGCTTCACAACGAGCTACCACCCCCAGACTAACGGACTAACGGAACGGCTAAATAGAACTTTAATCAATATGATCAGCATGTATGTGAACACAGACCAAAAGAACTGGGATGAAATCCTCCCTTTTATCACCCACGCGTATAATACCACGATTCAAGAAACCACAGGCTACTCTCCATTTTTCCTGTTGTTTGGAAGGGAACCCATGTCCCTCTTAGACGACGAGAATATCCCAACGGACAGTAACATGGACGATTACGACGAATATATAGAAAACTACTTAGATAAAATAGCAAGGACGAGACAGGTAGTCATTAACAACACAGATAAGACTCAGGAAAGAATGAAAAGAAACTATGACAAAAAACACAATGAGAAAATCTATGAACCAGGACATTTAGTGGCAGTTTGGACACCAGTCAGGAAAATCGGAAAATGCGAAAAACTATTGAGAAAATATTTTGGCCCATATCGAATATTAAAGAAGCTGTCTAACGTAAATTACTTAATTGAGCCGAAAGATAATCCTGGCCAAGACCCATTGATTGTCCATGTCTCAAGACTCAAACCCTATTTTGAGAGAATTGATGAGGTAACTCACGAGGACGTGACGACCTCTGGAGAGGGGGAAGTGTTACATCATGATTAATGGCGTATTTATTATATTATTTTTAATATATTTGAAATTTAAATTATATATTTATTTATTTTTATATTCTATGATATTTATTTAAAACAGATTATTTTTAGATTATCATCATTTGTATTTAGGTACACTGTGACTTCACTGCTCTCTTTGATGTGAGAAAATAAATAAATGATTCTGGTGGCTACATAAAGTAGACTTATCTCATTATTCCCTTTTATAAATTTGTAGGATGGTTGAAACACGCTCTGGTAAGATGCAAGACCCAGCACAGGAGAGAATCAAGGCTGAAGAGTCTGCCAAGCCGCAACCTGGTGCAACAATATTGAATCAATCTATGAATTGATCAAACCCGCGCTGGATATGGAAGGAATCTAGGAATTTGATCAATCTCTCGCTTAATATGGAATCAATCTATGATTTGAATATATGCACATTGGGTATGGAATTAATCTATTATTTGATCAAATTCTCGTTGATTATGGAATCAATCTATAATTTGTTCAAATTCCCGCTGGATATGGAATCAATCTGTTTTGATCAATCTCGCTGGATATGGAAACGATCTATGATTTTATCAATCTGTCGCTGAAAGTTGGAATCAATCTATCATTTGATAAATCGCTTGCTTATAATTTTATGAATCTCCCGCTGAAAATGGAATAAATATATCATTTGATCAACATCTCGCAGATTATGGAATTAATCTATGATTTGAATATACGCACACTGGATTGGAAATAATCTATGATTTGGAAAATCTCCCGCTGTATGTGAAATCAATCTTTGTCTTGTTCAATCTAACGCTGGATATGGAAGAAAACTATGAATCGATCAATTTCCCGCTGGGTATGGAATCAATATTCTATGAATTAATCAATCTCCCGCTGGATATGGAATCAATCCATGAGTTGATCAAACTCCCACTGGATATGAAATCAATCTATGATTTGGTCAATCTCACGCTGGTTATGGAATTAATCTATCATTTGATATATCGCTCGTTGGATATGGAATCAATCTATGATTTGATCAATCTCTTGCTGGATATGAAATTAATCTATCATTTGATCAATCTCTCGCTTAATATGGAATCAATCTATGATTTGAATATATGCACATTGGGTATGGAATTAATCTATTATTTGATCAAATTCTCGCTGATTATGGAATCAATCTATGATTTTTTCAAATTCGCGCTGAATATGGAATCAATCTTTGATTTGATCAATCTCCCGCTGGATATGGAAACAATCTTTCATTGATCAATCACTCGTGGGATATCAATCTGTGATTTGGATATTCGCACACTGGGTATGAAATAAATCTATGATTTGAACAATCTCCCGCTGGATGTGAAATAAATTTATGTTTTGTTTAATCTCCCGCTGAATATGGAAAAAAATTGAATCGATCAATCTCCCGCTTGGTATGGAATCAATTTATAAATTGCTCAATCTCCCACTGGATATGGAATCAATCTATGAATTGATCAAACCCGCGCTGGATATGGAATGAATCTAGGAATTTGATCAATCTCTCGCTGATTATGGAATCAATCTATAATTTGTTCAAATTCCCGCTGAATATGGAATCAATCTTTGATTTGATCAATCTCCCGCTGGATATGGAATCAATCTGATTTGATCAATCTCGCTGGATATGGAAACAATCTTTCATTGATCAATCACTCGTGGGATATGGAATGAATCTATGATTTGATCAATCTCTCGCGGATTATGGAATCAATCTGTGATTTGAATATTCGCACACTGGGTATGAAATCAATCTATGATTTGAACAATCTCCCGCTGGATGTGAAATAAATCTATGTTTTGTTTAATCTCCCGCTGAATATGGAAGAAAATTGAATCGATCAATCTCCCGCTTGATATGGAATCAATTTATAAATTGATCAATCTCCCACTGGATATGGAATCAATCTATGAATTGATCAAACTCGCGCTGGATATGGAATGAATCTAGGAATTGATGAATCTCCAGCTGGATATAGAATCAATCTATTATTTATCCATCTTCCTTAAATATGGAATCAATTCATGATTTGATCAAAATCCCGCTGGATATGGAATCAATCTATGATTTGATCGAACTCCCGCTGTATATGAAATCAATCTATGATTTGTTCAATCTAACGGTGAATTTTGATTTTATCTATCACTTGACAATCACTCGTTGGATATGGAATTAATCTATGATGTGATCAATCTCTCGCTGGTTATAGTATCAATATATCATTCGATATATCGATCGTTGGATATGAAATTAATCTATATTTTGATCAATCTCTCGCTTATTATGCAATCAATCTATTATTTGAATATACGCAAATTGGATATGGAATCAATCTATGATTTGATCAATATTCCGCTGTAAATTGGACTCAATCTATGATTTGTTAAATCGCTCGCTTATAATTTGATCATTCTCTCGCTGGATATGGAATTTATCTATTATTTGATCAATTTCTCCCCGAATTTGGAATCAATCTATGATTTTATCAATGTCCCCCTGGATATGGAATTAATCTATCATCTGATCAATCGCTTGCTTGATATTGGAGTCATTCTATCATTTGATATATTGCTCACTTATAATTAGATCATTCTACTCGCTGGATAAGGGTTATTCTATCATTTAATCAATCGCTCGCTGGATAAGGATTTAATCTATGATTTGATCAATTTATCGCTGATTTTGAAATCGATCTTTTATTTGAATAGAGGCACAATGAATATGGAATCAATCTTGATTTTATTATTATACCGCTGGATGTGAAATATATATGTTCTAATCAATCTCCGGCTGAATATGATATCAATCAATGAATTTATCCATCTCTCGCTGGATATGGAATCAATATATGAATTGTCCAATCTCCCGCTGGATATGGAATCAATCCTTGATTCGATCAATCTCCCATTGGATATGGAATGAATCTCAGATTTGATCTATCTCCCGGTGTATATGTAATCAATCTATCGCCGCTGGATATTGAATTGATATATCACTTGACAATCGTTCGCTGGATAAGGAATCAGTATATGATATGAATATAAGCATATTGGATATAGAATCAATCTATATTTTGATCAATCTCTCGCTGGATATGGAATCAATCTATGATTTTATCAATCTCCCGCTGAAAGTTGGAGTCAATCTATCATTTGATAAATCGCTCGCTTATAATTTTATGAATCTCTCGCTGGATATGGAATTAATCTATCATCTGATCAATCGCACGCTGGATATTGAAGTTGATCTATCATTTGAAATATCGCTCGCTTATAATTTGATCAATCTCTCGCTGGATATGGAATCAATTTATGAATTGGTCAATCTCCTGTTGGTTACGGAATCAATCTATGAATTCGTTAATCTCCTGTTGGTTACGGAATCAATCTATGAATCGATCAATCGCCCGCTGGATATGGAATCAATCTATGATATGATGAATCTTCCACTGGATATACAATCAATCTATGATCTGATAGATCTCCTGCTGCTTATGGAAACAATCTATGAATCAATCAATCTCACGCTGGATATGGAATCAATCTATTATTTGATAAATCGCTCGCTGGATATGGAATCAATCAATGATGATCAATTTCCTGCTTGATATTGAATTTATCTATCATTTGACAAATATCTCCTTTATGGTTTGATCAATATCTCACGGTAAATGGAATTAAAGTATAATTGATCAATTGCTCGCTAGATATGGAATTAATCTATCATTGATCAATCGTTCATGGGATATGGAATTAATCTATGATTTGATCATCTACAGCTGGATGTGAAATAAATCTATGTTTTGTTCAATCTTACAATGAATATGGAAGGAAACTGAATCGATCAATCTCCCGCTTGGTATGGAATCAATCTAAAAATTGATCTATCTCAAGCTGGATATTGAATCAATCTATGAATTGATCGATCTCCCGCTGTATGTTAATCAATCTATGATTTGATCAATCTAACGATGAATATTTATTTTATCTACCACTTGAAAATCTCTCGCTGTATATGGAATTAATCTATGATTTGATCAATCTCACGCTGGTTATGGAATATATTTATCATTCGATATATCGTTCGTTAGATATGGAATCAATCAATAATTTGATCAATCTCTCGCTGGATAATAAATACAAGGTGCGTTCATTAATTTCCAGGACTGGTTAAAATATTAAATGAATAAAAAAGCTAGAGAAAATATTTTTTTACAGAGTTGAATATTGGACATTCGACCACACCTGACTGAAAGCACGAGTCTCGTGGCGCACGCGCCGATCTAAAAATAGAACAAAACAACCTCCTTGTAAGGTTCGCATTTCTAATTTTAAAATGGCCATTTTCGAAGAGCAGAGAATCTGCATTAAGTTTTGTTTTAAATTGAAAAAAAGTGCTACTGAGACGTATGAATTGATTAAAGAAGCTTTTGGCGATGCGGCTTTATCCCATTCAAGAACTTTTGAATGATTTTCACGCTTCTAAAAAGGTCGGGATAAGGTAAACGATGAGCAGCCTACTGGGCGTCCAAGATCATTTCGTTGCGAGGAAAACAAGCTCAAAATAAAGGAGTTAATTAAATCTAACAGAAGAATTATTTTCAGAGACTGGACTATCTGTTTATTTGGGGATAATGAGGTGCTTAAGGGACGCAGTGCGCCTTAAAAGACCTGAAAGATGGCAAAACAATGAATGGATACTTCACGTCGGTATTGCGCGGCCGCACACAGCCCATGTTGTTTTGCAGTTCTTGGCCAAGCATTCAACCATACAGATCCCTCATCCACCCTATTCCCCCGACTTAGCCCCCAATGACTTTTTCCTCTATCCTAAATTGAAAATGAACTTGAAAGGACGGAAATTTGACAACGTTGATATGATACAAGCTGAATCGAAGGCAACCTTGAGGAACCTCTCAAAAAGTGATTTTATCTCCTGCTTCGACAATTGGAAAAAATGATGGAACGGGTGTATTGAGGCAGGAGGGGCATATTTTGAAAAATATTAAATTAGTTTTTTTATTTGTTTTATATTTTCAAAGATACAGAGCAGTCCTGGAAATTAATGAACGCACCTTGTATATCTATCATTTGATCAATCTCTCGCTTATTATGGAATATATCTATTATATGAATATACGCAAATTGGATTTAGAATCAATCTATGATTTGATCAATCTCCCGCTGTAAATTGGAGTAAATCTATGATTTGATAAATAGCTCGCTTATAATTTGATCATTCTCTCGCTGGATATGGAATTAACCTATTACTTGATCAATATCTCGCTTATTTTCGAATTAATCTATTTTTTGATCAATCTCCCGCTGGATATTGAATTAATCTATCATCTGATTAATCGCTCGCATATATTGGAATCATTCTATCATTTGATATATTGCTCGCTTATAATTTGATCATTCTTCTCGCTGGATATGGATTAATCTATCATTTGATCAATCGCTCGCTGGATAAGGAATTAATCTATGATTTGATCAATTTATCGCTGATTATGAAATCTATCTATAATTTGAATATAGGCACAATGAATATGGAATTATTCTATGATTTGATGATTCTACCGCTGAATGTGAAATCTATATATGCTCTAATCAATCTCCCGCTGAATATGATATCAATCAATGAATTTATCCATTTCTCGCTGGATATGGAATCAATATATGAAATGTCCAATCTCCCACTGGATATGGAATCAATCTTTTATTCGATCAATCGCCCGTTGGATAAGGAATAAATCTATGATTTGATCAATCTCCTTCTGGATATGGAATCAATCAATGAATTGGTCATTCTCCCGCTGGATATGGAATCAATATATGATTTGATCAATCTCCCGCTGGATATGGAATCAATCAATGAATTGATCATTCTCCCGCTGGAATTGTAATCAATAAATGAATTGATCAAACTTCCCCTGAATATTGAATCAATCTATCATTTGATAAACGCTCATTTATAATTTAATCAATATCTCGCTAGATATTGAATTAATTTATTAATTGATCAAATTCCGGCTGGATTTGATTCAATTTATTATCTGATAAATCGCTCGCTGCATATGGAATCAATCTATGATGATCAATCTCTCGCTGGATTATCTATCATTTGATAAATCTCTCGTTTATGACTTGATCAATATCTCGCTGGTAATGGAATTAATCTATAATTGGTCAATTGCTCGCTAGATATGGAATTAATCTATCATTAATCAATCGCTAGTGGGATATGGATTTAATCTATGATTTGATCAATCTCTCGCAGATTATGGAATCAATCAATGATTTGAATATACGCACACTGGATATGAAATCAATCAATGATTTGATTAATCTCCCGCTGGATGTGAAATAATTCCATGTTTTGTTCATCCTCTCGCTGAATTTGGAAGGAAACTGAATCGATCAATCTCCCGCTTGGTATGGAATCAATCTATAAATTGTCAATCTCCCGCTGGATATGGAATCAATCTATGAATTGATCAATCTCCCTCTGTAATGGAATCAATCTAAAAATGATCGATCTCCCGCTGTATATTAAATCAATCTACGATTTGATCAATCTCCCGCTGTATATTGAATCAATCTATCATCTGATCAATCGCTTGCTGGATATTGGATTCAATCTATCATTTGATATATTGCTCGCTTATAATTTGATCATTCTTCTTGCTGGATATGGATTAATCTATCATTTGATCAATCGCTCGCTGGAAAAGGAATTAATCTATGATTTGATCAATTTATCGCTGATTATGAAATCTATCTATTATTTCATTATAGGCACAATGAATATGGAATCAATCTATGCTTTGATGATTCTACCGCTGGATGTGAAATCTATATATGTTCTCATCAATCTCCCGCTGAATATGATATCAATCAATGAATTATCAATCTCCCGCTGGATATGGAATCAATATTTGATTCGATCAATCGCCCGCTGGATATGGAATCAATATTTGATTCGATCAATCGCCCGCTGGATATGGAATCAATCTATGAATTGATAATTCTCCCGCTGGATATGGAATCAATATTTAATTCGATCAATCGCCCGCTGGATATGGTATCAATCTATGAATTGATAATTCTCCCGCTGGATATGGAATCAACCTATGAATTGATTAATCTCCCGTTATTTACGTAATCAATCTATGAATTGATCAATCTCCCCTTGGTCACGGAATCAATCTATGAATCGATCAAGAGCCCGCTGGATATGATATCAATCTATTATTTGATAAATCGGTCGCTGGATATGGAACCAATCTTTGATTTGATCAATCTCCCGCTGGATATTGAATTAATTTTTCATTTGATAAATCGCTCGTTTATGATTTGATCAATATCTCGCTGGAATTGGAATTAATCTATATGGAATTAATCTATGATTTGAATATACGCACACTGGATATGAAATCAACCTTGATTCGATCAATCTGCCGCTGGATGTGAAATGAATCTATGTTTTGTTCAATCTCCCGCTGGATATTAAATTAATATATCATTTGATAAATCGTTAGTTTATGATTTGATCAATATCTCGCTGGATATGGAATTTAGGTATAAATTTTTCAATTGCTAGTTAGATATGGAATTAATCTATCATTGAGCAATCGGTCGTGGGATATGGAATCAATCTATGATTTGAATATACGCACACTGGATATGAAATCAATCTATCGCTGTGGTGAAATAAATCTATGTAAATCTCCTGTGGATATGTAATCAATCTATAAATTGATCTATCTCCCGCTGTATATGGAATCAATCTATGATTTGAACAATCTATCGCTTGATATTGAAATAATCTATCACTTGACAAATTTTCGCTGGATATGGAATCAATCTATGATTTGATCAATCTCCCGGGGATATTAAATCAATCTAGAAATTGATATAAATCTCGCTGGTTATGCAATTAATCTATGATTTGATCAATCTGTCGCTGGATATGGAATCAATCTATAATTTGTTCAATCTCCCTCTGTATATGGAATCAAACTATGATTTTATCAATCTCTCGCCTAATATTGATTTTATCTATCACTTGACAGAATAGAAATTTGGCTCAATCAAAGACTGAGCCAGGGACGATATAGGCATCAAAGGCCTTGCGCTCGCTGGATATGGAATCAATCTATAATTTGATCAACATCCCGCTGGATATGGAATCAATCAAGGAGTTGATCAATCTCTCGCTGGATATGGAATCAATCTATGATTTGATCAATCGTTCTCTGTTAATTGAATTAATCTAAGAATCAATGAATATGTCGCAGGATATGTACACAATATTGGATAAGATTAATTGCTCCCTTGTAATGGAATCAATCTATGATTTAATCAACCTCTTTCTGGATATGAAATCAATATGTGATTTGATCAATCTCTCCCTGGATATAGAATCAATCCATGAGTTGATCAATCTTCCGCAGTATTTGGAATCAATCTATGATTTGTTCATTTTCTCTTTGGATTTAGAATCAATCTGAGATTTGATCAATCTCCTGGTGTATATGGAATCAATCTATAATTTGATCTATATCCCGCAGGATATGGATTCAATCTAGGAGTTGAGCAATCTCCCGCTGTATATGGAATCAATCTATGATTTGATCAATATTCCGCCGGATATGGAATCAATCTATGATTTGATCAATATTCCGCCGGATATGGAATCAATCTATGATTTGATCAATCTCTCGCTGGATATGGATTCAAACTATGAATCGATCATTTGCTCATAGGATAAGGAATCAATCTAAGACTTGTTCAAAATCTCGATGAATATGAAATGAATCTGATTTGATCAATCTCTCGCTGGATATGGAAACAATCTATGATTTGATCCATCGCTCTCTGTTTATGGAATCAGTCTAAGATTTAATGAATCTGTCGCAGAAAATGTGAACAATATTGGATAGGATTAATCGCTCCCTTGTAATGGAATCACTCTATGATTTAATCAACCTCCCTCTTGATATAAAATCAATCAGTGATTTGATCAATCTCTCCCTTGAAATGGAATCAATCCATGAGTTGATAAATCTCCCGTAGTATATGGAATCAATCTATGATTTGTTCATTTTCCCTTTGGATATAGAATCAATCTGTGATTTGATCAATCTCCAGCTGTATATGGAATCAATCTAGGATTTGGCCAATCTCTTCGCTGGATATGGAATCAATATATTATTTGATCAATTCCTCGCTGGTTATGGAATCAATCTATGATTTGATCAATCTCCCGCTGAATATGAATTCAAACAAAGAATTGATAAATATTTCTCTGGCTATGGAATCAATCTATGATTTGATCAATCTTCCTCTGGATATGGAATCAATCTGATTTGATAAATCTCTCGCTGGGTATGGAAACAAACTATGATTTGATCCATCGCTCTCTGTTTATGGAATCAATCTAAGATTTTATGAATCTGTCGTAGGATATGTAAACAATATTGGATAAGATTAATAGCTCCCTTTTAATGGAATTACTCTATGATTTAATCAATCTCCCTCTTGATTTGAAATCAACCTGTGATTTGATCTATCTATCCCTGGATATGGAATCAATCCATGAGTTGATCAATCTCCCGTAGTATATGGAATCAATCTATGATTTGTTCATTTTCCCTTTGGATATAGAATCAATCTGTAATTTGATCAATCTCCACCTGTATATGTAATCAATCTATAATTTGATCTATATCCCGCAGGATATGGAATCAATATAGGAGTTACGAAATTTCCTGTTGTATATGGATTCAATCTATAATTTGATCTATCTCCCGCTGTATATAAAATCAATCTATAATTTGATCAATTTCACGCTGGATATAGAATCAATCTATGATTTGATGAATTTCCCGCTGGATATAGATTCAATCTATGAATTGTTTAATCTCCCTCTGTATATGGAATCAATCTATGCTTTTATCAATCTCTCGCTGGATATTGATTTTTTTCTATCACTTGACAGAATAGAAATTCGGCAAAAGCCAGGAATGATATAGGCAACAAAAGCCCTTGCATCCCCTGTTTTTCGCTGAAAAACCACGTCACACAGCCAGAAGGAATGATGCATTCTCCATGCACCGAGCGGCCTTTGGTAGGCCCCTCGCGCCCGCCAGTATGGTCCGGCTACAATGGGGTTGACCACTCACCCACAGGCGTCTCCGAGAGTTCATTGGCAAGGTTGCTGACCGAGCCCTCTCGTTCGGACTTAGAGCCATCCGTCCTACGCTCCAATAGGACTCCCCCCCTTTAGCCCTCGTACCCTTATCCAGTACTCCCTGAATCTGCCGTGGAATCAAGGACCTCTGAGGCACGAGGTTGACGCGGGGAAACCGACGCGGAGGCGGGGGGGTGGTACTACTGTGTGCACCCCTTGGTTTTTCATGGCACGCACGACAAGGACGCTCCCAATGACGCACACACAGAGCGAAGACCCAAGAGTTTCAAGACACGTGCGCCTCGCCTCAGACAACCAAGGACAGACGGCCAGCTTACAGCTTCACTGGACATCAGTCAGTGGCACCCCGACGGAGGACAACACGCAGAGACGCCTCTCAACTCACTCCCCTCTAGAGTGATTGTAGAGGGCGGGAAAACTCCTTCCCCGCTAATGTCACTTGACACTTGTCACTTGTCACTTGACAAGCGCTCGCTGGATATGAAATCAATCTATAATTTGTTCTATATCCCGCTGGATATGGAATCAATCTATGATTTGATCAATCTCCCGCTGGATATAGAATCAATCTATGATTCGATCATTTGCTCAAAGGATAAAGAATCAAACTAAGATTTTTTCAAAATCTCGAAGGATATGGAATTAATCTATGAATTGATCAATCTCTCGCTGGATATGGAATCAATCCATGAGTTGATCAATCTCCCGTAGTATATGAAATCAATCTATGATTTGTTCATTTTCCCTTTGGATATAGAATCAATCTGTGATTTGATCAATCTCCAGCTGTATATGGAATCAATCTAGGAGTTGATCAATCTCTCGCTGGATATGTAATAAATCTATGATTTGATCTATCTCCCGCTGGATATGAATTCAAACTAGGAATTGATAAATATTTCTCTGGTTATGGAATCAATCTATGATTTGATCAATCTCCCGCTGGATATGGAATCAATCTATGATTTGATCAATCTCCCGCTGGATTTGGAAACAATATAGGATTCTATCAATCTCTTCGCTGGATATGGAATCAATCTATGATTTGATCAATCTCCCGCTGGATATGGAATCAAATTAGGAGTTGAGCAATCTCCCGCTGGATATGGAATCAATCTATGATTTTGGTCGTTTTACCGCTGGATATGAAATCAATCTAAAAATTGATCAATCTTCCGTCGGATATGGAATCAATCTATGATTTGATCAATCTTCCGCCGAATATGGAATCAATCTATGATTTGATCAATCTCCTGCTGTGTATGGAATCAATCTATAATTCGATCTTTATCCCGCAGGATATGGAATCAATCTAGAAGTTGAGAAATCTTCCGCTGTGTATGGAATCAATCTATAATTTGATCTATCTCCCGCTAGATATGGAATCAATCTAAGAGTTGGTCAATCTCTCGCTGGATATGTAATAATTCTATGATTCGATCATACTTTCGCTGGATATGGAATTAATATATGATTTGATGAATCTCCCGCTGGATATGAATTCAAACTAGGAATTGATAAATATTTCTCTGGTCATGGAATCAATCTATGATTTGATCAATCTCTCGCTGGATATGAACTCAATCTAGGATTCTATAAATCTCTTCGCTGGATATGGAATCAATCTATGAATCGAATAATCTCCCGCTGGATATGGAATCAATCTATTAGTTGAGCAATCTCCCGCTGGATATGGAATCAAGCTATGATTTTGGTCATTTTCCCGCTGGATATGGAATCAATATAAGAATTGATCAATCTTCCCCCGGATATGGAATCAATCTATGATTTGATCAATCATCCACCGAATATGTAATCAATCTATGATTTGATCAATCTATCGCTGGATATGGAATCAATCTATCATTCGATCATTTGCTCAAAGGATAAAGAATCAATCTAAGATTTTTTAAAATCTAGAAGGATATGGAATCAATCTATGATTTGAATAATCTCTCGCTGGATATGTAATAAATATATAATTTGTCCAATCTCCCGCTGGATATGGAATCAATCTATGATTTGATCAATCTCCTGCTGAATATGTAATTAATCTAGGAATTGATCAATATTCTACTGAACATAGAACCCATCTATGAGTTGATCAATTTCATGCTGGATATGGAATCTATCTATGATTTTGATCATTCCCTCGCTGGATATGGAATCAATCTAGGATTTGGTCAATCTACCAACGGATATGGAATAAATATATGATTTGATCAATCACCCCTTGGATATGAAATCAATCTATAAGTTGATCAATCTCCCACTGTATATGAAATCAATATATGATTTTATTTATCTCTCTTTGGATATGGAATCAATTTATGAGTTGATCAATTTACCACTGTATATGGAATCAATCTATGATTTGATGAATCTCCCGCAGAATATGGAATCAATCTATGATTTGACAATCTCCCCTTGGATATGGAATCAATCTATGTGTTATCAATCTCCCACTGTATATGGTATCAATCTATGATTTTATCTATTTTTCGCTGGATATGGAATCAATCTAAGAGTTGAGCAATCTGCCACTGGATATGGAATCAATCTCTGATTTGATCAATCTCCAACTGGATATGAATTAAACTAGGAATTGATAAATATTTTTCTGGTTATGGAATCAATCTATGATTTGATCAATCTCTCGCTGGATATGTAATAAATCTATAATTTGTCTAAACTCCCGCTGGATATGGAATCATCTATGATTTGATCAATCTTCCGCTGGATATGTAATAAATCTATAATTTGTCTAAACTCCCGCTGGATATGGAATCAATCTATGATTTGATCAAAATCCTGCTGAATATGCAATTAATCTAGGAATTGATCAATCCCCTACTGGATATAGAACCAATCTATGAGTTAGTCAATTTCATGCTGGATATGGAATCTATCTATGATTTTGATCATTCTCCCGCTGGATATGGATTCAATCTGGATTTGGTCAATCTCCGAACGGATATGGAATCAATCCATGAGTTGATCAATCTCCCGTAGTATATGAAATCAATCTTTGATTTTTTCATTTTCCCTTTGGATATAGAATCAATCTGTGATTTGATCATTCTCCAGCTGTATATGGAATCAATCTAGGAGTTGATCAATCTCTCGCTGGATATGTAATAAATCTATGATTTGATCTATCTCTCGCTGGATATGAATTCAAACTAGGAATTGATAAATATTTCTTTGGTTATGGAATCAATCTATGATTTGATCAATCTCCCGCTGGATATAGAATCAATCTAGGATTCTATCAATCTCTTCGCTGGATATGGAATCAATCTATGATTTGATTAATCTCCCGCTGGATTTGGAAACAATATAGGATTCTATCAATCTCTTCGCTGGATATGGAATCAATCTATGATTTGATCAATCTCCCGCTGGATATGGAATCAAATTAGGATTCTATCAATCTCTTCGCTGGATATGGAATCAATCTATGATTTGAATAATCTCCCACTGGATATGGAATCAATCTATTAGTTGATCAATCTCCAGCTGTATATGGAATCAATCTATAATTTGATATAAATCCCGCTGGATATGGAATCAATATAGAAGTTGAGCAATCTCCCGCTGGATATGGAATCAATCTATGATTTCGGTCGTTTTACCGCTGGATATGGAATCAATCTAAAAATTGATCAATCTTCCGTCGGATATGGAATCAATCTATGATTTGATCAATCTTCCGCCGAATATGGAATCAATCTATGATTTGATCAATCTCCAGCTGTGTATGGAATCAATCTATAATTTGATCTTTATCCCGCAGGATATGGAATCAATCTAGGAGTTGAGAAATCTTCCGCTGTATATGGAATCAATCTATAATTTGATCTATCTCCCGATAGATATGCAATCAATCTAAGAATTGGTCAATCTCTCGCTGGATATGTAATAAATCTATGATTCGATCATACTCTCGCTGGATATGGAATTAATCTATGATTTGATGAATCTCCCGCTGGATATGAATTCAAACTAGGAATTGATAAATATTTCTCTGGTCATGGAATCAATCTATGAATTGATCAATCTCCCGCTGGATATGGAATCAATCTATTAGTTGATCAATCTCCAGCTGTATATGGAATCAATCTATAATTTGATCTATATCCCGCTGGATATGGAATCAATCTAGGAGTTGAGCAATCTCCCGCTGGATATGGAATCAAGCTATGATTTTGGTCATTTTCCCGCTGGATATGGAATCAATATAAGAATTGATCAATCTTCCCCGGATATGGAATCAATCTATGATTTGATCAATCATTCACCGAATATGGATTCAATCTATGAGTTGATCATTCTCTTGCTGTATATGAAATCAATCTACGATTCGATCATTTGCTCAAAGGATAAGGAATTAATCTATGATTTGATCAATCTCCCGCTGGATATGAAATCAATCTATGATTTGATCATTCTCTCGCTGGATATGGAATCAATCTACGATTCTATCATTTGCTCAAAGGATAAGGAACCAATCTATGATTTGATCCATCGCTCTCTGTTTATGGAATCATTCTAAGATTTATGAATCTGTCGCAGGATATGTAAACAATATTGGAAAAGTTAATCGCTCCCTTGAAATGGAATTACTCTATGATTTAATTAATCTCCCTCTTGATATGAAATCAATCTGTGATTTGATCAATCTCTCCCTGGATATGGAATCAATCCATGAGTTGATCAATCTCCCGTAGTATATGAAATCAATCTATGATTTGTTCATTTTTCCTTTGGATATAGAATCAATCTGTGATTTGATCAATCTCCAGCTGTATATGGAATCAATCAAGGAGTTGATCAATCTCTCGCTGGATATGTAATAAATCTATGATTTGATCAATCTCCCGCTGGATATAGAATCAATCTAGGATTCTATCAATCTCTACGCTGGATATGGAATCAATCTATGATTTGATCAATCTCCCGCTAGATTTGGAAACAATATAGGATTCTATCAATCTCTTCGCTGGATATGGAATCAATCTATGATTTAATCAATATCCCGCTGGATATGGAATCAAATTAGGATTCTATCAAACTCTTCGCTGGATATGGAATAAATCTATGATTTGAATAATCTCCCACTGGATATGGAATCAATCATTAGTTGATCAATCTCCAGCTGTATATGGAATCAATCTATAATTTGATATAAATCCCGCTGGATATGGAATCAATATAGGAGTTGAGCAATCTCCCGCTGGATATGGAATCAATCTATGATTTTGGTCGTTTTACCGCTGGATATGGAATCAATCTAAAAATTGATCAATCTTCCGTCGGATATGGAATCAATCTATGATTTGATCAATCTTCCGCCAAATATGGAATCAATCTATGATTTGATCAATCTCTCGCTGGATATTGAATCAATCTATGATTTGTTCATTTTCCCTTTGAATATAGAATTAATCTGTGATTTGATCAATCTCCAGCTGTGTATGGAATCAATCTATAATTTGATATTTATCCCGCAGGATATGGAATCAATCTAGGAGTTGAGAAATCTTCCGCTGTATATGGAATCAATCTATAATTTGATCTATCTCCCGCTAGATATGGAATCAATCTAAGAGTTGGTCAATCTCTCGCTGGATATGTAATAAATCTATGATTCGGTTATAATCTCGCTGGATATGGAATCAATCTATGATTTGATCAATCTCACGCTGGATGTGAATTCAAACTAGGAATTGATAAATATTTCTCTGGTCATGGAATCAATCTATGATTTGATCAATCTCTCACTGGATATGAACTCAATCTAGGATTCTATAAATCTCTTCGCTGGATATGGAATCAATCTATGAAACGAATATTCTCCCGCTGGATATGGAATCAATCTATTAGTTGATCAATCTCCAGCTGTATATGGAATCAATCTATAATTTGATCTATATCCCGCTGGATATGGAATAAATCTAGGAGTTGAGCAATCTCCCGCTGGATATGGAATCAAGCTAGGATTTTGGTCATTTTCCCGCTGGTTATGGAATCAATATAAGAATTGATCAATCTTCCCCGGATATGGAATCAATCTATGATTTGATCAATCATCCACCGAATATGTAATCAATCTATGATTTGATCAATCTCCCGCTGGATATGGAATCAATCTATGATTTGATAAATCTATCGCTGGATATGGAATCAATCTATCATTCGATCATTTGCTCAAAGGATAAAGAATCAATCTAAGATTTTTTAAAATCTAGAAGGATATGGAATCAATCTATGATTTGAATAATCTCTCGCTGGATATGTAATAAATCTATAATTTGTCCAATCTCCCGCTGGATATGGAATCAATCTATGATTTGATCAATCTCCTGCTGAATATGCAATTAATCTAGGAATTGATCAATACTCTACTGAATATAGAACCAATCTATGAGTTGATCAATTTCATGCTGGATATGGAATCTATCTATGATTTTGATCATTTCCTCGCTGGATATGGAATCAATCTAGGATTTGGTCAATCTACCAACGGATATGGAATAAATATATGATTTGATCAATCACCCCTTGGATATGAAATCAATCTATAAGTTGATCAATCTCCCACTGTATATGAAATCAATATATGATTTTATTTATCTCTCTTTGGATATGGAATCAATTTATGAGTTGATCAATTTACCACTGTATATCGAATCACTCTATGATTTGATCAATCTCCCGCTGGATATGGATAAATTTATGATTTTACAATCTCCCCTTTGATATGGAATCAATCTATGAGTTGATCAATCTAATACTGTATATGGTATCAATCTATGATTTTATCTATCTCTCGCTGGATATGGAATCAATCTAAGAGTTGAGCAATCTCCCACTGGATATGGAATCAATCTCTGATTTGATCTATCTCCCGCTGGATATGGATTCAATCTATGAGTTGATCAATCTCTTGCTCTATATGGAATCAATCTACGTTTTGATCAATCTCCCGCTGGTAATGGAATCAATCTATGATTTGATCAATCCCTCGTAGGGATATGAAATCAATATAGGATAATATTAATTACCTCTTTGTAATGGAATCAATCTCTGAATTTATCAATCTCCCTCTGGATATGCAATCAATCTGTGATTTGATCAATCTCTCCCTGGATATGGAATCAATCTATGAGTTGATCAATATCACTTGGATATGGAATCAATCTATGAGTTGACCAATCTCCCGCTGTATATCGAATCAATCTATAATTTGATCTAACTTCCGCCTGATATGGAATCAATCTAGGAGTTGAGCAATCTTCCCCTGGATATGGAATCAATCTATGATTTTTATCATTTTCCCGCTGGATATGGAATCAATCTATGATTTGATCATTTACTCAAAGTATAAGGAATCAATCTAAAAATTGGTCAAAATCTCGGAGGATATGGAATCAATATATGATTTGATCTATCGCTCTCTGGTTATGGAATCAATCTAAAATTTGATAAATATCTCGCAGGATATGGAATCAATATTGTATTAGATTAATCGCTCCTTTGTAATGGAATCAATCTATGATTTGATCAATCTCCCTCTGGATATGGAATCAATCTGTGATTTGATCAATCTCCCCTGGATATGTAATCAATCTATGAGTTGATCAATCTCCCGCTGGATATGGAATAAATCTATGATTTGACCTATCTCCCGCTGGATATGCACTCAGTCTAAGAGTAAGCAATCTCATGCTGGATATGGAATCAATCTATGATTTTGATCATTCACACGCTGGATATGGAATCAATCTATGAGTTGATCAATCTCCTGCTGGATATGGAATCAATCTATGATTTGATCAATCTCCCGCTGGATATGGAATCAATCTATGATTTGATCTATCTTCCGCTGGATATGCACTCAGTCTAAGAGTAAGCAATCTCCCGCTGGATATGGAATCAATCTATGATTTTGATCATTCACACGCTGGATATGGAATCAATCTATGAGTTGATCAATCTCCCGCTGAATCAATCTAGGATTTGATCAAACGCACGTTAGATATAGATTCAATCTCTCACTATCAAAGCAATCGTATAATTCAAATGATTCAATCGCTAAGTGATCTTGAATAATACATTTAGCAACTGATCAGATGATGAACCTATAAAGAATAAAACCATTTTTTCAATCAAATTTCATTTGAATAATAAAATAATAATTTTTAGAATGCGAAATGGCTAATTAATTACAATATCAAGAAATTAATTGAAATTGATTAATTATTCATAATCAGAATATCTAAGTGCTATATTCAGAATTTTTATTGATTGTATAATCATGAAACCGAGTATGGTATCAAATTTTCGTCCACTCAAACAAGAATAGAATACAAAACAAGTTGTAAACGAAATTTGATGTGTTGATTAATAAATTTATAAGAGCAAAAAAAGCCATTTATATATGCCACACACAATATTTGCACATTTTGTATATAAATTGTTTTTATCCTTAATCAATATAAATACCTTTTTTATTTTGAAAATTTTATCAGAACACTCAAATTGTTCGTCTTATATGTTATGTATCATATAATTTGTGGTGTACTCGTTTGATATGTAAATAGAATTTAGTTCCATTCCTTTTCAGGAAGTTTTCATGATTGTAAATATAGACCGAACCAGACCACCTGCTGTGAGGGCTATCCGCTATCCATATGTAGCGGTCTACTTATCATCTGGAATAGTAACTTAATTCTTTTCAATTATCGCTCCAATGAATACTTTTAATTGCTAATTTTCTAAATTACGCTTCAATTAGTATAGTAAAGTAGAACTTGGATAATTCGAACGTCTTTAATTCGAATATCTATCTCTAAATATATAGATTAACCTATACGCTAATCAAAGACTAAGCTTAGATAATAAAAACCATTTTTCATACTTTAGAGCTAAAAATTATTATAATGGCCTAGATTTTCCCGGTTCACCCCTAGTAAATGTTACCCAGGTGAATATAGCTTCAACATATGCTATCTATACAGTATATATCTCTCTCTCGGCCTGCGGCCATGCGGTGCGCGAGCTCCGCGTTTTTCGAGATGGAGATTGATGTTATCGAGCTTAACAACCCTTTGGGGTATTGGCGGAAAACCAGAAGCCTAACGTGCATGCTGGAAGAACATGCTATCTTTTAAAAAATCAGCGGAAAACATGAAATTTCAAGAAATAAGTGGGGACGCAAATCAAGCCGCGGAAAATATTGGACTAGATGCTAATTGGGCGGATCAAGAAGAGGCCGCGGAAATGGATGAAAAAGTGGTACTTTCCATTCCAGTAAAGAATAACTAGAGGAAGAACTCAGATCCTAAAAGCCAGTGGGCCAAGGTTGCAAAGTCTGACGTCAGCTCTCCAAGGCCAACTCCACAGCAAAAAAAAAAAAAAAATCACGAAAGATTCTGTGACTTTTATAAAGAACAGCAGACAACACCAGGCTTGAGCAAGGCGAAGTCTGCAACAGCAACATTCGAACAATGCTGCTTCATCGAGTGATGCTCTGACTTCAGCCCTCTGCACTACATCAAGGCCTTGGAGGAGATGTTGAAGAATGGTTCTGTATTTCAGCTCAAGAAAATATCCGGCCGAGTGCTAGTTAGACTAGAAAGTGTTGATATGACAGAAAGATTAGAAGAAAAGGGTCTCGAAATCGCGAATGCACTCCCAAAAGTTTCGCCATGCAAGAAGAGGGCAGAAAAGGTGGGGATTGATAATTGCAGTAAAGGACGAGGACATCGTCGCAGCCTTATTGCAGGGTGGCCTCCTTTTCACATGAAATGGTCTAATTCGAAAGTTACACCTGGACCACTGGTAACAGAGAAGTATTCGTCTTCAAGAATGAAGGACTCAAAATCCTCCAGCTCCATGGCAAGTTGGACATCAAATCCAAGTGAGAACGAAGCCGGCTTACATTACCTATGGTGTCAGATGCAGAAAATGCCCCCGCCAAGGTCATCGACGGGCCAGCTGCCCAGAAGGGACATGGAGGAACGTTCCATCCCTCAGGCCACCTCCCGGAAGGGTCCAGCGCTGCTCTCACCATCTACCCAGTCAGCACCCTCTTCGAAACCTGCCGATACTTCATCTGCAGCAGTTTCCTCTGTTAGACCCCAGGAGACCTCAGACCAAGGACTTTGCATTTCCGCGATGTCTCCACCCGCCCAACAGATATCTTCCATCGCAACCGCGGCTACATCAGTGGCTGACCGGTCAACCACTGAGAAGGAAATACAGCCCACGATTACGCTTCTCATCCTGAAATCGCCACCCAGTTCCAAGGTCATGAAACTTCCTTTGGGGAAGAGGTGGAGGAGCCCTCTAAAGATTCGCCTGAGGAGAAGTCAGTGGCTGTCAAACAGCTAAAACGAATCCTTGAACGATCCTCCATCAATATGTTCAAGAACACTAAAGACCTTGGTTTGAAGCAGGATGACATTATCCAAGCCATAATCTCCCGTCCTCAAAAGATAATACTTCTTGAAAACTGAGCTGAGCAGATGGAAAGTCTGAACTAACTCTTCAGCCAGATAATGTAGAGGACAAGTCATGCCCACTCTACAACGGCTCAACAACATCCGGCATTTAACAAATAAGAGCACGATATGAGCTTCCGCATAGTATACCTCAACGTGCACGGCATTGCCGTTCGTCAAAGGAGTATGGAACTGTGCTGCTTCTTAAAGCAGCACCCAATTGACGTCGCGTTTGTCCAGGAGACGAACGTTTTGGCCCTGGATAATCCCTCAACCAACGCCCTACGCCCAAGTCTAAGGTACGGGAACGTACAACGACTCGGCAGAAACAGGCGGCGCTCAGAGCCAGGTCAGCGACGGGGAAGGTGGACCAACGTGTCTACCTTGAATTCTGCCCAGACTTCAGGCAGGCCCAGTACTTCCTGGCGCTGGAGGCGAAGCTGGGCAAGGGCTCCGTCTACCAGCTGACGAAAATGGAGGGGCACATCCTGGTCGGGCCTCTCCAGCGTGCAGGTCGCCGACAAGCACATCGAGGAGGGCCTCGACATCGACGATGACACCCTGCGTGCCTTCCCCCTCAGGAAGAGGGCCGAGAGAATTGTCCTCGGCAACGTGCTCTTCTTCGCTGCCCTGCGGCCATATGGACAGGTCATGTCCATCATCCAGAAGATGATGCAGCTTGAAGACTCCTGTTGGGCTGATGCCTCGACGGGAATCTTTTATTACTCTGCGAGACGGAGCAAAGCTCTCCCAGATCCCTGCTCTCGGCTGGATGTCAAGGCAAGGGTGGTGATCACAAAGGTTTATGTGAGCTACGACATCAAGTGCTGCCTCTGCTATAAACAAGGGCACAAATGTGCAAATTGTCTTCGCAAGACTGGCCTGCAGGAGAACAATCTGCTGCTTCCCTGTGGATGCTCGCGTTGTGCGCACGAATGCCTGTAGCAAGCCGCCCTCCGCGTCAAACGCCTCTCCTGTTGCAGCAGCATCACTAGCTGCTGCTGTCGTCGCAGAACCTCCTCCCAGCGACACAGCTATGAGATAAGGCGGTGCCTCGTCTCCTTATCCATCCGAGTATCTCAATGAATCCAAAGTTCCTATGTCATCCCAAGATCAGCGAACAATGGCTCAGAAGCAGATGGTCGTTATTCTTTAGAACGAGAAGCCGTCTGCTGCCATCGTCAGTGTTCAGCAGCTGGGTCTGGAGAGAGAAGATCTTCACGTATAATAGCAAGATGAACAAGCTAATTGCACAATCAAGCATCGAGCAGAGGAAGGCCATTGCCAACTTGGCCAGCGAGCTCATGGCTCTAATAGGGGAAAGAAGTACCCTGTATAAGAAGCACTCGCGCGCCAGGAACTCTGCTCGCAAGCCTAAATGAATTTTCGAGTAGCAACCCTGAACACGCGCGGCATCGCTGATCTTCGCCTGAGAATCCAGCTCTGCCATTTTCTCAAAGAGCAAGAGATTGACGTCTGCTTCCTGCAGGAGAACATTGTAATGTTCCTGGACGACGTCGGAGGCCTCCGCCACGGCTACAGCGCCGTCGTTGTGCCTGCAACGACCACCGTGGGATCAGGCCTCGCCTGGGTCTTCGCGGCCAATGTCGTTGTTCACCGGCCGCAGATCCTATGGCTGGCAAAATTGCTGTCTTCGATCTCACCGCCCGGGTAGGGCTCCCTGACGTGTGTTAACGCCCACGTCTCTCATGCTCCTTAAGAGCGCTGCACCCCAGCTCCAGATAATCATAGCTTTGGCGCGTGAAGAAGTTGCGTGGATCTTCGGTGACCTGAACATTTCCGAGGAGTCGGCGAAGGACATGGCATCGGGTTCAGCAGAAGCCCTCGCGGAGCTCCTGGACCAAGCCGACCTCGTCGACGTCGCCACCTTCTTTGATGCTGCACTGGAGCACACCAGGGTTGCTACTATTGGAAGCCGGGTCGACGCCCACGGGTCGAGACCCAGCTCCTACAAGACTTCCCTGAATCGGCAAGTTGCCGGTGAACAACGACTCCGGCCGCGAAGACGCAGGCGAGGCCTGATCCCACGGTGGTCGTTTGGGGCACAACGACAGCGCTGTAGCCGTGGCAGAGGTCTCCTAATCCGTCCAGGGACATGACGTTGGTCTTCTGGAGGAAGCAGATGTCAATCTCAGGCTCATTGCTCTAATAAATGATTCTATTTGATGTTTGCGGAAGAGCAGTTGCTCGAAGCTTATTATATATTTATAATTATATGTATTTCTACTGTCCTCAAAGCTTATATGTCCATATTTAATTTAAAATTCCATTTCCAAGAGGACAGCTTCAGTATCAGTATGAAAGGAAAACAAAAAATGCAATATTACTGCGGTATGGTAGATTAAACAGACGAAACCGCTGGGAGGGTTCACCTCTGATGAACCAGACCCTCCCATTAATTTTTCCTTGCAGTAAGGGCAGTAAAGAGAGATAATTGTTTAATTTTTAAAACAATCATACACGTCTAAAATAGTTTCAAAGTCAACGTATGTTTATTTATTAGTTCCTTATGCCTTTCCTCAATATTTAGACAGTATGTGGCTGAACCTTTAACAGCAAATGTAGTTAAGTCTAGAAAAGCTTTGTGCAACGTTTTCAACCCAGTATTTTCAACCACGCACTGGACTAATTTACATGTATTTTATTCAGAAAATTACGATGATGATATTGATGCATCATGTTTTATGGGCATAAACAAATTTCTTTCGAGAAATATTTACTCGGGTGGAATGAGGGCGAATTCTGACCATTATTTTTAGTAGGGAGGGACAGAATTCTTTATGCGAAACATTCACTTGAGCAGAACACAGGCGAAGCCAGTTACTATATACGTATATATCTAAAGAGACAAAGGTCGCCTGTCCCCGTCAAAATAGACGTCAAAACTAGACGCCATATATGTAGCCCAGCCACTTAGCCAGCTAAACACCTCTTTGGCGGATTGTCAAGATTCCATTAGATCCCGTGTGGATCTCATGGAATAAAGTCCGCCCTAGGCTAACGAGGGCCATTAGCCCGAAACCATGGTCTCTAGGTGGACGCTTTTCAGTTTTCCAAAGCTGGTTTTGTGGCTTTGTCACCGACCCCAGGCCGCTGGTTTGTGCGATGGTCAATAGATGACGTCTAGTTTTGACGTCTATTTTGACGGGAGAGGCGACCTTTGTCTTTTTAGATTAATATCCTACCGGCAAAATTTCCATCTATACATATACACTGGTCCCGCAAAATTAAAGGAACAGCATATTTCTTTCATTTATCTCAAATTTTATTGAACATTTATCAATGAAATTTTATACACAAATTTATTATTCCAATATTGATTAGAATACCCGAAATCAAAGAATTCTAACACGTATTTTAATGCAAATTAGCCGGTCAAGCAATGATCTTCTTGCTGTCTGTGCATAAATATCTTGGAAATTGTTGTTAATATGGGGTGTGATCGCCTTCAACTGATAGACAGGCTCTACATCGACGACCCATACTAAGAATTAGGGAGTTTATAAGCTCCTGTGAAATCAACGCCACTCTTTTTTTAAAGTGTGTTTCTAGCTCATGAGTGTTTCTAGGAGGTGGTTGGAGGGATGAGATCCGCCGTCCTAGGTTGTCCCATACATGCTCAATGGGGATTTAGGTCTGGGGATCGAGCTGGCCAATTCATCCGAGAAATTGCATGGTTTTGGAGAAAAGTGTCGACCACACCAGCCCTATGTGGACGGGCCATTATCATTCATTATAAGAAGGTTTTCTACCATTTCTAATGATTGAGGCATCACATATGCTGCCAAGATCTCGTCCCGATAACTCTGTCTAGTCAGGGTTCCTTGCCGAAAAATGTGGAGTGCTGTGTGACCGCCCAAGAAGATTCCAGCCCAGATCATAAAACATTGGCTTCTGTAGGGATCCCTTTCAACCATATTTTGGGGATTATTTCTGGTTCCCACCTCTCTCCAGACAAAGACACGACGATAATAGCTGTTTAGAGAGAATCTGGGACTCATCAGTGAACATTACACGTCTCCATTCATCTGGATTCCTAGCGACATGTTGTCTGCGCCAAAGTTCCCTTGCTCTCTTTTGAGGTGGTGTCAACGGCACACAAATTATGGGTCGTCGAGCATAGGGGCCCTTCATGTAAAGCCTTCTGCGTATTGTATCAGTTGAAATGAGAGAAAACTTTCTTCTAATGGATGATAATGCCCGTCCACATAGGGCTGATGTGGTCGACACTTTTCCCCAAAACCATGCAATTGCTCGGATGAATTGGCCAGCTCGATGTCCAGACCTAAATCCCATTGAACATGTATAGAACAATCTAGGACGACCGGATCTCATTCCCTCTAACCCCCCTCCTAGAAAACACTCATGAGCTAGAAACACACTTTAAAAAAGAGTGGGCGTTGATTCCACAGGAGCTTATAAACTCCCTAATTCTTAGTATGGGGTCGTCGATGTAGAGCCTGTCCTATCAGTTGAAGGCGATCACACCCCATATTAACAACATTTTCAAGATATTTATACACTGACTGCAAGAAGATCATTGCTTGACCGGCAAATTTGCATAAAATACGTGTTAGAATTCTTTGATTTCGGGTATTCTAATCAATAATGGAATAATAAATTTGTGTATAAAATTTCATTGATAATGTTCAATAAAATTTGAGATAAATGAAAAAATATGTTGTTTCCTTTAATTTTGCGGACCAGTGTATATATAGGGAAAGTTCAAAGGCTACTATAACACATTATCATTAAAAAATACTAATAAATATTTATAATTGATAAAATATCAACATATATAGTCACGACACACCCCCCCCCCGTCTTTCCACCGTCAATTCCTCATGTCACGGATGCGCGCGCATCATCATATGATCATAATCATTATCTAATGATAATAATAATTATTATTATATTATTATTATTATTTTATAATTTTATTATTATCAACATATATAGTCACGACCGTCTTTCCACCGTCATGTCACGGATGCGCGCGCATCATCATTATGATCTTATCATTATCTAATGATAATATAATAATAATTATTATTATATTATTATTATTATTATCAACATATAGTCACGACGTCTTCCACCGTCATTTCACGGATGCGCGCGCATCATAATTATGATCATTATCATTATCTAATGATAATAATAATTATTATTATTATTATATTATTAATCAACATATATAGTCACGACCGTCTTTCCTCAATTCCTCATCGCTGTCACGGATGCGCGTGCATCATTTAGTTCATTATCTAATGATAATAATAATATAATTATTATTATATTATTATTATTATTTTATTATCAACATATATAGTCACGACCGTCTTTCCACCGTCATGTCACGGATGCGCGCGCATCATCATTATGATCATTATCTAATGATATAATAATAATTATTATTATTATTATTATTATTATCATTATCAACATATATAGTCACGACCGTCTTTCCTCGATCAATTCCTCATCGCTGTCACGGATGCGCGCGCATCATCATTATGATCATTATCATATCTAATGATAATAATAATAATAATTATTATTATTATATTAATATTATATTATTATTTTTTTATCAACATATATAGTCACGACCGTCTTTCCTCCTCAATTCCTCATCGCTGTCACGGATGCGCGCGCATCATCATTATGATCATTATCATTATCTAATGATAATAATAATAATTATTATTATTATTATATTTTATTATTTTATTATCAACATATATAGTCACGACCGTCTTTCCTCAATTCCTCATCGCTGTCACGGATGCGCGCGCATCATCATTATGATCATTATCATTATCTAATGATAATAATAATAATTATTCTATTATTTTATTATCAACATATATAGTCACGACCGTCTTTCCTCAATTCCTCAATTCCGCATCGCTGTCACGGATGCGCGCGCATCATCATTATGATCATTATCTTCTATAGAAGCTTCTATCTTTATAATTATGTATATTTACAAAAAGTCAATTCGCTCGCGCCTCTAGCGGGTGAAAATGAGGGGTAATACCAGCTGACCTAATGTACATGTAAAGTTTGGAGCGGGACGTTTCACAAGAGTGACATCCACGGCTCCAATTTATAATTGTAACAAATAGTATTTGAATAAAAACATTCAATCGGGTAAAACACGGGCGTTGCCCGGGTCATTCGGCTAGTATATATATATGAAGAGCAGTTTAAAATATACTCTATATAAACAAAACTAATCAAAATATTACATTTAAATATTTTGTGATTTTAAAAAAATATTATGGTCAGATATGAAAGGAATTTGACCCCGGATTTTGAAAATATTCAAATATCGGACTAGCTTGTTTATTTTAAGGTCAGAAAATGTGATGGTAATAGTGATTATCATAAGTGGTAATAATGCATTCTTATAATAATAACACTAGACATAATATAAATAGGTCTAGAACAACAGCCAGTCCTAAAGAAAATTAAAGTTTTATCTTAATAAAGCCCGAAATAAAGTATGTTTGAGAATATTTATGTTTTACACTTATATATTTTTCTAACTATACTTAAAGTAAATTATTGAGAAAACATATATTATCAGGATATAATGTGCTTGCGTAATTTTCAAATCAATACTCACAATATTACGATGCACTTGCGCGCCATCTGTTATCAAAATTCAAAACTATTAATAATGGCGTAAGATTCTTTTTAAAATAAATCAATTTCTACTGCCCTTACTGCAATTACTCCCTTTAATTTTTCCATTGCAGTAAGGGCAGTAGAAATTGTTTTATTTTAAAAAGAAACTCACAATATATTTTACACAAATAAATTTACTGGCAATGCGTTTCTTTTAATAGCCACGTGGAAAATTAGGAAAGACAAAAACTTCAGGAGGGGACAACAATTATTTCAGGCAAGGACAAACTAAGAATGGTAAACAAAAGATAATCCACGAGGGTAAATTTACAGAGTAGCAAAATATAAACATAAAAAAATGGCCACTCTGTTAATAAAAATAATAAAATTAATAAATACTTTGTTACATAGCTTCTTTCCTATGGGAGCTGTGACCCACAGCTAGCAATTATTGTAGATACTGACATGGATCAGACGTGCTTCTGCCAAGGATTCCATCGATGTCTAGGAACGTTGTCCCTAGTACCTTTGCGTCCTTTTTCTTGCGGCGTGAAGAGCGGCTTTGTCGTCGTATCGTCTATAGGGGACATCGTCATCTTCGAGGGAAGTCTTGGCTTTAGCACGGCGGTGGAATCCTGGAGTCAGTCTCCGAAAATGTAGATCACAGCACACATGGCTTCAAGGTCTTCTCGGCGGTCTTCAGTTTGTCTTCCCTAACTTACCCAGTATCTCCACCAAAAATGCCACGTGGAAAATTAGGGAAGACAAAAACTTAAGGAGAAGACAACAATTTATTTCAGGCAAGGACAAACTAAGGAATGGTAAACAAAAGATAATCCACGAGGGAAATTTACTGAGTAGCAAAATATAAACATAAAAATGACCACTCTGTTAATAAATATAATAAAATTATTAAATACTTTGTTACAATATATACATATATACAAGGTAGGATCAAAAAGTTCGGGAAATTAGTCAAAAAGATTTCTGGAAGAGTTTTCGAAAAATAAAAATTATCATCATAGTCACGAGACCTCGTTCTCTCTCTCTACTAGAAAATATTTATATCTTTTCAATATCTCAAATAATAAGAATTTTATAAGCATTTTTAAAGAAAAGAAACAAAGGCGCGGCGTTTTTTTTACAATGGATCTTAAAGTGAACAAAGGGTATGCATAAAGTTTTGTCAAAATGAGGAAAAATAGCGTCAGAAACGTTTTAAATGTTGAAATTGGCGTTCGGGGAGGCACCCTTATCACAATAAAAAACGTTTAAGTGGTTTGCCCGTTTCAAATCTGGTAGAGAGTCAACCCAAGATGACGCACGCCAGGGAAGACCTCCTTTGGAAAATCATGAAGAACTGACCCAAAATATTTGTGCTTTGATAAGGGAAAACACTAGGACAACGATCAGAGAACTAGTAGAAGAAACCGGGATTTCATATGGAACGTGTCAAAAAATATTGACCGAGGATCTTGGACTTGAAAGAAAGTTTTCGAATTTGTTCCAAAAATTGCTTCATCACGATAACGCCCCAGCACACAGAGCTCTTTCCGTGGGTGTTTTTTTTTTACTAAAAATAGCATGTTGACAATGCCTCATCCCCCGTACTCGCCTGATTTAGCACCAAATGACTTCTTTCTCTTTCCTAGAATGAAGTCAGTTCTAAAAGGACATAGATTTAAAACTGTTAATGTCATAAAGGAAAAATCGTTGAGCGTTTTGAGGGGCATTACTTCTGACGAATTTTCTGGGTGTTTTCGGAACTGGGAAAAAAGAATGAAACGTTGTGTAGATTACTTCGGACAGTATTTTGAGGAATATTAACCATTTTTAGTATATATTCATCTAATAAATCTTTTATGCCCAAATTCCCCGAATTTTGTGATCATACCATGTAAATATAGTTTCTCACCTGGAAGAAATTATTTGAATTATTTGTTCGCGCTAATAAACTTATTATTATTATTTTTTACATATATTTTTAATTTTCGGTCTTTGTTTTCCATTTTTTTCCCCTCTAAAACATTCATTTCCCACATTTTTTACTGTTATGTCTCATATGTTGTGTTCAAGTAGGTTTGTTGTGGATGCTATGATCACATTCTAATTTTGATATAGAAATGTGACAATACTGATTACTTGTTGAAATGTTTATAATCAGAATTACCTGTCAATTAAATTTTTCTTGGGAATCTACTATGGATGACTAGGATTTATCCGCGTACATATCTGGACGAATATATATACTTTGTTTAGAAAGTATTTTTATTTAACCTTATTTGAAATGCTGCTTTTAGGAAATGAGAATATTCCAATTCCAATTTTTAAGCTACTATCTATACGCTTAATGTGTCTTCACAGGCCCTTCGGGTAAACCCGGGGCGTTGCACGGATCACTCGGCTAGTAAAAATAATATTGGGTAAAGCATTTTTCGGTGAGCAAACATTCATTCGCGGAGAACCCGGGCGTTGCCCTGTCTATATACCGCTAGTAATACATATCTTAAGCAAATGGGCCGTGGTTCTATTATTTGAAACATGATCCAATTCTAATTATATTCCGAATAGCTGAAATATCATCGCGAATGAGTAAGTTGGGGAATATTCTGAAAAATCAAAATTGATATAAAGCGCTTTATATTACTTAAATAAACGAAGGTGCAGGGTGAAAGATGTCATTATATATATTGTATATATATATATACCTACAAACTAATAAATATGGGCTACCTCTTTGTATTTGGACTTCTATTTGCAGTCGCAGTGAATCTTTTTACTTTAGTAATAAATTCACCTTATTAGTATAAAAATATGTATTGGTAAAAATTTTAAATAAAAAACTATAAAACATATACTACTAATAATAAACTTAATGCTCTTACTTAATAAAACTTAATAAAATAAACTTAATAAAATACTACTTAATAAACCAATACAAAATATATATTTTTTTGCAGATAAGACTACATATAAAAGGGATAATCTACAGGGTGATCCAAAAGTCCCGCACAACTTTAAAAATTAATAACTCCGCGAATATTTGCGCTAGAGCAATGCGGTAAACACCATTGTGTTCAGGATGCAATGGGATTTTTTATGGCAAATAATGAAAAATTCGAAATTGATTCTAGTTACAACTTTATTCGCTAGATGGCGCTCTACCAGAATCAGCTATTCAGCGGCCAAATTGTTTGATAAATTGAAAATATAACTGAACGACACGTATTTTTCCTTTTTGAATACCAGGAAAGAACCCAAATAATATCAAATGATAAATTAATAAAACACCATTTCGAAAAGTTAGAAGAAAAGGTTAACGATTTTTAAATACAATCTGAGATATGTAAAATAGGTATATGCAAATTAAAACATGTAGCAAAAAAATTGATATTTTAGATGCGGTTTGCTTGAATCCTCTCAGATATTTATATTTAGAAAATAATAAAATTTCTAATTTTTTAATTCAACTCTCTCTCAGTATCGATTATGTTTATTTTAATTCATATGAAAAATATTTATCTATCTCTGATGATTTATTTTACTCTGGAATGCCGTTGTTGTTTTTGTCGTGTCCAATAAAGAGCCTCAGATTTCTCATGCATCTCTATCACAGCAGCAGCATTGTCCACTATCTTGGGTGTGTAAAGCAGCTGCTCTGGGTCTATGTCAATTTTCTGCAAGGCTGCGGGCATGAGAATATGTGGGTAGGTGTTAGTTCCACACAGGACAGTTGTTGCATGTTCTATAGGTTCTTGTGCCATCTGGATTTATTGTCATCCTTTATAATGTTTTGTTCTAAATCTTGTTATAGTTTTGTCATTTTTCTCTCGGAGTTTATTCACATTTTGATCTTTTCTTATTTTTTGTTTAATTTCTTGTATTTTGCAAAGCTTAGCGTCAAATAATGACATTTGTTCTTTCCTTTGGCTCAACTTTCTGGCTTCCTTGCAAATTCAACTGCCATTTCATTACCCCCACGGGCAGGAATCCATTGTAGAATGCAGTTATTCTCCAATGTCAGTTGAGTAAGTAACGAATGTATGTTCTGTGTGATTATGTATTGCCCTTCTGAATTGCTTCTAGATCGGATATGAAGTCGTTGTACGGTATATTATAATTCCTTCTGCTTGATGCAGGGATGGTTGGTTAAGGCATATCAAGAGCTTTCCAGATAGCTGTCGGTTCACAAGTGAAGTTTGACGGAATCTTTCTCGCTCCTTCTTTGATTTTGATGTATCTTCCATCTTGCAGTATTATGTTAATTCCAGCCCCTCCATTACTTATGGTAAGGTCTGATGTCCATCTGTATATGCTGTTAAATAATTTATCTGATCGCATAAACAATTGTGTTAAGTCCTTTCTTTTTAAGAATGTTTTTGTTCTCTTTTTTTTTTATTGCAGGGTTCATTCAGGTTAAGATTGATGATTACATTTGATGGCAATGGGGTAAGAAATATTGGTTATTCTTGAAATCGAAATTCATATGTTTCATATTTATGCTCTTTCTAATATTGTTGTCGTACTGAAGTGTTGAAGATCTTTTGAGCCTTTCTTTTTGTGTCCAGTTTAAATAGGTTCTATGGGATATGTGTTCGGTTTCTTTAGTTTTTAAGCTATTGGTGAATTTTATTGTTTTAAATTGTCTTCTGCTTTCAAGTAGGTCTAGACCACATTCTCTCTGAATTTTCTAATTGTTGGTATTTATTAAAACAGAAACAGTGATTAATTTGGCCGCTTTTGCTTGAACACTGTCTAGTCTTCTTTTTAGTGATGAACTTGAGGGAGCCCAGACGGGTGTTGCATATTCCATTATTGGCCTTATTAAGGTGATATAAGTTGTGGAATTTTGGGTTTTGCTCCCCAATTTGTTCCACATAGCCTTCTCAGAATGTTTAGGTTTCTGGTAGCTCTATTTGAGGTGCTAATTATGTGTTCTGTAAATCGCAATTCCTCATCAAGTATCACCTAGGTAATTTGGAGAACAATTTTATCAATTATATGGTTGTTTATGCTTATTTTAGAGTTAAATTCATGCCCTTTTACCTGTCAGTGAAGGAGACCTATAGGTTTGTTTTTATTGGGTTTTTTGTCATTTTGAGTTTCATTGCCCACTTCTCATTGATGTGTTCAGTATTTTTCTGATATTTCTATACTTTGTGTGCATATGGCTATATAATCTGCATAACAAGCAACTTTTGTGTCTTCAGTGAGGTAAGGATGGATGTTGTTAAGGTAGTGTCGTAATTAGATGTACAACAACTCAAACTTGACCATGATCTTTTTTTAGCTCTTATTCTTTTCGTTTGGCCAACAAAGAATGTTCAATTTATATACACATATATTCTTACATACTGAGCTTTAAAGAATGCAAATGATCTTCATCTATTTACATACACAACACATCTCCCCCTTAATAATACTCCAGTCGGTCTGGGGGTTTCCTTGCTCTCTGAGATCTAGGATTGCGGACGGGCACTTGCACAGCGGCAGACTCCGGTTTAGGAGTGCACAGAGGGCACGTGACAGCAACAGGCCCTGGTCTAGGAGTGCAAGAGGGTACGTGCAAGAAGCAGGCTCCTCCTTGTTTCTTGATGTAACTCTCGAACCTCCTCTTCACTTTATTTCTGACTTCCACCTACAGGCTTCTTCTGATGTTCGAGGAAGTATCAAATGTCTTGTCTCCACTTGTTTCTTTCTCAGGTCGCAATTGATTGATATGCCTCTTATACACGGACGCCCTCGCAACTTATAAGGTAGTGACGGTAGTCAGTAATTTCAAAAATGGTACCTTTTTACCGTTTAGGTCCATTGCATAGTTTGCGGAAATAAACCTAGCAAACTGTAGTAAACTGCTTGCTTTTACGGCCTCATGATACCTCTCGCGAATTTCCCATCTTGGTATTAAATTCCAGATTTGATCTTAACTTCTCTTATCAGCAGTTCGCGGGGGAATTCCTTTATTACAGTTTGGCGGAAGCTCAATGGCAAATAGGAATCTTTGTAGATTCGTCTCTAAATCATCCTTCCCATTATTCTTTCTCAAAAGGTTTTTAAACTCTCTTACATATCTTCAGCTAAACCATTTGTACTAGGATTATACGGACTGGTCTTAGTGTGCCGTATACCATTCATTTGATAAATGCTCGAATTCACCGGAGACAAACTGTCTTCCGTATTGTAACCAAATGTTAGGGCAATCACAAATTGGCAAAAATTTCTCTAAGATGATTTATAATCGTTTGGCTGGTAATATTTGATGAAAAAAATGTCTATCCACTTTGAGTATGCGTCCAACGAGAACAAAAACATTCTTCCCATGAACGGACCCGCTAAATCAAGATGAAGTCGAGCAACGGTTTTTCGGGCCAAGTCCATTCGAGATGGTAGCCGGGGGCATGCTTGCCGATTCTTG
>CP092866.1:77523278-77544415 GCA_030710605.1 Cordylochernes scorpioides | reverse complement strand
AGAGATTATTCAAATCATAGATTGATTCCATATCCTTCTAGATTTTAAAAAATCTTAGATTGATTCTTTATCCTTTGAGCAAATGATCGAATGATAGATTGATTCCATATCCAGCGATAGATTGATCAAATCATAGATTGATTCCATATCCAGCGGGAGATTGATCAAATCATAGATTGATTACATATTCGGTGGATGATTGATCAAATCATAGATTGATTCCATATCCGGGGAAGATTGATCAATTCTTATATTGATTCCATATCCAGCGGGAAAAGGACCAAAATCCTAGCTTGATTCCATATCCAGCGGGAGATTGCTCAACTCCTAGATTGATTCCATATCCAGCGGGATATAGATCAAATTATAGATTGATTCCATATACAGCTGGAGATTGATCAACTAATAGATTGATTCCATATCCAGCGGGAGATTATTCGATTCATAGATTGATTCCATATCCAGCGAAAAGATTTATAGAATCCTAGATTGAGTTCATATCCAGCGAGAGATTGATCAAATCATAGATTGATTCCATGACCAGAGAAATATTTTTCAATTCCTAGTTTGAATTCATATCCAGCGTGAAATTGATCAAATCATAGATTGATTCCATATCCAGCGAGAGTATGATCGAATCATAGATTTATTACATATCCAGCGAGAGATTGACCAACTCTTAGATTGATTCCATATCTAGCGGGAGATAGATCAAATTATAGATTGATTCCATATACAGCGGAAGATTTCTCAACTCCAAGATTGATTCCATATCCTGCGGGATAAAGATCAAATTATAGATTGATTCCATACCCAGCTGGAGATTGATCAAATCATAGATTGATTCCATATTCGGCGGAAGATTGATCAAATCATAGATTGATTCCATATCCAGCGTGAGATTCCTCAACTCCAATATTGATTTCATATCCAGCGGGATTTATATCAAATTATAGATTGATTCCATATACAGCTGGAGATTGATCAACTAATAGATTGATTCCATATCCAGTGGGAGATTATTCAAATCATAGATTGTTTCCATATCCAGCGAAGAGATTGATAGAATCCTAATTTGATTCCATATCCAGCGGGAGATTGATCAAATCATAGATTGATTCCATATCCAGCGAAGAGATTGATAGAATCCTAGATTGATTCTATATCCAGCTGGAGATTGATCAAATCATTGATTGATTCCATAACCAGAGAAATATTTATCAATTCCTAGTTTGAATTCATATCCAGCGGGAGATAGATCAAATCATAGATTTATTACATATCCAGCGAGAGATTGATCAACTCCTAGATTGATTCCATATACAGCTGGAGATTGATCAAATCACAGATTGATTCTATATCCAAAGGGAAAATGAACAAATCATAGATTGATTTCATATACTACGGGAGATTGATCAACTCATGGATTGATTCCATATCCAGGGAGAGATTGATCAAATCACAGATTGATTTCATATCAAGAGGGAGATTAATTAAATCATAGAGTAATTCCATTTCAAGGGGGTGATTAATCTTTTCCAATATTGTTTACATATCCTGCGACAGATTCATGAATCTTAGAATGATTCCATAAACAGAGAGCGATGGATCAAATCATAGATTAATTCCTTATCCTTTGAGCAAATGATCGAATCGTAGATTGATTCCATATACAGCAAGAGAATGATCAACTCATAGATTGAATCCATATCCAGCGGGAGATAGATCAAATCAGAGATTGATTCCATATCCAGTGGGAGATTGCTCAGCTCTTAGATTGATTCCATATCCAGCGAGAGAAAGATAAAATCATAGATTGATTCCATATACTGTGGGAAATTGATAAACTCATAGATTGATTCCATTTCTAAGGGGAGATTGTCAAATCATAGATTGATTCCATATCCAGCCGGAGATTGATCAAATCATAGATTGATTCCATATAGAGTGGTAAATTGATCAACTCATAGATTGATTCCATATCCAAGGGAGATTTATCAAATCATGGATTGATTCCATATCCAGCGAGAGATAGATAGAATAATATATTGATTTCATATACAGTGGGAGATTGATCAACTTATAGATTGATATTCATATCCAAGGGGAGATTGATCATATCATAGATTGATTCCATATCCGTTCGGAGATTGACCAAATCCAGATTGAATCCATATCCAGCGGGGAGAATGATCAAAATCATAGATAGATTCCATATCCAGCATGAAATTGATTAACTCATAGATTGGTTCTATATCCAGTAGGAGATTGATCAATTCCTAGATTAATTGCATATTCAGCACGATTTTGATCAAATCATAGATTGATTCCATATCCAGCGGGAGTTTAGACAAATTATAGTTTTATTACATATCCTGCGGAAGATTGATCAAATCATAGATTGATCCCATATCCAGCGGGAAATTGATCAACTCCTAAATTGTTTCCATATCCAGCGAGAGATTGATCAAATCATAGATTGATTCCATAACCAGAAAAATATTTATAAATTCCTAGTTTAATTCATATCCAGCGGGATATTGATCAAATCAGAGATTGATTCCATATCCAGTGGGAGATTGCTCAACTCTTAGATTGATTCCATATCCAGCGGGATTTATATCAAATTATAGATTGATTCCATATACAGCTGAAATTTGATCAACTTATAGATTGATTCCATATCCAGTGGGAGATTATTCAAATCATAGATTGATTCCATATCCAGCGAAGAGATTGATAGAATCCTAATTTGATTCCATATCCAGCGGGAGATTGATCAAATCATAGATTGATTCCATATCCAGCGAAGAGATTGATAGAATCCTATATTGTTTCCAAATCCAGCGGGAGTTTGATCAAATCATAGATTGATTCCATATCCAGCGAAGAGATTGATAGAATCCTAGATTGATTCTATATCCAGCGGGAGATTGATCAAATCATAGATTGATTCCATAACCAGAGAAATATTTATCAATTCCTAGTTTGAATTCATATCCAGCGGGAGATAGATCAAATCATAGATTTATTACATATCCAGCGAGAGATTGATCAACTCCTAGATTGATTCCATATACAGCTGGAGATTGATCAAATCACAGATTGATTCTATATCCAAAGGGAAAATGAAGAAATCATAGTTTGATTTCATATACTACGGGAGATTTATCAACTCATGGATTGATTCCATATCCAGGGAGAGATTGATCAAATCACAGATTGATTTCATATCAAGAGGGAGATTAATTAAATCATAGAGTAATTCCATTTCAAGGGAGCGATTAATCTTTTCCAATATTGTTTACATATCCTGCGACAGATTCATAAATCTTAGAATGATTCCATAAACAGAGAGCGATGGATCAAATCATAGATTGATTCCTTATCCTTTGAGCAAATGATCGAATCGTAGATTGATTCCATATCCAGCGAGAGATTGATCAAATCATAGATTGATTTCATATCCAGCGGGAGATTGATCAATTCATAGATTAATTCCTTATCCTTTGAGCAAATGATCGAATCGTAGATTGATTCCATATACAGCAAGAGAATGATCAACTCATAGATTGAATCCATATCCAGCGGGAGATAGATCAAATCAGAGATTGATTCCATATCCAGTGGGAGATTGCTCAACTCTTAAATTGATTCCATATCCAGCGAGAGAAAGATAAACTCATAGATTGATTCCATATACAGTGGGAAATTGATAAACACATAGATTGATTCCATTTCTAAGGGGAGATTGTCAAATCATAGATTGATTCCATATCCAGCCGGAGATTGATCAAATCATAGATTGATTCCATATAGAGTGGTAAATTGATCAACTCATAGATTGATTCCATATCCAAGGGAGATTTATCAAATCATGGATTGATTCCATATTCAGCGAGAGATAGATAGAATAATATATTGATTTCATATACAGTGGGAGATTGATCAACTTATAGAGTGATATTCATATCCAAGGGGAGATTGATCATATCATAGATTGATTCCATATCCGTTCGGAGATTGACCAAATCCAGATTGAATCCATATCCAGCGGGAGAATGATCAAAATCATAGATAGATTCCATATCCAGCATGAAATTGATTAACTCATAGATTGGTTCTATATCCAGTAGTAGATTGATCAATTCCTAGATTAATTGCATATTCAGCAGGATTTTGATCAAATCATAGATTGATTCCATATCCAGCGGGAGTTTAGACAAATTATAGATTTATTACATATCCAGCGGAAGATTGATAAAATCATAGATTGATTCCATATCCAGCGGGAGTTTAGACAAATTATAGATTTATTACATATCCAGCGAGAGATTGATCAAATCATAGATTGATTCCATAACCAGAAAAATATTTATCAATTCCTAGTTTAATTCATATCCAGCGGGAGATTGATCAAATCAGAGATTGATTCCAAATCCAGTGGGAGATTGCTCAACTCTTAGATTGATTCCATATCCAGCGAAAGATAGATAAAATCATAGATTGATACCATATACAGTGGGAGATTGATATCTCATAGATTGATTCCATATCCAAGGGGAGATTGTCAAATCATAGATTGATTCCATATTCTGCGGTATATTCATCAAATCATAGATTGATTGCATATACAGTGGTAAATTGATCAACTCATAAATTGATTCCATATCCAAAGAGAGATAAATAAAATCATATATTGATTTCATATACAGTGGGAGATTGATCAACTTATAGATTGATTTCATATCCAAGGGGTGATTGATCAAATCATATATTTATTCCATATCCGTTGGTAGATTGACCAAATCCTAGATTGATTCCATATCCAGCGGGAGATATCAAATCATAGATTGATTACATATTCGGTGGATGATTGATTAAATCATAGATTGATATTATATCCGGGGAAGATTGATCAATTCTTATATTGATTCCATATCCAGCGGGGAAAATGACCAAAATCCTAGCTTGATTCCATATTCAGCGGGAGATTGCTCAACTCCTAGATTGATTCCATATCCAGCGGGATATAGATCAAATTATAGATTGATTCCATATACAGCTGGAGATTTATCAACTAATAGATTGATTCCATATCCAGCGGGAGATTATTCGATTCATAGATTGATTCCATATCCAGCGAAGAGAATTATAGAATCCTAGATTGAGTTCATATCCAGCGAGAGATTGATCAAATCATAGATTGATTCCATGACCAGAGAAATATTTATCAATTCCTAGTTTGATTTCATATCCAGCGGGAGATTCATCAAATCATAGATTAATTCCATATCCAGCGAGAGTATGATCGAATCATAGATTTATTACATATCCAGCGAGAGATTGACCAACTCTTAGATTGATTCCATATCTAGCGGGAGATAGATCAAATTATAGATTGATTCCATATACAGCGGAAGATTTCTCAACTCCTAGATTGATTCCATATCCTGCGGGATAAAGATCAAATTATAGATTGATTCCATACCCAGCTGGAGATTGATCAAATCATAGATTGATTCCATATTCGGCGGAAGATTGATCAAATCATAGATTGATTCCATATCCAGCGTGAGATTGCTCAACTCCTATATTGATTCCATATCCAGCGGGATTTATATCAAATTATAGATTGATTCCATATACAGCTGGAGATTGATCAACTAATAGATTGATTCCATATCCAGTGGGAGATTATTCAAATCATAGATTGATTCCATATCCAGCGAAGAGATTGATAGAATCCTAATTTGATTCCATATCCAGCGGGGAGATTGATCAAATCATAGATTGATTCCATATCCAGCGAAGAGATTGATAGAATCCTATATTGTTTCCAAATCCAGCGGGAGATTGATCAAATCATAGATTGATTCCATATCCAGCGAAGAGATTGATAGAATCCTAGATTGATTCTATATCCAGCGGGAGATTGATCAAATCATAGATTGATTCCATAACCAGAGAAATATTTATCAATTCCTAGTTTGAATTCATATCCAGTGGGAGATAGATCAAATCATAGATTTATTACATATCCAGCGAGAGATTGATCAACTCCTAGATTGATTCATATACAGCTGGAGATTGATCAAATCACAGATTGATTCTATATCCAAAGGGAAAATGAAGAAATCATAGATTGATTTCATATACTACGGGAGATTGATCAACTCATGGATTGATTCCATATCCAGGGAGAGATTGATCAAATCACAGATTGATTTCATATCAAGAGGGAGATTAATTAAATCATAGAGTAATTCCATTTCAAGGGAGCGATTAAACTTTTCCAATATTGTTTACATATCCTGCGACAGATTCATAAATCTTAGAATGATTCCATACACAGAGAGCGATGGATCAAATCATAGATTGATTCCATATCCAGCGAGAGATTGATCAATTCATAGATTAATTCCATATCCTTCGGGATTTTGAAAAATTCTTAGATTGATTCTTTATCCTTTGAGCAAATGATCGAATCATAGATTGATTCTATATCCAGCGGGAGATTGATCAAATCATAGATTGATTCCATATCCGGCGGGAGATTGCTCTACTCCTAGATTGATTCCATATCCAGCGGGATATAGAACACATTATAGATTGATTTCATATCCAGCGAGCGCTTGTCAAGTGATAGAAAAAAATCAATATCCAGCGAGAGATTGATAAAAGCATAGATTGATTCCATATACAGAGGGAGATTGAACAATTCATAGATTGAATCTATATCCAGCGGGAAATTCATCAAATCATAGATTGATTCTATATCCAGCGTGAAATTGATCAAATTATAGATTGATTTTATATACAGCGGGAGATAGATGAAATCACAGATTGATTCCATATACAGTGGGAGATTGATCAACTCATAGATTGTTTCTATATGCAAGGGGAAATTAATCAAATAATAGATTGATTCCTAATCCAGCGGGAGATTGATCAAATCATAGATTGATTCCATATCCATTGGGAGAATGATCAAAATCATAGATATATTCCATATCCAGAATGAGATTGATCAACTCATAGATTGATTCCAAGTCCAGTAGGAGATTGATTAAATCATAGATTGATACCATATCCAAGGGGAGTTTCATCAAATCACAGATTGATTCTATATCCAAGGGGAAAATGAACAAATCATAGAATGATTCCATAAACTACGGGAGATTGATCAACTCATGGATTGATACCATATCCAGGGAGAGATTGATCAAATCACAGATTGAATACATATCCAGAGGGAGATTGATTAAATCATAGATTGATCCCATTACAAGGGAGCGATTAATCTTATCCAACATTGTTTACATACCCTGCGATATATTCATCAAATCTTAGATTTATTCCATAAACAGAGAGTGATGGATCAAATCATAGATTGATTCCATATCCTCCAAAATTTTAAGCAATTCTTAGATTGATTCCTTATACTTTGAGCAAATGATCAAACCATAGATTGATTCTATATCCAGCGAGAGATTGATCAAATCAGATTGATTCTATAACCTTCGAAATTTTGAACAAGTCTTAGATTGATTCCTTATCCTTTGAGCAAATGATCGAATCATAGTTTGAATCCATATTCAGCGAGAGAATGATAAAATCATAGATTGATTCCATATCCAGCGAGAGATTGATCAAATCATAGATTGATTCCATATCCAGCGGAAGATTGATCAAATCATAGATTGATTCCATATCCAGCGGGAGATTGATCAAATCATAGATTGATTCCATATCCAGCGGGAGATAGTTCAAATCATAGATTGATTCCATATCCCGCAGGAATTTGATTAAATTATAGATTGATTCCATATGCAAGGAAGATTGATAAAAAATAGATTGATTCTATATCCAGCGTGCGATTCATCAATTCATAGATTGATTCCATATACAGTTGTAGATTGATCAACTCAAGATTGATTCCTTATCCAAGGGGAGATTTATCAAATCCTAGATTGATTCCATATCCAGCGGGAGATTGATCAAATCATAGATTGATACCATAACCAGAGAAATATTGATCAATTCCTTGTTTGAATTCATATCCAGCGGGAGATTGTTCAAATCATATATTGATTTCATATCCAGCGGGAGTATGATCGAATCATAGATTTATTACATATCCAGCGAGAGATTGATCAACTCCTATATCGTCCAACATCCAACAGCCTGTATCCAACAGCCTATATCGTCCCTGGCTTTGCCGAATTTCCTATCTGATCAACTCCTAGATTGATTCCATATCTAGCGGGAGATAGATCAAATTATAGATTAAATCCATATACAACAGGAGATTTCGTAACTCTTATAATGATTCCATATCCTGCGGGATATAGATCAATTTATAGATTGATTACATATACAGGTGGAGATTGATCAAATTACAGATATAGATCCAAAGGGAAAATGAACAAATCATAGATTGATTCCATATACTACGGGAGATTGATCAACTCATGGATTGACTCCATATCCAGGGATAAATTGATCAAATCATAGATTGATTCCATAGCCAGAGAAATATTTATCAATTCTTTGTTTGAATTCATATTAAGCGGGAGATTGATCAAATCATAGATTGATTCCATATCCAGCGAGGAATTGATCAAATCATATATTAATTCCATATCCAGCGAAGAGATTGGCCGAATCCTAGATTGAATCCATATACAGCTGGAGATTGATCAAATCACAGATTGATTCTATATCCAAAGGGAAAATGAACAAATCATAGATTGATTCCATATACAACGGGAGATTTATCAACTCATGGATTGATTCCATTTCAAGGGAGAGATTGATCAAATCACTGATTGATTTCATATCAAGAGGGAGGTTGATTAAATCATAGAGTGATTCCATTACAAGAGAGCGATTAATCTTATCCAATATTGTTCACATTTTCTGCGACAGATTCATTAAATCTTACACTGATTCCATAAACAGAGAGCGATGGATCAAATCATAGATTGTTTCCATATCCAGCGAGAGATTGATCAAATCAGATTCATTCCATATTCATCGAGATTTTGAACAAGTCTTAGATTGATTCCTTATCCTATGAGCAAATGATCGATTCATAGTTTGAATCCATATCCGGCGAGAGATTGATCAAATCATAGATTGATTCCATATCCGGCGGAATATTGATCAAATCATAGATTGATTCCATATACAGCGGGAGATTGATCAAATCATAGATTGATTCCATTTCCAGCGAGTTATAGATGAAATTATAGATTGATTCCATATCCAACGGGAGATTATTCTAATCATAGATTGAGTCCATATCCAGCGGGAATATGATCGAATCATAGATTTATTACATATATCCAGCGAGAGATTGATCATTTCCTAAATTGATTCCATATATAGCAGGAGATATATCAAATTATAGATTGATTCCATAAACAGCGGGAGATTGCTCAACTCCTAGATTGAATCCATATCCTGCGGGATATAGATCAAATTATAGATTGATTCCATATACACCAGGAGATTGATGAAATCTCAGATTGATTCTAAATCCAAAGAGAAAATGAACAAATCATAGATTGATTCCAAATACTTCGGAAGATTGATCAACTCATGGATTGATTCCATATCCAGGGAGAGATTGATCAAATCACATATTGATTTCATATCCAGAAGGAGGTTGATTAAATCATAGATTGATTCCATTACAAGGGAGCGATTAATCTTATCCAATATTGTGTACATATCCTGCGACATATTCATTGATTCTTAGATTAATTCAATTAACAGAGAGCGATTGATCAAATCATAGATTGATTCCATTTCCAGCGAGAGATTGATCAAATCATAGATTGATTCCATATCCTTCGAGATTGATTTCTTATTCTTTGAGTAAATGATTGATCAAATCATAGATTGATATCATATTCGGCGGGAGATTGCTCAACTCCTAGATTGATTCCATATCCAGCGGGATGTTGATCAAATTATAGATTGATTCCATATCCAGCGAGCGATAGGCCTTTGATGCCTATATCGTCCCTGGCTCAGTCTTTGATTGAGCCAAATTTCTATTCTGTCAAGTGATAGATAAAATCAATATTTCGCGAGAGATTGATAAAATCATAGTTTGATTCCATATACAGAGGGAGATTGATCAAATAATAGATTGATTCCATATCCAGCGAAAATTTGTCAAGTGATAGATTATTTCAATATCAAGCGATAGATTGTTCAAATCAATGATTGAATCCATATACAGCGGGATATAGATCAATTTATAGATTGATTACATATCCACAGGAGATTTACATAGATTTATTTCACCACAGCGATAGATTGATTTCATATCCAGTGTGCGTATATTCAAATCATAGATTGATTCCATATCCCACGACCGATTGCTCAATGATAGATTAATTCCATATCTAACTAGCAATTGAAAAATTTATACCTAAATTCCATATCCAGCGAGATATTGATCAAATCATAAACTAGCGATTTATCAAATGATATATTAATTTAATATCAAGAGGGAGAATGAACAAAACATAGAATTATTTCACATCCAGCTGCAGATTGATCGAATCAAGGTTGATTTCATATCCAATATGCGTATATTCAAATCATAGATTAATTCCATATAGATTAATTCCAATTCCAGCGAGATATTGATCAAATCATAAACGAGCGATTTATCAAATGTAAAATTAATTCAATATCCAGCGGGAGATTGATCAAATCAAAGATTGGTTCCATATCCAGCGACCGATTTATCAAATAATAGATTGATATCATATCCAGCGGGCTCATGATCGATTCATAGATTGATTCCGTGACCAACGGGAGATTGATCAATTCATAGATTGATTACGTAAATAACGGGAGATTAATCAATTCATAGGTTGATTCCATATCCAGCGGGAGAATTATCAATTCATAGATTGATACCATATCCAGCGGGCGATTGATCGAATTAAATATTGATTTCATATCCAGCGGGAGAATTATCAATTCTTAGATTGATTCCATATCCAGCGGGCGATTGATCGAATCAAATATTGATTCCATATACAGCGGGCGATTGATCGAATCAAATATTGATTCCATATCCAGCGGGAGATTGATAATTCATTGATTGATATCATATTCAGCGGGAGATTGATGAGAACATATATAGATTTCACATCCAGCGGTAGAATCATCAAAGCATAGATTGATTCCATATTCATTGTTCCTATAATGAAATAATAGATAGATTTCATAATCAGCGATAAATTGATCAAATCATAGATTAATTCCTTATCCAGCGAGCCATTGATCAAATGATAGATTAATCCATATCCAGCAAGAAGAATGATCAAATTATAAGCGAGCAATATATCAAATGAAAGAATGAATCCAATATCCAGCAAGCGATTGATCAGATGATAGATTGATTTCATATACAGCGGGAGATTGATCAAATCATAGATTGATTTAATATACAGCGGGAGATCGATCATTTTCTAGATTGATTCCATTACAGAGGGAGATTGATCAATTCATAGATTTATTCCATATCCAGCGGGAGATTGACAATTTATAGATTGATTCCAAACCAAGCGGGAGATTGATCGATTCAGTTTCCTTCCAAATTCAGCGAGAGGATGAACAAAACATGGAATTATTTCACATCCAGCGGGAGATTGATCAAATCATTGATTGATTTTATATCCAGTGTACGTATATTCAAATCATTGATTGATTCCATAATCTGCGAGAGATTGATCAATTATAGATTAATTCCATTACCAGCGAAATATTGAACAAGTCATACACCAGACATTTATCAAATGATAGATAATTTCAATATCCAGCTAGAGATTGATCATCAGAGATTGATTCCATGTGCAGCGAGCGATTTATCAGATAATAAATTGAATCAAATCCAGCGGGAATTTTATCAATTCATAAATTAATTCAATATCTAGCGAGATATTGATTAAATTATAAATGAGCGTTTATCAAATGATAGATTGATTCAATATTCATCGGGAGAATGATCAATTCATTGATTGATTCCATATCCAGAGGGGGATTGATCAAATCATAGATTTATTCCATATCAAGCGGGAGATTGATCGAATCAAAGATAGATTCCATATCCAGCGAGCGATTTATCAAATAACAGATTGATTCCATATCCAGTGGGAATTTGATCAATTTATAGATTAATTCAATATTTAGCAGATATTGAGTAAATTATAAATGAACGTTTATCTAATAATAGATTAATACAATATCCAGCTTGAGATTGATCAATTCTTAGATTGATTCCATATCCAGCGAGATTGATCGATTCATAGATTGATTCAGTAACCAGCGAGAGAAAGATCAAATCATAGATTGATACCATATCCAACGGGCGGTTGAACGATTCATAGATCGATTCTGTGACAAACAGAGATTGATCAATTTATAAATTGATTCCGTAAACAACGGGAGATTGATCAATTCATATATTGATTCCATATCCAGCGGGAGATTTATCAATTCATATATTGATTCCATATCCAGCGTGAGATTGATCGATTCATAGATTGATTCCGTAACCAGCGAGAGAATGATCAAATCATAGATTGATTCCATATCCAACGGGCGATTGAACGATTCATAGATCGATTCCGTGACAAACGGGAGATTGATCAATTCATATATTGATTCCATATCCAGCGGGAGATTGATCAATTCATATATTGATTCCATATCCAGCGGGAGAATGACCAATTCATAGATTGATTCCATATCCAGAAGGAGATTGATCAAATAATAGATTAATTCCTTATCCAAAGGGCGATTGAACGAATAAAAGACTGATTCCATATCCAGTGGGAGATTGGACAATTCATATATTGATTCAATATCCAGCGGGAGATTGATCAATTCATATATTAATTCCATATCCAGCGTGAGGTTGATAGATTCATAGATTGATTCCGTAACCAGCGAGAGAATGATCAAATCATAGATTGATTCCATATCCAAAGGGCGATTGAACGATTAATAAATCGATTCCGTGACAAACGGGAGATTGATCAATTCATAATTTGATTCCGTAAACAACGGGAGATTGATCAATTCATATATTGATTCCATATCCAGCGGGAGATTGATCAAATCATATATTGATTACATATCCAGCGGGAGAATGACCAATTCATAGATTGATTCCATATCCAGAAGGAGATTGATCAAATCATAGATTTATTCCTTATCAAACGGGCGATTGATCGAATAAAAGATTGATTCCATATTCAGCGGGAGATTGATTAGAGCATATATAGATTTCACATCCAGCGGTAGAATCATCAAATCATAGAATAATTCCATATTCATTGTGCCTATATTCAAATTATAGATAGATTTCATAATCAGCGATAAATTGATCAAATCATAGATTAATTACTTATCCAGCGAGAAGAATGATCAAATTATAAGCGAGCAATATATCAAATGATAGAATGATTCCAATATATGCGAGCGATTAATCAGATGATAGATTAATTCAATATCCAGCGGGAGATTGATCAAATCATAGATTGATTCGAAAATAAGCGAGATATTGATCAAGTAATAGGTTAATTCCATATCCAGCGAGAGAATGATCATATTATAAGCGAGCTATTTATCAAATCATAGATTGACTCCAATTTACTGCGGGAGATTGATCAAATCATAGATTGATTCCAAATCCAATTTGCGTATATTCATATAATAGATATTTTCCATAATAAGCGAGAGATTGATCAAATGATAGATAAATTTATTATCCAGCGAGAGATTGATCAAATTATTGATTGATTCCATATCTAACGAACGATATATCGAATGATAAATATATTCCATAACCAGCGTGAAATTGATCAAATCATAGAATAATTCCATATCCAGCGAGCGATATTCAAGTGATAGATAAAATAAATATTCATCGTTAGATTGATCAAATCATAGATTGATTAACATACAGCGGGAGATCGATCAATTCATAGATTGATTTAATATCCAGCTTGAGATAGATCAATTTTTAGATTGATTCCATACCAAGCGGGAGATTGATCGATTCAGTTTCCTTCCATATTCATTGTAAAATTGAACAAAACATAGATTTATTTCACATCCAGCGGTAGATGATCAAATCATAGATTTATTCCATATCCCATGAACGATTGATCAATGATAGATTAATTCCATATCTAGCGAGCAATTGATCAATTATACTTTAATTCCATTTACAGTGAGTTATTGATCAAACCATAAAGGAGAGATTTGTCAAATGATAGATAAATTCAATATCAAGCAGGAAATTGATCATCATTGATTGATTCCATATCCAGCGAGCGATTTATCAAATAATAGATTGATTCCATATCCAGCGTGAGATTGATTGATTCATAGATTGTTTCCATAAGCAGCAGGAGATTTATCAGATCATAGATTGATTGTATATCCAGTGGAAGATTCATCATATCATAGATTGATTCCATATCCAGCGGGCGATTGATCGATTCATAGATTGATTCTGTAACCAACAGGAGATTAACGAATTCATAGATTGACTCCGTAACCAACAGGAGATTGACCAATTCATAAATTGATTCCATATCCAGCGAGAGATTGATCAAAATATAAGCGAGCGATATTTCAAATGATAGATCAACTTCAATATCCAGTGTGCGATTGATCAGATGATAGATTAATTCCATATCCAGCGAGAGATTCATAAAATTATAAGCGAGCATTTTTCAAATTATAGATTGACTCCAACTTTCAGCTGGAGATTGATAAAATCATAGATTAATTCCATATCCAGCGAGAGATTGATCAAAATATAGATTGATTCCATATCCAATATGTTTATATTCATATCATAGACTGATTCCTTATCCAGCGAACGATTGTCAAGTGATATATCAATTCAATATCCAGCGATAGATTGATTAAATCATAGATTGATTACATATACACCGGGAGATAGATCAAATCTGAGATTCATTCCATATCCAGTGGGCGATTGATCGAATCAAGGATTGATTCCATATCCAGCGGGGATTGGACAATTCATATATTGATTCCATATCCAGCGAGAGATGGATAAATTCATTGATTGATATCATATTCAGCCGGAGATTGATTAGAACATATATATATATCACATCCTGCGGTATAATAATCAAATCATAGATTGATTCCATATTCATTGTGCCTCTATTCAAATAAACGATCGATTTCAAAATCAGCGATAAATTGATCAAATCATAGATCAAATCCTTATCCAGCGAGCGATTGATTAAATGATAGAATAACCCTTATCCAGCGAGTAGAATGATCTAATTATAAGCGAGCAATATATCAAATGATAGAATGACTCCAATATCAAGCAAGTGATTGATCAGATGATAGATTAATTCCATATCCAGGAGGACATTGATAAAATCATAGATTGATTCCAAATTCGGTGAAAAATTGATCAAATAATAGATAAATTCCATATCCAGCGAGAGAATGATCAAATTATAAGCGAGCGATTTAACAAATCATAGATTGAGTCCAATTTACAGCGGAATATTGATCAGATAATAGATTGATTCCATATCCAATTTGCGTATATTCAAATAATAGATTGATTGCATAATAAGCGAGAGATTGATCAAAATATAGATTAATTTCATATCCAAAGATCGATATATCGAATGATATAATGATACTATAACCAGCGAGAGATTGATCACATCATAGATTAATTCCATATCCAGCGAGTGATTGTCAAGTGATAGATAAAATCAAAATTCAGCGTTAGATTGAACAAAACATAGATTTATTTCACATCCAGCGGGAGATTGTTCAAATCATAGATTGATTTCATACCCAGTGTGCGAATATTCAAATCACAGATTGATTCCATAATCTGCGAGAGATTGATCAAATCATAGATTCATTCCATATCCCACGAGTGATTGATCAATGAAAGATTGTTTCCATATCCAGCGAGATTGATCAAATCAGATTGATTCCATATCCAGCGGGAGATTGATCAAATCAAAGATTGATTCCATATTCAGCGCGAATTTGAACAAATCATAGATTGATACCATAATCAGCGAGAATTTGATCAAATAATAGATTAATTCCATACCCAATGTGCATATATTCAAATCATAGATTGATTCCATATTAAGCGAGAGATTGATCAAATGATAGATTAATTCCATAACCAGCGTGAGATTGATCAAATCATAGATTGATTTCATATCCAGCAAGAGATTGATCAAATCATAGATTGATTCCATATCCAACGAGCGATATATCAAATGATAGATTAATTCCATAACCAGCGTGAGATTGATCAAATCATAGATTGATTTCATATCCAGTGAAGGTTTGATCAACTCATGGATTGATTCCATATCCAGCGGGAGATTGATTAATTCATAGAATATTGATTCCATACCCAGCGGGAGATTGATCGATTCATAGTTTCCTTCCATATCCAGCGGTAGATTGAACAAGACAAAGATTGATTACACATACAGCGGGAGATTTTCCAAATCATAGATTATTTCCAATCCAGTGTGCGTATATTCAAATCATAGATTAATTCCATAATCTGCGAGATGTTGATCAAATGATATATTTATTCCATATTCAGCGAGAGATTCATAAAATTATAAGCGAGCGATTTATCAAATGATAGATTGACTCCAACTTTCATAGGGAAATTGATAAAATCATAGATTGTTTCCATATCCAGCGAGATTGATCAAATCAGATTGATTCCATATCCAGCGGAAGATTGATCAAATCAAAGATTGATTCCATATTCAGCGGGAATTTGAACAAATTATAGATTGATTCCAAAATCAACGAGAATTTGATCAAATAATAGATTAATTCCATACCCAATGTGCATATATTCAAATCATAGATTGATTCCATATTAAGCGAGAGATTGATCAAATTCCTAGATTCATTCCATATCCAGCGCGAGTTTGATCAATTCATAGATTGATTCCATATCCAGTGGGAGATTGAGCAATTTATAAATTGATTCCATACCAAGCGGGAGATTGATCGATTAATTTTCTTCCATATTCAGCGGGAGATTAAACAAAACATAGATTTATCTCACATCCAGCGGGAGATTGTTCAAATCATAGATTGATTTCATACCCAGTGTGCGAATATTCAAATCACAGATTGATATCCCACGAGTGATTGATCAATGAAAGATTGTTTCCATATCCAGCGAGATTGATCAAATCAGATTGATTCCATATCCAGCGGGAGATTGATCAAATCAAAGATTGATTCCATATTCACCGCGAATTTGAACAAATCATAGATTGATTCCATAATCAGCGAGAATTTGATCAAATAATAGATTAATTCCATACCCAATGTGCATATATTAAATCATAGATTGATTCCATATTAAGCGAGAGATTGATCAAATGATAGATTAATTTCATATCCAGCAAGAGATTGATCAAATCATAGATTGATTCCATATCCAACGAGCGATATATCAAATGATAGATTAATTCCATAACCAGCGTGAGATTGATCAAATCATAGATTGATTTCATATCCAGTGGGAGTTTGATCAACTCATGGATTGATTCAATATCCTGCGGGAGATTGATTAATTTATAGAATATTGATTCCATACCCAGCGGGAAATTGATCGATTCATAGTTTCCTTCCATATCCAGCGGTAGATTGAACAAGACAAAGATTGATTTCACATACAGCGGGAGATTTTCCAAATCATAGATTATTTCCAATTCAGTGTGCGTATATTCAAATCATAGATTAATTCCATAATCTGCGAGATGATGATCAAATGATATATTTATTCCATATTCAGCGGGAGATTCATAAAATTATAAGCGAGCGATTTATCAAATGATAGATTGACTCCAACTTTCAGCGGGAGATTGATAAAATCATAGATTGATTTCATATCCAGCGAGAGATTGATCAAAATATAGATTGATATCACATCCAATATGCTTATATACATATCATAGATTGATTCCTTATCCAGCGAACGATTGTCAAGTGATATATCAATTCAATATCCAGCGATAGATTGATTAAATCATAGATTGCTTCCATATACACCGGGAGATAGATCAAATCTGAGATTTATTCCATATCCAGTGGGCCATTGATCGAATCAAGGATTGAATCCATATCCAGCGGGAGATTGGACAATTCATATATTGATTCCATATCCAGCGAGAGATGAATAAATTCATTGATTGATATCCTATTCAGACGGAGATTGATTAGAGCGTATATATATATATCACATCCAGCGGTATAATCATCAAATCATAGATTGGTTCCATATTCATTGTGCCTCTATTCAAATAATAGATCGATTTCAAAATCAGCGATAAATTGGTCAAATCATAGATTAAATCCTTATCCAGCGAGCGATTGATTAAATGATAGAATAACCCATATCCAGCGAGTAGAATGATCTAATTATAAGCGAGCAATATATCAAATGATAGAATGACTCCAATATCAAGCAAGCGATTGATCATATGAAAGATTAGTTCCATATCCAGGGGGACATTGATAAAATCATAGATTGATTCCAAATTCGGGGAGAAATTGATCAAATAATAGATTAATTCCATATCCAGCGAGAGAATGATCAAATTATAATCGAGCGATTTATCAAATCATAGATTGACTCCAATTTACAGCGGGAGATTGATCGAATTATAGATTGATTCCATATCCAATTTGCGTATATTCAAATAATAGATTGATTCCATAATAAGCGAGAGATTGTTCAAAATATAGATTAATTTCATATCCAACGATCGATATATCGGATGATATATTGATACTATAACCAGCGAGAGATTGATCACATCATAGATCAATTCCATATCCAGCGAGTGATTGTCAAGTGATAGATAAAATCAAAATTCAGCGTTAAATTGAACAAATCATAGATTGATTCCATATCCAGCGGGAATTTGATCAAATCATGAATTGATTCCATACCAAGCGGGAAATTGATCGATTCAATTTCCTTCCATATTCAGCGGGAGATTAAACAAAACATAGATTTATTTCACATCCAGCGGGAGATTGTTCAAATCATAGATTGATTTCATACCCAGTGTGCGAATATTCAAATCACAGATTGATTCCATAATCTGCGAGAGATTGATCAAATCATAGATTCATTCCATATCCCAAGAGTGATTGATCAATGAAAGATTGTTTCCATATCCAGCGAGATTGATCAAATCAGATTGATTCCATATCCAGCGGGAGATTGATCAAATCAAAGATTGATTCCATATCCAGCGGGAGATTGATCAATTTAAATATTGATTCCATATCCAACGAAGATGGATCAATTAATTGATTGATATCATATTTAGCAGAGTTTATTTAAAACATATATATTTCACATCCAGCGGTAGATCATCAAATCATAGATTGATTCCATATACCTTGTGCCTATATTCAAATCATAGATAGATTTCATATATATAATCAGCGATAAATTTAAAAAATCATAGATTAATTCCGTATCCAACGAGCGATTAATCAAATGATAGATTAATCCATATCAGGCGAGAAGATTGATCAAATTATAAGCGAGCAATATATCAAATGATAGATTGACTCCAATATAGCGAGCGATTGATCAGATGATAGATTAATTCCATAATCAGCGGGAATTTGAACAAATCATAGATTGATTCCATAATCAGCGAGAAATTGATCAAATAATAGATTAATTCCATACCCAATTTGCATATTTTCAAATCATAGATTGATTCCATATTAAGCGAAGATTGATCAAATGATAGATTAATTTCATATCCAGCAAGAGATTTATCAAATCATAGATTGACTCCAATTTACAGCGGGAGATTGATCAAATCATAGATTGATTCCATATCCAATTAGCGTATATTTAAAAAATAGATTGATTCCACAATAAGCGATAGAATGATCAAATGATAGATTAATTTCATATCCAGCGAGATATTGATCAAATCATCGATTGATTCCATATCCAACGAGCGATATATCGAATGATAGATATATTCCATAACCAGTGTGAGATTGATCAAATCATAGATAAATTCCATACCAGCGAGCGATTGTCAAGTGATAGATAAAATCAATATTCAGCGTTAGTTTGATCAAATCATAGATTGATTTAATATACAGCGGGAGATCGATCATTTTCTAGATTGATTCCATTACGGAGAGAGATTGATCAATTCATAGATTGATTCCATATCCAGCGGGAGATTGATCGATTCAGTTTCCTTCCAAATTCAGCGAGAGGATGAACAAAACAAGGAATTATTTCACATCCAGCGGGAGATTGATCAAATCATTGATTGATTTCATATCCAGTGTGCTTATATTCAAATCATTGATTGATTCCATAATCTGCGAGAGATTGATCAAATCATAGATTAAATCCATATCCCACAAGCGATTGATTAATGATAGATTAATTCCATATATAGCGAGCAATTGACCAATTATAGATTAATTCCATTACCAGCGAGATATTGATCAAGTCATAATCGAGAGATTTATCAAATGATAGATACTTTCAATATCCAGCGAGAGATTGATCATCATAGATTGATTCAATATGCAGCGAGCGATTTATCAGATAATAAATTGAATCAAATCCAGCGGGAATTTGATCAATTCATAAATTAATTCAATATCTAGCGAGATATTGATTAAATTATAAATGAGCGTTTATCAAATGATAGATTGATTCAATATTCAGCGGGAGTTTGATCAATTCATATATTGATTACAATTCCAGCGGGAGAATGATCAATTCATTGATTGATTCCATATCCAGAGGGAGATTGATCAAATCATAGATTTATTCCATATCAAGCGAGAGATTGATCGAATCAAAGATTGATTCCATATCCAGCGAGCGATTTGTCAAATAACAGATTGATTCCATATCCAGCGGGGATTTGATCAATTTATAGATTAATTCAATATTTGGCAGATATTTAGTAAATTATAAATGAGCGTTTATCGATTGATAGAGTAATTCAATATCCAGCGGGAGAATGATC